>VZTG01005442.1:215803-273664 GCA_013397845.1 Melanocharis versteri | reverse complement strand
GCGGCTTGTAAACAATGGGAGAATGAACGGTTTCACGTGAAAATGGCCTGTCCGTGCGCTCCCCCATTCCACTGCGTGCGCGCCGGGATATTTACGGTTAAGGAAACTTGGCCAAAGCAGTTAGAATGTCTGAAATGCAACATTTTAAGGGTATTGCTTGAAAATTGTCATTAGTCAGGGGGCATCCCAGTGACCTGATTCATCTTTTTCTTTCAGTCAACAATGTGGGAGTCTCCTATGCTTATCCTGAATATTTTATTGATATTCCAGAGCTGGAGAAGGTAAGTGCTTTTGTGGTACCTTCTGGTGTTCTACTGTAGTTAGCAGATATTACAGAAGTATTTAGGTTTGGTTAAAGAACCCACATAATGAGGTTTTCTGATTAGAATTAAGCGTTCAAAAGCTTGGAGATTTACGTAAGCAGCATAACACAATGCTGATGATGGCAGTCTCACTTCTTGGTGTTCTTTACGTATTCTTCCCTGCTTCTTCTGCTCCTCACCCTGGTCTCATCTGGCTGTTGTTTATGAGCTGCTTTAGCTTGTGCTGGGGGCTTCATATGTGACTGAAAGGGAGAAAGCAATTTCATGGATGGAAACTGCATAATCCATAACACAGAACTTAAACATGACCATTTTAGACAGTTCATAACATAGGGACAATCTTGGTTGTACTGGATACATCGAAAACTCTGATTATGAACAATTTCTCTAGTGCATGATTTTCTTTCCAAAACCCCTGTAGCTCACTGGGTCTACTGTGGTTTTGTGTTTTCCTCTTAAGTGTTGCTAAATATATCTGTTGTTTGGTTCACCTTCAAATAAGCTTCATAATGTTAAAAAAAAAAATCCTAGTTTCCTAGTTTTTAATCTGCTGGGTAAACTTATAGTCACTAAAGTGGTGAAGAGTAAAATACAGTAGTTAATTTCAAAACGTGTATAAAAGATAGGAATTTACTGAAGTTCATGAATATTGCAAATAGTGTTAAGAAATAGTGTGTCAATGTGATACACCTGTGTGGTTCTGTATTAATGCAAGTCCGTAATCAGAGATGAAACCAAGAGCAATTTGCAGACTTTGCTTTGAAAATCTGTCACTGTTCCTGATACTTAAGCAGGAAGGCAAGGAGAAAAGGCAGATAATTTATCCCAGCACTTAAACCCAGAGGGTGTATAAATACTGTTCAAATAACTTAAAATGAGTAAACCCCAATACTTATGTTTTCTTGCAGATGATTGACAAAATGATTAACATTAACATCACGTCTGTTTGTAAGGTAAGTTACCAACACTTCTTGATAATTCAAAACCAGAAAACGAGCTTCAGGTGTCTGAGGGAATGACTTTGACCTGTTAGACTACAGGTTCACTTTTTGTCTTGGAGAAACCCAGAGGTTCTGATTGTCGTATCGGACTGTTCTGATTGTTGTGTGAAATGTAATTTGTTGCAAAGATGCCTATAAGCTATTTGAAAGGAGCAAGGTAAGTACATAAAACTTAATGCTTCTTCATGATTATTCTTCTAGTCCTTCTTGTCAATGATTAATTCTTCTCCCCCTGCATCTATGTTTCTTAGGGTGGGCAGCCCTTATATTTGCATACCTAAGGTTTCTGTACGCTGTAGTGAGAAGGCACTTAAATATTTTCTGCAAAGTGTGTGAGCAAGGAAAACCAAACTCACAGAAGCATGCGTTAACTTTACTTCAGAAGTTACCTTCACTTTTTGGTATTTACACTGGAGGTTTTATTGAGAAGAAATCAGCATGACTTCAGGCTAAAACATATGGCTGTTGTCTTGTTTATTAACATGACGCCCATTCAAAAATGAGGTTTTCATCCTAGTGTGTCAAAGCTTAAAAAGGACACAAGGAATAGCTGCTTACATGTCACAGGCACTTGGTTACTGTGTTTCCAGTGTGTGCTGATGAAACTCCTTGAGACTATTCACTGCTAGACCTTCTTAAGCATAACAGTGTATCTCTATTAGCTGAGGGTTAACCTTTTTGCCTCAAAGCTAAAATATTAGACATTTCAAAGATGGCTTGAAAAATTTGACTTTTTTGCAGCACTTCTGATTAGGTCAAGTACTAAATTCATCTGGTACAGTGCTTCTAGGGAGTATAAACTCTGTTTTGTTTCCATGTGAGGAGGCACAGCACCTCTTAAAACAATGCTTTTATAAGATTCTCACACTTTATTAAAACATAGACACTGAAAATGCAGCCATTGCATGACTGAATGGGAGTTGGTAATGTCAGCTTGCTGCTGCAAGCTCTTACTTTTGTGTATGTTTTGTTTGACATCTCAGAACTACTTGTTGGAAAGTTAGAAATGCTGTAACAGTGAGTCTTCAGAAACCTTTGACCTAGAAAGTGACTGTGAGCCTGACAATTGTAGATTTTCTAGTTGACTGAGAAGGACAACCCATGGTGTCTTGTTATTCCCCTGACAGATTTAATCAGAGAAGTCAGTTTTTAATGGGCACCTTTTCTCTTACAGAAAGTTTCTCTTATGGAAGTCATTTAAGTTAACAGAGCTGCATCAGGTGTACATCTGAAGAAGTGTTATGCACAAACCTCCTCTGCTGAGGTGTGAGGTCTGTGCTGGGCCAGCAGAGGGAGTGCACTATTCAGTGATAAAAGAATTTGGGGTGTCAGTCTTCCTGGGAGCGGTTTGTTAGAGTAGAAAAGTTACAGATTAACTACTTCATTATGTATTTCTGAAGATGGTAGGGTAGACTAATAGCTTAACTCAGCATATGCCTAAAGTTCCAGAGATGCAGCCAGACTCTATTGTTTTCCAAAGTAAGCTATTGTTTCATTTGTAGTGTCAGGGTTCATCAACAATTTAACAAAATTTTCATACAGTTTCTTGTAAAATTTGCATCCTCTCGACCTCTTCACGTTCTAAAATGGCTATTTTTGCACATATAGAAACTTACTGAAGATCTCCTTGCTGTGTGTTAATAGTGTTTTTGTTCTGTTTGAAAACTTTTTTCTTAACTGTGAACAAGTCCTGCTACTGGGTTTAATCATAAGTTTGAGCATAAGATTCCAAGCTTGAAAATGTTTTCTCCTGCATGAGTGTGTTGTGTAATTAAACAGTAGGCATGCCAGATGCTTGCTGTTTTGGGGAGAAAAGCACATTAGAGATGTGTGCCATCTGTAAGACACTTTTTCAGGAGAACCCATAGAACTAGAGAATGATGGTATGAAAAAAAAATTTAGGAAAAGTCTGTATATCTTTTCACTTAGATTTATAGGATGTAATTCTGTGAATATTTAGTTCAGTTTTTGAGGTTGATAGCATCTCATACATATATATATATAGTGTTTTTTAAAAATAAGAGTATTCTCTCGTCTGACTAAAAACATGAAGTTTGTGATGGAAGAGAGCACAAAGTTCTTAAGCAAGGAGCTGAAGGTGTGCTGAAATGTGAAAGTACAGGAGAGGCAGAGCAGGTTTTGCTGCTACCCATTCAGGCTCTGCCCACAGTATCTCCAGATCCTCATCAGAGGCGTCATATAACCTGTACTGTTATGTTCTAGAGTAGTGGCATCCACTTCCTTGCCTTTTGGACCAAACTTTCTTAGTGCCTAACAGATAATGATATCCCCTGTCCTCTCAGTAGCCTGCACCTGCCATCAGCAGCACCTTTTGGACAGCACAGCTCTTCTGGTGTGCATGTCAAATAACTGCAGTTCTGGCTGAAACACTCCTTAGACTTCAGGTGGGAAAGTCAAGATAATTAGCACAGATTGATTCTGCAGAAATGTTGAAGCCTGTTTTGTTGCCACAAGTATAGGCTATTTTGAAGCGTAATGCTCATCCCTTAACTTTTTGATCCATCTTTTTCTTCATTGGTCAGCTCACTGGATTTCCTGGGGTTATGCAGTGTGTAAGAAGGGGTGCACTGAGAGAGAAGACTACATCTTCGCCTCACAGGACAAATTTTCAGCCTAGCTGGTCCTGCTGTTTAGTATTTTTCCGAACTGTAAAGTATCTAATACTATGGAATTTTGGCAGGTGTTTTGAGAATTTGTTTCCTGTCAGAGCTTTTAAAACACCTGTCTTTTTCAAATCCTATTCCATGCTGCCTGCCCTCATCATATTGTTAGAGAGCACTGTCGGGTTAGATCACCCATGAACGCAGTCATGCAATTTTGGGGTTCACGCAGTCTGGCATGAAGAGTTGATTACTATGATGTGCCTTCAAAGCACCCTGTACATCACTGAAGATAAGCCATGTAAAACTGCTTAAAACATGTTGGAAATCTCATGTCTTTTAAAATACTGGTTAAAAAAATTGACAAAATAGCACCCTGTCCCCCAGCCACAGTAGATGCTTTTTAAGCAGTCTGGGCTATATCACATTTTTATGGTGATGTGCAGTGCAGGAGTTACTCTGGTCTTCATAGAATATACAAAAAAAGAAGTATTATGCATCTTGATGCCATAAATAGAATGAAGATTTTTCATTTGTGGTATTTTCTCAGAAGAGCTTGAGACTTAATACAGTCATATACAAGGACTGAATTGACAACTAAATGAGGAAGAAGACGAGGTAGTATATGTAGTTTCATGGTTCTTGCCATAATCTCATCTCAAGCTTCTGGAGGGATTTAAATAGCAGAACTTTAATGATTGTTGGTAGCAGTTCAGATAATGTGGGTTTGTATTATAACTTTTGGATATCTTGTTGCATTTTGAGACACAAATATTAGTAGCACTGAGTGAAATATTAGGTCAATATCCCTGTTTTTTTTTCATTAACCAGCAAGTGTTGAGAAATCAAAATTAGAGTTGTTCTGTATAGTTCTAATCATAGTTCCTTTGTGTTAGCTTCATCTTCTTGAGTCGATTCATCTTTGTATTCTGCTGATGCCTTAGCCTTTAGTGTCACTTGGGAAAACAAACTTGATTTGCCTATGGGCTTAATGTCCTGAAAGCAAAGGGTGCTAGAGCTGCTGTCCAGTGGAAAAAGTGGGTAGGTAATGAGCACAGAGAATAGCTTCAAATGCTTTGGGGAGCCCTTGTTTCTCCTTTGAAAGCTGCAACAGTTACATGGTATGGAAGGAACTGCAAGTTTGTTATTTCTTTTGCAGCATCACAATATGTTAATTGCATTGGGAGTGAGGCATAAACTTGTGTTCTCTTGAAAAGTGAGCGGGACTAAATAGTTGAGGGAGTGCTGGCTTAGCGGTTGATTAGGCAAGGAGCTGAATTGGTTTACAGGCTATTATATTGTGGGGGGATGTAAATTTTAGTCTTGCAGGCCAGGCTTTGCTTGGAAATTGGCATTAACTGAAGAAGGGGAGAGTAAATTATGTACACGCACATCCCTTGTGTCTGTGGTAGTCTTCATGTTGATGACTTTACTCATGTTTCATACTGAGTGTCAATACAAAAGGCTAATAGGCCTTACAACATCAAGGATTTTTGTCATCGTATTTGAGACACTTTTAATTTTCTTGAGACTTCAAAATACATAAATACTTCATGTTGAACTGAGAGATCTAGTGTCAGCTGCCCTCGTAATTGAGGAGGAGTGAGAGGTGAATAACACCAGGTTGTTAATCCCGGGCAGGACATGGGAATAACTACTACAAAGTCTGAAACTGTGAGTTTCGGAAAGAAAGCAACAACAGAACCCACAACCAATATAAAATTGAAAGGAGAAGCAGAAGTTAGTGTGTTTGAGAAAGAGGAGAAATATTCTTTTGCAGACCTGTGTGTAGAAAGAAGAAAAACCTGGGGAGCAGCAATCCTGAAAAAACAGTAGAAAATGACATCTCTCTCTCTCTCCTCAATGTGTGTTCAGATGGGCTAGTGCAGCCTAACACTGCATCTGTAAAGGCACCTTACCAGAAATCAGGTGGTAGTTGCTTGTCCCCTGCTACAACCCTATGTGAATTTTTGTATTTGCTGTGGAAAGGGTCACAGGAAGTGGAACATAATTCTGAGGACAGTGGCAGTACTGACTCGTGAGAAGAGATCACCCTGTGTGTGTATTCCAGTCTAGTCAAGAGATTTTTTTACATTTATATTCAAAGTCATAATCAAAGAGGGGGTTGATGATTTAGCCAAGTACATAATACAAGTTTAAAACAGAGAGGGACAGTTGCCAATGCCTGGAAAAGGAGTAAGCCTCTGTGAAGGTGGTCATGAATATCATTCAGATGGTCCAGAGGGAGAAATTCAGTGCTGTGGTTTCCCACCTTGCTGACTTTGAACCTGAGAGTGTGATACACAGAAAGCTGGATCAAGGGAAATGTAGCTGTGATAAATATTTTTAAGCAATAGTCAGAGAAGCACTGGGGATTTTTCTTCAAAGTACAAGTAACTTGGGGAAATTCAGGAAATCCTGGAGTTCTATGGCTTTCTGTAGACTTGGGGTTGACACAAACACGTATTTCACCTCTTGAAAAGAGAAAGTTCAGCTTTATTATTTGAGCAGTCTTTGTTCTGTGTAAAGGGCAAGAGGAGAAATATGCTTATTTTGAGAGCTTTCAGTTTTTAACTTGACTCCAAAAGTTTGTGGCTCTAAATAGAGAAAACTTTCTCTTCTAAAACTGTTGCTTGAAGGAAAGTCACTGAAAATGAACAGGGCTTGTTACTTTCATAGTTCCCTTTTTATGTCTGGTGCCTCTGACATGGCCACACAGGTTACTGTGTGAGTTGAGTTGACGTCAGGTTTACTTGCTAGTTTTTACAAATATAAATCATTCTTGTTTGGCTTGGGGTAAGAGCTGCATTAAGAAGTTACTGTTTCGAGAGAGACACATTAAAAAAACATTGTAGATGCTGAGGACAGGCCTCACAATCAATTTAAATACGAGTGCATGAGAACAGTTCCTTAGTTTTTCAGTGTACGGTCTGCAGGCGAGGATGCCAGTTAACTTTGTTAACCAGCTACTGCATTTGTGAGCTTGTGTGAATCCTCTGCCCAGGCACTCTGAGTTGTCTCATGGTAGCAATGATGTTTTTATACATGAGTGACTGCACCACAGGGAATTCCTGATCTTTAAAAAGTTAAGTTGCTCTGAGTTGTTAAAATTTCACCCCAGGTTTGTGAATGAGGGAAGCTTCTTAGCTGCATAACACAGCAGCAAACTTGTCCAAGTTCTCTAGGCTCACCCTTCGTTGTATTTGTATAGCCCTAGTTACGGATCATTATACCCTTTCCAAGTGGAAAGAATGACTTGCAGTCATAACAGCATAGAATGATTTGTCTCTTAATATACGACTGTGCTATTAGATTTCCAGCTTTGTATAACAGTTGTGGGGCCCATGAGGTCTGAAGGATGACTTTGAATATTTACCTCAGCTTTTCCTGCTATATTTTAGTAGTCTGAGTGAACATTACTTGAAAGATACTCAAAATTTTATGTATTACTATTATTTTTTCCAGAAGCTCTGCTTCTGAGCTGTTGCTTGGATCAGACCAAGAAAAGACTACAACGCAGTGATAACTAAGAATGGAATGTTTTCTTCTCAAGAAAAATCACTGGAAATCTATGGTTATAATTTCCAACTATTTGTTAGTCCTCTAATAGCAGCTTTCAATTGTAGTGCCTGCTTTAGAACATAAATCTAGCCATGAGTCTGTGCATTCTTGTATTTGCAAGTAGGAATCTTTGCTTCGTTAGGGTAAAAGTGGTGTTACTTTTTCCAGAAGTAGAAGGTAGAAGACAGGTTTGGTGAGGAAGAGTGGACAATGCAACCAGTGCTTGCTAGGAATGTAATAAATGCAGTTGCAGGTAAAAGGACATCAAGAAATGGTAGCTGCCTACAAAAGATTATTGAAATGGTCTGTAATCAATCTCTACCTTAAGATAGTCATTTGCCCTGAGCATCCTGGAACTTGAGATCTGGATGGTCAGGTATGAAAGAAGCTGACTTAAAAAAAAAAGGCAGCCCTCCAAACCGAAGGAACTACACCCCAAACTCTATGGTAGCATTATGTGTGTATGTGAAATAATTGGAAAATAAACAAAAAAATAAACTGCAACAACTGCTCTTCATGGTTGTGTGCTACGCATAACTTTTTGCCAGAGTGTATAAAATATCAAAGATTAACAACTTCTGTTGTTGAGTAGTCTGTCCTGAATAAATTTTCTCAGATGCACATGCTCACTCTGCTCTAATGCAAATTTTCAGAAAGAAGAAACACTTCGTTTTTGGATGAGCTGGCAGTTTTCATGTATCCTAACTACTTGTCTGGAATTACCCGAGTCTTCAGAGTCTTGGGAACATTCACATTTTCAACGGTAGTACTCGCATTTCTGTGGAAGGCATTCCTTCAGAAAAAAGGTTATGTGAAGGAAACCTAGCCATGTTCAGCAATCACCAACAGAAAGCACTCTTTTTAGGGTAGCTCCCAACCTCTCCTTTAGGCTTCCAGACACTTCTTTCTACGTGTATTAGATTGCCTTCAAAGAAACAGATGCTACTGTGAAGTTCTTTGACATCCTACATGCAAATTCCTATAGATTCACTTGCAAGGCTTTGCCATTTAGGAAATACACACCTTTGCAGAACTGACTGTCTCTAAACAGGACCTAGCTAAAATCTGGATTCTTTATCTGGGAGATATTTATTCAGTTCTGGATGCTTTGGTTTTGAACTGCCTTTTTCATAATGGCATGTCTGAGATTACAGCTATAGAAGATGAGTGTTAACCACTTTGGCTGTTTTGGATAAGGATCATACAATGCAAGCACATGTGGACACCACTGACACCATTATATTATAAATAAAACTACATTTCTGCTTAACAATTAATTTGTTTTTTTTGAATTAGTGCTGAAAATATTTTGCATGTGTGTACAGTGTATAAAATTGCCAGACCTGAGTATGCTGCAGAATACTTTGCCAGCATTTTTCCAATAGTGCACTTGGAGTGTGCAGTTGGCTGGGTCAGGTGAGACTGACTCAGAGTGCTGCCTTCTGTTATCTTGCTCTTTAAAAATAATGGTATTTTTACATCAAGATACTGAATATTCATAAATACATTTTTTTCCACACATCACAAGGTGTAAAAATACTGATAGAAATTTTTGCCCTATTTCACAGAATTTTGAAATTCCCTCAAAATAAGGATTTTAGTAAAACAAATGGAAGTAATGTTGAGTATGAAATCCAGTTTTGCCATCAGTGTTTTTCTGTGGAGGATGGGATGATTGCCTGTCCAGCTAAACTTCAGAAACAAACCATTTAACACAGTTGGTGGTGAGAGACTTCTCAATTTCTACCAAAATTATGTACCTATTGCTGTATTTCAGCTGTCAATGGCTTTGTAGTTTTTTATTTTATGTAAGTCTACCAATTATGGTAGCATGTTTTTCTGTGCTCTCATCTGGATATCAATAGTAGCCAGCAGGTTCATGATAAACTGTTAGAGCTGCTCGGTGGGTTGCAATTTGGATTTAGACCATGAACGCATCTGTGTGGATTTATGACAAAGTTTCAAACGTGGGGTCTCCTCTACACTACAGTGGGAAATTGTGTACTGGTTTTTCAGGTCATTTATGGGTTGCTTAAGGGAAGGCAATTCCAGTCCACGTCCATGTGCCAATCTATGGAGATGATATGCAGCATTACACTGCCCTGAGAGGCAAGGAACAGTATGCTGCTTTTTGCCAAGGGATCTGTGGAAGAGATCATAGGACTTGCATCAGATAAAAGGTCTTCCAGTCTTGAACGAGCCTTAAAATCAGCCCAAATCACTCTTTATCCTTTAAGATTAAAATAAATAGTTGTTTCTACATCTCTTTTGAAGCATTAGTGTATGAAAAAGCTCATGTATGCTTAAACTTAATACTAGAGGGTTTTTTGAAGCTGCATCAGATCTGTTTAGCTTGTTGATGCTTATCAGCTCTGAATACTTAGTTTGACTTCTGGGGCAGTGCTGACAGCTAAGTGTGTCAACAGCTGACTTCATGAAAGGAAGGCCTGTTCAACTCCTGCCTGTACAGTCTCTTATCGAAACTGTCACGCAGTGTGGCTGATGGCAGGATCTATTCTAAGGGAGAAATGCCAATAAAATGCAAAACACAGTCCTTCTCTAGCATTTTCTTTGTGTGTCAGCTGCAATCAACTGAGATTGTTTTCTTTTGTGTTTTTTTCTCCTTTATTCCTGAAAGGGTATGTTTTATAATTAAAAAATTTTTGCAAACAACCAACAAAACCTCAAACCCAGACTGAGTCATATGTAAGGGCTAATGCAGTGGTGATAATAAAATGAGTAGCTTCCTACAATAAAATTTGTTTCTTTGTAATGAAGGTGCTTACAGGTGTTTTGTGTGCCTGTATGTGCTGATTTCTTTTGTGTGTTTTTCTTCCCATACTATTCAAATATTCCATGTTTTATTTTAAGCTATCAAGGTAATTTGGGATCAGTGGGAGTATCATTACGTTTTGGTGTGTGCTGGTTTTAGAATTTTATTACTCACACCCCCATGTTCTCAAAAACTTAGTTGGAACACCTTTTAGATGTCAAAAGTGGTAGCAGTTTATATTTCTTGTGTGGTCTGTCTTTGGTGTCAGTGACAGTTGTTCATAGGGTTAGTTGGGGCAGGGCAGAATTTGGCACAAGCAGAATTTTGATACTGTTTCAGGAAGGCAGAAGTTTTAGATTTAAATTGTGTTTTAGGATGGTAGTAATTAGTAGTGGGAAAATTAACTATTTTACTCTAATTAAAATTTTGTCCGAGTTTGGATCAATGCTTAATTTGTTTCCCTTGTCAGAGATGCTCTGTCTGCAACTGGGAGTCTTGTTTTAGGATTACTGCTCTAGAGAATCCTTCAGCCAGCTTGTAGATGGATTGCTCAGAGTCATAATAAAGGCAGGAGTTTCCAGAGCAGTGAGGAGGTTTGCCAGGCGACTTTCCTCGTGGGGGTATAGTTTTTTCAGTGTGAATACATCTGTGTAATCCGCAAAAAATATTTTGGAGTCTTAAATATTTTCTGTAGGTAACATTATGTAGGAAACTTACGTTGGCTAGTTCTGTCAGTGCTCTTGCTGCTCCGTAAGTTATTTTTGTCTTAAACTCAGCAGTTCAGCAAGCCTAGCTAAAATGTATTGGATGATGTTTTGAATCTTGGCATAGGTGGTAAATTTAGTCAGTCTTGAGGAAGACAGGTGTTTTTTGCAGGGAGAGAAAGATGGTACATGTACTGTAGTACTCTGGTGTTTTAATGTTCTTTAGAGGCCATGGATGCTGCAGAGTGGTGAAGCCATTTGTTTTATTTACTCTTGTGCTACTAGCTGGATGGGTTCACCAGATTCAGTGCACACACCACTTGACAGAGCCAAGTTATCCAGGTAGAATAAAAATAAACTGCCTACGCAAAGTATGGTCTCTGCTTCCCCGAGCCGTGCTTGGGGTGGAGGGGGTGGCAGCTGCTTCTGGGAGGAAGGGAGGCTTCCCTTGGTCTCTGGCTGTCTGGTGTCTGCATTCTCAGCCATCACGAATGTTTTCTTTTTGCAGATGACACGATTGGTGCTGCCCGGCATGCTGGAAAGGTGAGTCACACTAACACTATCCAGACAAAGTCATCATTATTTATAGGGGAGAATCCTTTCTTGAAAAATTCATTACTGTGACTAATCAGCCTAGTCTCCATGTTTTAATGGCAGAGTAATGCTGGGTGAGTCACGCTCATGGTGCATGAATCATCAGACGGTGGAAGCCTTTTCCACTCGATTCCCTTTTTATTTTTCCTCTCCCTTCTCCACTGTTGTGGTGATTCCTTTTAGAACAGAATTAAAAAGCCCGTCTGACTCATCAGCACTAACTCAACAACCTGCTATTCTGAGGGGGTGGTTACAGTTCCTGGGAATAACCTTCTTAAGGCTATTTCTCTAAGTCATTGTAAGTAAAATGGATGCAAAGAATATGTTCTCATTATACAGTAGGAGGTATATTGAGGAAAGGCTGTGATCATTTGGGAAAGTAGAATTGGAGCCCAGCTCTTTAGAATAACACACCACTGTCGACAGGGAGGACGTGTACTGACTTCCCAGCTAGCTCCCAGGTGAAACCAAAAGGTTCACGATTTCCATTTAGTCCCCCCCGGCTGTTTTCCAGCTGATGTTGGCTGTGCTGGCTGTTTGCCATCTCTGTTGGGGTGCTAACCCTGCCTTGCTGGGGTTGCCCTGGATCAGGCTTGAGCCATGCTCACGGTGCTGGGGAAAACTCTGTAGAACTATGCAAATGAATACGGCAGGGGGAGTCTGTATATGGGGCAAGCCTCCAAAATCTGGCAAAGATGATGAAAAAAATGGGTATATTTTGTGTCATCCCACTGTCTGGGAGTCTTCATTGCAGACCAGAATTCAGTTATTGAAGTGTTGCACAGATGCATAGCAGATGTTTCACTTTTAAAACAAAGCTTCTTCCTGGGTACAAACTGTCAGAGCTAGTGGTCAATATGGGAGTCAGTGTCTAGCACATCAGGGTGACAGTGAGCTAAGATTTTTACTTAACCAATCAGGAGATATGAATAAGTTTATTTCATGTAAAGAGATTTGAATTAGAAATAAAGACCCAAGACTGAGCTCTGGAGCAGGAGTGTAATATTTCCCAATGAAGCTGGAGTAGAGGGTGAGGATTATAGTACAGTGGTGATACATACTCAGAGCTTGTAAGTCAGAAGCTACTCCTTGTCCTTGTACTATTATTGATAGATAAAGGGACTTGTTTTTTGTGAAACCACTGTCCTCTGGAGGTGCCAACATGACCAAAACCTTTATGCTTTTGAAGAGATTTAATGCTATTTCATTATTAGGTTTTGGAACTTAAAAACTCCAACAGTTTCTTGCCTCAGTTTCCTCTTTGTTTAAGGAAATATTGTAGCTATCCATTTAGCAGAGTTATCTCTTCAGCTTCTCAGGACAGAATGATGTATACTCTACTTATAGAATATCCTCTATATGTTTTTCTGTTACACATCTACCCGGGTAAGACGATTTGAATGAAAGTCTGCAAACCAGGATCCTGCTGACTTCTGGTTCTGACTGCCCTTGAGCACACATCATCTTTCCTCTTACTTCTCTAACTGCATGACTACCTCAGGGATTCCGAGGATAAATGTTCAAGAAGCCCGGAAAGAAAAGGTTAATAGCAGTTAAAAAAAACAAAGTGTGCACCTTGAGCTTTTTCCTGTATATAAGGAACCACTTTAAAAGACTGCTCCATTTGGATGACAGCCTTGGTTTCTGTCCCAGGGAAAAATATTTGAAAAAGCTTCCATATTCTGTTTGATTTTTGTGAAGTTGGTTGGGTTTGCAGTGCACAGAAGCAACGTCTGCAGCTGCCAACTCCTGCACAGTCATAGCTCACAGGCCATTAACACTGCTAGAGTCTGTAACCACAGGAGGACGTGGATGTCCAGCAAATCCAAGGGCACGAGTGAATTGGAGCTGGACTCAGCTGCTCTTAAGGTCAGCTGCATATTTTTCACATGGGACCACAGGCTAGAAAAGGGGCTTCAGGCTCTAAGAATAAAGCTAGACTAAGAATCTCATTGTCATTCCTCACTTGTTCAAGGAGGAGAGCATGTTGAGTAGATAGATGTGACGTAGCATGTTAGAGCATCTTGCAGCTCGCTCTAGTGCATACTTTTGTGTGTTTGAATGTTGGTTTTATTGCAATATATTGCAAGATAAATACAGAAACAGAGCATACTTTGCATGCTTTGCATCCAAGTCTGATAAGAGAAAACAAAACTACATCTTGGTGTGCCTTTTACTTTTTATTTATATTAAACACAGCAGCATTAGATGAATGCCACTTCTGGTAATGGCGTTTAGATTCTCTGCTGTGGCTTCTCTCCTCTGCTCTGAACACTTAAAGTGACAATTTATTATCTGAAGCCTCCTATTACACTTAAATGAGCAGTTACTGTGTAAATACTCAGCCTACTGTCTGAGGTGGGAAACTCATAGAACTGAAAATCAAGGCTTGATGTCTTTGGGAACAAAAAAAGCCACCACCACCAAAAAATCAGTTGGCTGTTGCTAGTCAAATACCAAACTATGGTATTTATTGCCAGGGAAGTAGCAAGTGCATAATTACATTACAGAAGAAGCTTGCTCTTTCCACTTGGCATGCAGCTGGAGCAGGCGCTGGTTGCCACAGCAACAGAGAGATGGCTAAATATAGCCTCCCTGCTTCTGGACCACTTAAGGTAGAATGATGGGAAGGTGTGAGGGTGTGGGCCTGACTCTCTTCATCCTCACCAACTTTTTTGGTTTGTTGTTTTGTTGGTTTTTTTTTTCATTAACAGCACAGTCGAATTAGATGGAGCCAAAATTTCTTTTTACCACACTGATGCTTGAGTAATTCTTCAGATCCCTCCCTAAAAACATTTATTCTGCAATTCCACTAAGAAGCAAAATTGTAATTGGAGTAATAGAAAGTGTTCCCCCTACACACATGCTTCTCAATTTCATTTTATCTGGAGGTTTTAAGTTACAAGCTTTTAAGGCTAGGACTGTTTTCTTTAAAATGTAAAAATATAAACCACAAAACCCCCAGTGGCACTGACTGCTTCAAAGAGACCAATACACAGAGCTTCTGCAAGGGGCTGCTATTAATGTTTTGTGTTTCTAAGAGGGTTTTCTTCACTGGGTCAAACCATTAATTCACTCCATCTAGGTGGTGGTCACGACTCCTGCTAGAAAGTTGCAGTGTAGCCAGACGCTGCGACACCTGTGCTTGCAGCCTGAATGTCAGCCTCTCTTCTAAAGCTTCAGTTTGTTTTAAAAGCGTGAGGCTCGTGTTTATCTATATCAACGCTCATCCTTCTTTGAATCCTGTTAAGCTTTTGTCCTCAGTTAAGTTTTGTGGCAAGTACTCCCTGGTCTGAATATGGGAAAACACTTTATTTTATCGGATCTAAATTTCAGTCTTTCATTTAAATAAATGTCATCTTTCATTTGTATTCTGAGAGGATAAATCAAGATCTTGATCTTTTTCATTCATTAGTTTGTGTACTCTTAGTCTCTTAAAATAACTAAATTGATTTATCAGGGTGGATTTTTTTCTTCTTTTCCCCTTTTTTAAGTCATCAGTTTCCTAATATTTCTGCTCTATATTTGGAGGGATAAAGACAGTTTGTAGACTGTAATATAAGATTTTGGTGGTGGTGAGGGATCTGTTCCTGCCATTCCCAGCATCCTGTTGTTTGGCTGGTTTTGGTGACTGCTGCACGAAAGAGAACTTGTTCAGGTTTTTCATGGCGGGGACAGTTAATTTAGAGTCCTGCAAGGTCTGTGATTAATTCACAATTTTTTCTTTAGTATGCATTGTTGGTTATTGATGCCCTGTTAATATTGATTTTTCATCTGTCATTCTGTAGTCTGTTCACATAGACGCCTTAGCTTTTTAAAAAGTTCCTTATAGTATTCTCCAATCTGGTAATCTCTTAAAAACTGCATAAATACTCATTTCACTGCTAATCTCCATTTGAGCTCATGAATAAATATCACAGTCACCACCTGTCTTGATATGAAAAACTTCTAGCATTCACTGTTAACCTTTTGCTGTCTTGAAAATTCATGATTAATTTGTGGTCTTTTGCTTTCCATGCTACATATTTTGATCCATGTTACTACTTTATTTCACCAACCAAGCCTTGCAGGGAGCTCCTCAAAAATACAATGAACTTTGGCAAAGGTGCTTGAAATCCTGATTGACTGAAATTATTCTTTTCTGTCACATTTGCCATCTCATTCCTTGTGACAAATCAGTCACAGATGTAATTCACACTTGTATCATGGCACAAGCCATGCTGGTTTGAATCTATTGTCATGATTTCCAAAGCATTTATATTGTTTTAATTGTTAACGGTGACTTAAATTACTGTTTGTTTTTAAGATGGTTACTTAAATCATTGGGGCAGCAGTGGTGTAGGGTATACCTGGCTGAACAAATACGGTGGAAACTCGTGTGAATCTGCAGGAGTTGAGCTGTGTGATGTCTACCTGCATGAGTGTTCTCACTGCACTGAGCATGGCATACTTATACTGTGCTCAGGTAAACTGGTTTGAATTTCCAACAGGGTAAGAAGAAGCAGAGATGTATCTTTCACTATGTTGGAGTGTCTCACAGCACCTTCTGACAGAGTAATTGTCCTAATTTGCATGAAGCTTTTAAAATTATTTTTTCTACCTAGCACTAAATATGTCTGGTTTTGTAGGTAAAACTAGTCTCAGAAATAGATATGGCCCAAATGAGTCTGTATTGGGAAGTCAGGAGCCTTCCTGTCCTACCTGCATCTGCTTTAGAATGGCTTGACAGAGCAGGTGGTTGCTAATTTTTTGTATCTTTACCAAAATACTTTCAGTGTTATTCAGTGAATACCTTCAGTGTTACTGTAAGACAGCTGTAAGACAACTTTCATTTTCTGTGTTTACCCACTGAATATCTTCCATATTTATTAAAACACTTCTGTATTTGAGCAGTAGATTCGGATGCTTCCTATATTGAAGATCCATTATGAAGTAATATTTAGTTGATGAAAGGAATTATCAAAGTGTAAATCTTACAACAAAACTGTGTTGCTATTTCTGCCATCTCATCCCAAGATTTTGAAGCTCCTCTTGAAGTTGTGCCAGCTTGACTCAATAGTTTTGCATAGTTTAGCTCTGTGTGTGTGTATGTATGTGTGTATATAAATATAGCTTTGCTTCTCTTGCTGTATTGACCTTGGAGTTGTTCCTGATTTATACCAGCTGCTTGGATACATATAACTGTGCATAAAGTGAATTTCAATTCAGGATTTATTCGGGGTTTTTAAACAGATCTTAATCTCAGTTGCATTCTAAAGGGTTTTTTTAGGCTTGCTGTAATTTTTGGAAACATGAAAGATGTTTCCTTTATTTTGTGATAATATATCTTTTCTTCCTTTCAGATCAAAAGGGATAATCTTGAATATCGCATCAGCTTCAGGGTCGTGTCCAACTCCACTGCTGACTCTTTACTCTTCAACCAAGGTAAGTGTTCCTTTCCACACTGAAATCAAGTGTCAAACATAAGGCAAGGCTTACAGGAATAAATGTTTTGGTGTCCATCTAGTGGTGCTTTCATGAACTAAAAGTACAGAGTTTCTGTCTTGAGTTTTTTCAATAGCGGAAGCTGGGAGGTTGAGAGAAAACAGAGTGCAAGGGTTTACTCTCATGGAAGAGACTATTTTATGTATTTCCCCATGCATTCCTTTTTTACATGGAAAAGGATGGTAGTGTACCAAGCAAGCTTAGTGTGAGGTTGAAAAAGGACATTGACTAAGTTTGACACACTTTCTTATTTTGATTTTGAAACTTCTTTCCCCTAAATTCTGTGATGATTTTATGATCTATATTTAATTTGAAGTTCATCTTCTCTGGTTTCTCTTTGTTTCACTGGGACAGTTTCATCTTTTTGCACCTGGTCTTACGTTTTATTTCCCAAAGATACTTCCAGGGGATTCTAAAATGTTGCCCTAAAATATCTCCAGTGAACGCTGTAAAGACAGAATATGGGTACACAGTATGGAACTGAAGCATATGTGATAAAACAGAATGCAAGAGACATTTACACTGGTATTAAAGCAGTATTGCACTACAGCTTTTTCAGGCATACCTGGTAATTACCTTAAATATTTCAAG
Organism: Melanocharis versteri; assembly: GCA_013397845.1. Taxonomy (NCBI): domain Eukaryota; kingdom Metazoa; phylum Chordata; class Aves; order Passeriformes; family Melanocharitidae; genus Melanocharis; species Melanocharis versteri. Next base: position 256,012 of record VZTG01005442.1, on the reverse strand, counting down.
CATCTCAGAGTCTAAGCAGAACCTTGACAGGTTGAAGAAACCTTCAGTAGTGTCATTCATGTCAGAACAGACCCACGTTTCCTCTAGACTCTCAGTAATATCTTCATATTCCCAGAAGGGAGTTAATGCACACTATTTTATTCATACTAAAGGAGGGGATATTCAAGTTTAGAAGCCTGAAGTAGCTTTAGCTGATAAAATTTCCCCTTGAAATAGCTGTTTCTGGGAGGACAGTTCTTTGTTTTAATGCAAATGGTCACTTTTGTTGTGGCAGTGCTTTCAGCTTTATGGAATCAATTGAGCTTCTGATTTTAGTCACAATACACCTTACACTGCTTTGGTTAGTCTTTCTTTTTTTTCAGTGGGAATCTGAAATATTTCTTCCCCTCCCCTTAAAAAACTAAATTACAGTCAAGTAATCTGCCTATTCTCGGCACTACCCATCTTCTACTACAGCAAGATTAGTAAGCATGAAAGTGACTCCTCTAATATGGCTATAGAAAGACTGTATCTGCAGTTTCTAGGTTGGTTTTTTTTCCTCATCTCTATAAAGGGGGTTTAAAGCATAATATCCTTCAGGCGTAAGTCAATGACTTCGACTAATTATCAGGAACAAATGCGGTCCAACTCTTTAACCTTCCTGTGGAGAATTCCCTAGTTTACACTGAAATGAGACTCTTTTAAAGGAATCATAGTGCTGTATTTTGACAGGTTTACCTACCTACCTGTGTTAATGCTAATGAGATGTGAAATATGATTATATCATTTCCCACCTCACCCCCATGCCTTTAGTGTTTGGGTTTGTTCTTAGATATTTGGATATCCAAGGAGAAGAAATTTTCTAACATGCAATGCTTATCTGCTTATTCAGGGAATGTTTACTTAGAGAGCATTCTTAAGACTTCAGGTTCAAGGTTGTTGGGAGACTTGAGCTTGTGGAGGTAGAAAACCCAACTTGTCTTGAAATACATTTTTCAAGAACAAAAACTCCAAAGCTTATTTGTACACTGGAAGTTGCTTTCTCTTCTCATATAAAATGAACATTTTCCTTATAGCAAGCTCTTTGCAACCAGTAGAGAAGACAGTCTTTTATACTGTGTCTCCATATCTGGAGCGGTAGCTAACACCAGGACTTTTGTCATGGAGGAATAATTAGAAATTTGAATGATCAAAGCACTTTTATTAACATAATATAGTTCTTTTTAATAGATTATCAGTATACTCTGTGCAGTTATTACAAATGCACCTGCCAGCTGTGTTCAGAAACTGCACCAGACTATTTGGCAAGTGCATGCAGGTGCCTTATTGTAGCAAGAGGATGGTCAGCTCACTTGAATAGTTGCTGCTAGGCCAGACTTTCAGTCTTGTTCATGTTGAGTACTGAATTTTGTTACAAACTTATGCTCGGGGGAGAGGGAGAAGGAATGAACAGCTGAACAGCAGATAAGCTTTTTGTGGTTTAAGGAGCCTCCTGCTAGCTTATGCATGCAACTTGAAGAAGAGTAAAAGGACCTACTTGCTACACAGCAAAATCTAGTTTTATTTCAGATCTTATGAGTGTGCTCAGAAGAGTGTCTATAGAAATAGTCCAGTAATGTTGGGAGTGTTTCTGTTGCTTCTTGTATAGGCTGAGTTCAGTGGGATGGCCTTGATAGGAAAAACACTCGGCAGAGCCAACTTTAAGTGCTGGTTTTGTATAGGATTTGTGTTAAACCACTGGTGACATGGTGACCAAAGGAAAACTGTAAAGGACTAGAGCTTTGCTGCTTGTTCTGAAACTGGTCTGAAGCAACTTCTTCTTAAAAACTTGAACTAATTTACTTAGTATTTATTTTAGCTTCAAGCATGGATGGGATAGTTTAGTTCATTCAGTTCAAGGTACTCCATTTGTCCTACTTGGTTGTTTCACTTCACTAAAACAAGAAACCATAGCAGAACGTGATATTTCGTCTCACTGGACTGCAGAAGAGTAAGGTAGAAAGGTTGTTTAGAGGAATTTGGGAAGTGGGAATCTATGCTGGTTTGAACTGCTGAGTAGCCTTGGATTCTTAGGACAGTATTTCCTGGCAGGGTTAAGGGGGCGGCTGTATCGGCTTTGAAGGCATCTTGAAGGCAGGTGCTAACATCCACTTTTTAAGCCCTTTAACTTCTTTTTTTGAACTTTCAGTCTTGCAATTTCTAAAACTTCCAGAAGTTTGGAAGAGAATCTGTGGAGGTGGACTTGAGGATTAGGGACAAGTGTCACCAAAGGGTGGCATTTTTTAAAAGTGTAAATGCAGAAGACTAAGTGTTTAAACACTATGTTCTAAAAACCATGCACAAGAGGAACCCAATTAAATCACTCTTAAAAATATCTAAAGAGATGACATAAGTAGTGAACAATGTGAACATGAAGTCTTCTTTTCCTCTTTTAACTAGGCTTTATTTAACAAATCTAGTTCCTTTTTCTTCTAATTAAAAAGAGGTTTATTTGTTTAAATTGAGCCTTGATTCTGTAAAAATACTTCATAAGCATAGAGTTTCTATTTGAATGGCATTGCTCTTGTATGCAAAGTTTCATTGAAAACCTAGAGTTTTCACTTTGAAAACAGGAACTCCAAATAGTAATTCAAATACTCTTACACAAAACTGCAAAACTAGGGTTTCCATTGTAACATGTAGCATTTTGCATGTTTCCCTTCTTCTCCCTCCAGGCTTTTGTGGATTTCTTCTCCCGAGGCCTCCATGCAGAATACGAGAGCAAGGGCATCATTGTGCAGGTGAGTAGTTTGTTTCATGTAAGTGTGGTTACCACAGCAACATTGGTGTCTTGGCAACAAAAAGGAATCAGCATATTCTCTTATTCATGAGTGTGTGACACAGATTAAGGATAAGGATTTCCTTTGATCCCATTAGCAGCTTTCTTAAATTACTCTGAAACCATGGGTCTTGAAGCAACAAAAGATGTGGTTTGGTTTTATGTGGTTTTAGCTGATGGTGCTAATTGAACCTTTATGGATAAAGTATTCTATAAAACTGTGCACAATGCTGTAGAATGCATCTTTAGGAAGCTTCATCTACTGGTATACACTTGTGGAATGCATTTGTACAGGCATTCCATGGGTAACAGCTCGAACGACTGGAATAGTAGAATCCCTGCAGTGTCAGTGAATCAACTGCTAATCTAAGCACAGTTGAAGAACGAACAAAAGCCTCAAAGATCCTTCATGTGTAACTGACTGATTTCATTTTCTGTATTACTAATGAGTCTTGCTTCATACCCTTCCTTGCCCCCTCCCCATTTGTTTACCTTCCTTGATTTTAATTATTTTTGGGGTGGCAGGAAACCAAACCAAGCCAGTTTCTCACAGCTTTATAGGATTTTGCTTTAATATCACTTCACCTACTCTTAGTGTTTGCTTCTAAAGCTGGAATTTCCAGCTTTGGTCACAAACAGTGAACCTTCCATTGCTGATTAAACTTCTTCTCTCCAGAGCAAGAGTCAGTTTAATAAAGGTGATATGAGGTGAAGTGACATGGTAAAGGTGAAGGCAATGGTATCTCTTTTTGAAATTCGGTAAGGGATCTTACAAACAGGGTTAGCTATGTCCATGCCTCTCATTCCTCTGTTCTTTGTGGTGGTTCTCAAAGCCATTTGAACTTCAAAGGCTTTATGAAAGGTAATGCACACAGTTGCCTGCCTTACTTGTGTAATCATCATACCCAAGAGCACAACTCTTATTACTGGCTAATACTATAGGGAAGTTGTTACCAGATTAAGGTTATGTTACCTTTTTGATGTGCTAGATTATTTTTTCCTTTTAAATATATTTAGCAAAACAAGAACTTCTCACCAGAAAATGTCCTGTCACATTTCCTGAGAATGGATTGCATTAAGAAAAAAGACAGTTGTTGGGTGAGCTATTCCCATGCAGTCACCAACCCTTTAATAGGAACCTCCTGTAATCTGGATTTAAACCTTATACTAAATATCTGAAGGGGTGCTGTATATTTTGGGATCTCTTGGCAGTGGAGAGGAAGCTAGGGAAGGTGGACTCTGAAGCATTCCAACTGCTTGACTTTAGTTTTGCACTTGTAACATTGCAACTTGGAGTACAGCTCTGAAAGCTTAACTTCTCCCCTGGGTTCTTGATTCTGTGCCCTAGCACTCTAGGATGTACCTTCAGCTAATCCAATGTGCAGCAATGAGGGGTACATAAAAAGGTAGCATTCTGAACAGGTACAGGTTCAGCATACAGGGTCGTTTTGTGTGCTCTCAGTTCTTGAAGTGGATTTAGCTGGAGTAACTTTCAGTGTTTCACGTCTCCTTGTTACTTTCTCTTCTCACAGGGCTTTAGTTCCAAACTGTCCTGCAATGGGTCAATGTTTACCGCGTGGCAAGTTCCTTACTGCTTTCTCTTCACTTCTACCCTTCTTCAATACTCCTACCTCCTCAGTGTCTTTCAAATTGTATTACTTGCAGATTTAGCTTCACTATCAGACAACTGTTCTTACAATCATTTTCGTCTACATGCAGTGTGGCCCTCTCTGTCTGTGATCACAGTCTCAAAATGAGACTTAAGGAACTGGAAGAGTATTTCCCTTTCCTACATCAATAACATCAAGTCTTCTGGGAGGACTTCTTTCCTGCTGAAGTCTGCCTACAGACTGTGAGGCACAGGCCCCTTCAACACACAGCTCCACTGACAATAAAGATGGTGTGAGTTTTTTTGGGCCTGTGTTATGGTACAACATCTAACCTCTGTCTGTTTTCTGGTGATTTCTTAGGCAAAGCTGCACATGGTTACTTCAGTGTGAGGGTGCTTAAGGACAGGTGCTTGCAGGAGAAAGAAGTGTTATGTCTTTGAGATGTGTTGTTTCTATGTGCAGTTGTCTCCTCCTCCCCAGATTTTGTCTAAAGAGTACTCTTAGCAGTTTGAGAGGAGAATGAAGGAGGAGCAAGAACTGTTCGCTTATGACAATGGAGTACCTATTGAGACTGAAAAGGTAAATAACGCAGTAACTCATGCTTGGCTAAAGGCATTAAGCACAGTATGAGTGTACCTAGTATAGGAAAGATTTTCTAGCTTTTGGGTATAGAAAAGCTAGGAAAAGGGTTTTTGGTGTCTTGCATTTTTAGGATTATAAACAAATGAAGAATTAAATCTAACTTTCTGTATCTACAGTTATGTTTTCATGAACAAAGCTTCACAGGTTGCGGTAAACTGTCTTTTTGTGACTCTGGTGTTGGCTTAGGATGCTGAATCCCTGACAGCACTGCCTTTTATCCCTTAAATGTGGATAGTGAACTGCCATTGAGTTATGTGGGCCTGATTATCAATAGCTGTCACAGCTTCAATTTGTTATGCTAATTTTATTGCAGTCCATGTCCTTGTCCTCTTGTTTCAGCCTAAGTCCCCATAAGCCACTAATGAATATTACAAGTACCTTCCTGTGAAGACTAGCTGACCTATCTCCTTCAATCCCTTAGGAAGACTGCCTCCCTCTTAGATTTTTTTGAAGTACATCTCTGTGACCTTCAGAAGCATAACACTTTTAATTCCAGACTTGCCCTTCCAGCTAGATCATCATCATTGAAACCAGTTAACTTTTGCCATGCAATACCTGCAGAGTACCACTGTATGGAAAGCAGCAACAAAATGCTTGTGGGATTTTACCAGTTTCTTAATATCAGCCTCAAGTATGTGTCTCGTTCAAGTGAATTGCCTTCTGTGGAAGCTTAATTTTGATAGTGCTTTTGTTGCAGTGTAGCCATCTTTGGATTAAAAATACACTCTTCTGGCCAACAGGTCTGCTTAATTTTCCAGAAGCAGCACAGTAATAGCAAGGGTTAAAACTTTGTGTGTTTACATGGGGAAAAGAGGCAAAAAAAAAGAAATGAGGAATAAGATGCAATGACTTTTCTCAAGACTTTCAGAAAGACCTCTCCTTGGAAGGTCTCTGCGGACTCTTCTGAAATTTTTGCTCTTTTAATATGTCTAGAAATATTGCTTGGTTCTTTGACCCTTTCTTTTACTCTCTTTTTAAATTTCAGCTAGTTATTGGCATTGTCCCTGTATACTTCATTACTGTGCATAGTAGAAATATAGCGGTAGAAACTTGCACTATCTGTTTTCTTTTATTGTATTCACTACATAAAATATCAGGCCACAAATTCATGAAAATGTTCACTTAAAAGAATTACCAGAAAGTTTTCTACCCTAACCTCATGCTCTCCCAGCAGCTGGACTGCCTAGCAATTAGCAGTGGGATTGCTGCTGGCACTAGGTCATGTGCTAATTGTGGCTTTATCCAGCCAAATCTTGGAAACCTTCGAGGGCAGGGGTGCTGTGAGCTCTCTGGACAGCCTGTTTGAATGTTATATTGCTCTCCTAGTAAAAAGGCTTTCTCCCTTATGTCCAGTCTGACAGTCTACAGCCAAAATTGACAGTTGTCCCTCTTATCATTCAGTCAGGCACTACCCAGAAGAGTTTGGCTCTTATCTTCATAACTACCATTGAAATAATTTTAGGCAGGTAAGATGTCACCAGCAGCTTCCTTTTCTCAACTCTGAAGAGGCCCAGCTTAATCTCCAGATATTCACAAAAGTGTGCTGTCACCAAACTGATGTCTAATGGCATTGCCTTCCTTCCTCTAAAGCGTTTTAGCTTTGCTGTTTAGCTTTCTATACAGGTCAGCTTTGGTTGTTGTAACTCCTCCATTTCCCCTTTATGTTCCCCACTCTGCTTTTTCCCACATAGGAAAGGGAAGGAAAGTTATTTGGCAACATCTGAGAGTTCAGGTATTTTTACTTTTTAAAAAGTAAGGTAAAAAAGGTGATAAAATTGTGTAAACAATTCTGACTTTGGAGGACTTACGACTGTTGAGTATTCAGGACTTGAGATCTGACTTCTTACATTGAAATAATATTCAAGAACCCAATTTTGAGTGTGAGCCATTTTAATAAGCATCAGAGCTATAAGCAGTAGCAAATGTTTTAGGTGAGCAAGACACATTGTACTGACATAAGCTACTTTTAGGGCATGTTTTGAAACTGTAGTGCAGGCTAATCTTTCCCTGAATAAGGAGAGTTATTTGCCCAGGTAGTGTGGGTTATATCTGTCTGAATGCAAAATGCTGAAAGGCTTTAAGCGGTGAATTGGTTTTTAATCTGTTACGCCTGTTTTAGATATAGTTCATGAACGTCTGAGTTCCTTGTGGGAAGGAAGAAGGGCAGAAAACTAAATAGATTCAGCAGGTCTCTTGATACCTATTAAAATAAGGTCCAGTTAATATGAAGATGGTAAACCTAATGTATCTGAAATTAAGTACCTGTCTTTTTGTTTTCTGGAGTGTGTCTGGGAGAAGAAAAATGTTGGAGTGTAATCCCATGTTTCTATGTGCTTTGAAGTCTGTGGCTCAATCCAGTAGTGCTACCATATGCTTGCTTTTTCAAGTATCCTCATGCGCAATTGTTTGCCCCTTCATGCTATCCAGTGGTTTAACTGGGTAATGCAGTTCACTTTTGAAGTCTCTTTTGAGCAGAGAAAGACAATCATATCTATTGTGCCATTCTTGGTGAGGATGTTGAAGTATGATTTGGTGATGAATAAGAAGCTTAAAATTTTAACTTTTTAAAACATCAAACTAGAGATTCAGCTTAGAAATGTAATCTGAAAAATAGATGAGGTTCACGTTCTGGAGTTGAAATGAGGTACCTATGCTGTTATGGTAGCAGAATGAGCAGTTCTCTTATCCAAGCATTTGTAGCTTTTGGTGACTTTAAAGGCAGTCGTAGCCACTTTCACTTCTGAAGTTTAGGTCTCCCATGTTTTTCCTTCCCATTTGAAAGTGGACTCATGCAGTATATTATTGAAAGTCCTATTTATAGACAGAAAGGCACAGTTTTCATGTTCTAAGGTGAAGGAATGAGCAGACATACCAATGTTTCCTGTTTGTGGTGGTTAAATTTCTGTTGAAATGTGCACAGCTATGGATACACACTCAAGGAGCATTGCTTCCTACTGTACAAGTGTATGTGCATTTCCCTTTCCTTCTCCAGAAGTATGAGATGGGGATAGGAGGAATGTGGTTTTGGATCCTCCCGGTCTATCTTGGACATCAGCGTCCCTCCATCAACATACACACATGCTGCTTCCTCTTGCCCTTCCATTATGGACAGTTCTGAGACCCGGTGTCACTTTTCTGTTTTGCTTCCAAACATTGCTATAAAAGCTCGTTTACTGTGCTCTGTTTCTTGATCCTTCCTTCTGTCCTTCCACTCTGGTACTGATAACCTCCTCCATCCTCTGAGCCCTGCTGTGGAGTTACAAGTTCCATGTTTCGAGTCTCCAGGTGTTTTTTTCTCCTTCCTCCTCCTGCCTTTGTACAGCTGCCAAACTGAGAAGCTTTTACTGTAAAATCCCTGTCTTGGGTTCTGTGCCTCCTTCCCAAGCAAACATTGGGGGTTTACTATGGAGAAGCAACAGTAGCATTTTCTATGAAACAACTGGAATGAAGGTTTGTACTTGCAAGGCAAATTGTAAGAACGGCTTTTCAACCCTACCCTTGCAAGAGTGGTTTTTCTAGGGCTCCAGCTGGTGATGTTGACTGTCAGCAGACAACTGAACTATGTCCAAATACGACCCATGGGTTATCTGATGAAAAAGTTTTTGATCTTACGTTGGGATCTCATTGTGATCTTAGAACTGAAAATAAGGCTGGCTTAAGCTAGAATTCAGTGTACAGGTTATCGAATTTCCAGTTACTTTAGATCCTTGATGGATCTGTAAGTTAATCTTGAAAGTGTTCCCTGCTTAACATGAGTTTTCTTGTGTGCAGAGCGTTCTACCATATTATGTGGCGACAAAAATGTCCAAAATCCGTAAACCAACCCTCGATAAGCCCAGTCCTGAAACGTATGTCAGAGCTGCCTTGGGCACGGTGGGCTTGCAGTCCCAGACCAACGGGTACCTGCCTCATGCACTCATGGTAAGTCACCTTGGAAAATGTAAGGATCTGAAATGTCCTTTGTGTTTATTATGGAAAAACAGTAATTAGTACAAGTAATAAAATGCTGAGACCTCACCTCCTCCCTTTTTTAAAAATTTAGTTTGTTTTTTTTTGTCTTTTTTAGGGATGGGTCATCTCTCTTCTACCTACATCTACTGCCATTAACTTAACCATGAAAGTGAACAAACAAATACGGGCTCGTTATCTAAAAAAAATGAAGGAGAAGTAAATAGGAAGCAACTTGATCTTGAGAACCTGGGACTCCTGCAGGTTCCATACCATGCTGCAACATCAAGTAGACCTAATGTTTTAAACATCTCCAATTGCAGGTGTGCTTTCTAACAAGCAAAACAGTCTTGTTTTGAGGATACAGTTGAGACAAGACTGTTGACTTCTAATATTGATTGAAAAATAGGCTTTATTTGTTTATAGATATTACGAGAGGGGAAGTGCTTTGAACTAAAATTGCACTGTGCTTTACAAAATACTTTCATGGGCTTGATCAGATATCACGCTGTTGAGGGACATCTTGGTTATATAGTGTCCATCATATTATTATTGTGCTCATGGGTGAAGGGCAGAAAAAGAGTAGTTCTTATATATTCCTGGACAGATGGGCAGGAGAGGAAAGGGAGCATATTTATTAGAAAAGGTAAACTAGCACTATTTCCAGAGTGTGGCCTCTTGAAGCTCCGGTTTTGGATACTTGCAAGGATTCTGCACTATCAGCCAGCTCATGAGTGCTCCCCTGCTTACATGATCCAGTGTGATTTTTTGGCTATGAACCTGAGGGAAATGGGCCAAAAACCAAAATAAGTATAATAGCTCATCTATAAATATATACATAGAGTAACATTGCAGAAAGCATCTAAAATATTGGGTCTTGAATATGGATTCTAACTTTTCAGTAATATGTAATCTTCATGATTTGTAATAACATTTTTAAAAGTTCAGTGCCTGCTCTTTGTAATAGGTGGTGATAACACAATGTAGATAAATGTCACAAGTTACATGTTACGTGCTGGTTGCTATGTAAAAGATTATGGGTACTTTAAATGCAGAGCTTGAAATGAGTTATTCTCCTTGTTAGCAACGGTGGTTAAATTCTTTTTGAAGTTATGTATCAGTCTGTCTTTTTGGTGAGGTCCTTTGAAATGTGAATCCTGAATATTTAGATGGCTTTAAAAATGAGAACCAGGAAATGTCTTAAAAAGTAGAACAGTTTTAATTTAATTGCATTAAAATTAACTGATTTGTTTCATGGTTCTGTTCCAAATTGGAATGCTCCGGTGAGGCTCAAGTTACCTAACTCCTGGACACAGGGATCAGAGTACATAAGAAGTCTGCACTGCTGTTGTCTGTATTTACCTACGCTTTATTTAAAGATTTTGGTGTCTTAACATTCCTTTTTATAAACATAAAATGTATAAAACTTGCAAGGCAAATGAAATTGCAAGCAGCTGCCACTGTTTTCTGTGGTGACTTCCTGTGGTTGAAGAGGGGAGGTTTTTTCCTGTCCTTCAAAGAATAATTTCAAGCTCTGATTTTGAAGTAAGATGTGTTGCACTGAGACATGATTTGGGGCTAACATTTCTGTACATTGAAAAAACCTGAATACCGATGCAATGGTGCTGATCAAATCTGAGATGCAGATCCTATCCCATAGTTTTCTTAATGTTTTGGAACAGGGATGGTGAAGTTGGTGGTATTAGTTCTCTAAGAGCACGTGATTTGGTTTGCTCTGGATCTGATGTGAAAGCATTGGACTAAAAAATCTGTATGTTTTTGACTTTGTAAAACAAATAAAATGGAAATTACTCTTGAGTCTTTAATGTGTTAGATTTTTCTCGTAAAAATGTTTGCCTGTACGTTCAAGTGTCTGATGGTCCTTTATTGTGAGTAATAACAGTGATAATTACTGTATTTTTACATGCCAAAACCAGTGCTTTTCTTATTCTGTTTTCCTGGCTGTCATGTACCCCCTAACTGGGGTGCTTTAGGCACAGCATCTCTGGCCAGTTGAGGTAGGTGATTGTCCTGCTCTGCACTGGTGCAGCCTCACCTTGGGTATTTTGTGTGCAGTTTTGAGTGCCACAATATAAGAAAGATACCAGGCTATTGAAGAGCATCCAAAGGACAACTGTGAAGCTGGTGGAGTGCCTGGAGGAGAAGCCTTGTGAAGAGCAGTTGAGGTGACTTGGTTTGTTCAGCCTGGAGAAGAGGAGACTGAGGGGAAACCTCATCATGGTCTACAGCTTCCTCACAAGGGGGAGTGGAGTGGCAGACACTGATCTCTGTGGTGACCAGTGACAGGAACCAAGAGAATGGCATGAAGCTGAGTCAGGGGAGGTTTGGGTTGGATATTAGGGAAAAGTTCTTCACCCAGAGGGGGTTTGGGCACTGGAACAAGCTCCCCAGGGAAGTAATCATGGCACCAAGCCTGACAGAGTTCAGGAAGTGTTTGGCCAACACTCTCAAAAAGCACATGGTGTGGGTTTTGGGGCTGTCCTGTGCAAGGCCAGGAATTGAACTTAAGGTAACCCTTGTGGATCCCTTCCAACTCAGGATATTCTATGATTTTACAGTGCTGATACTTTAAAATCAGCGGAACGCAAATTTTATTGGAACTGTTAAGCTATTAATAAATATTTTTTTCCAAATAACAAATTTCTAACTATGGAAGGTGTTCAGAAAGGTATGGCAGAAGGAATAGCATGCACATCCAGCTGGCACAGAGGGAGGGGTGCCCAGGTAAGGAGGTTCTCAGAGCCCGTGGTGCCCCTTCATGTGGTGGCAGGCTGCAGGTTGGGTCTACGCTTCCTCTGAGGTCTTCTACTTTCCAAGCTGCAGCAGAGAATCACTAACCTAAATTTGTACCTAAATTTCACTTCTGCTTTAACCAAAATTGCCTCGACTTTGATTTTGACTGTCTGTTCACCTCGGTGATGGAGGCAATGTCTATTTAATAGCTGTCCACGTGCTTNCCGGGTGCAGGGCGGCTGGGCCGGCGTCCCGGCGGGGCGGCCTGCAGGTAAGGAGCGCCCGCAGCCGCCTCGCCGCGCTGTGCGGCCTCCCGGGCGGGGACTGCCCTTCCCTTGCCTTCCGGACCGCGGGGGTTTCTCCACTGCCGTCCTGGGCGCCACGGGGCGAGCGTCAGGCAGCGAGGCCGGGCCCCGGCTGCACTTTTCCGGCCGGCCCCGTTTCCCCCGTTCCCGTCGGTAACTGGGCTGCAGGTGTTCGAACCCCGTTTGTGAGTGAAATCAGCGCGTGTGNACTTTGATTTTGACTGTCTGTTCACCTCGGTGATGGAGGCAATGTCTATTTAATAGCTGTCCACGTGCTTGGGACTACCCTGGGCACCTGTCAGAGAACTGGAGGGTTTTGCCGGTGCCATCACTCCCGTCCCTTGCTGCTTCTCAGAATGCTTTTGTTACCGGCGCCATGCAAGACCTGGAGCGCATTTTCGCTCTCCTGTTGGAATGGGGCCAGCGGGGTGNTCCCCGTTCCCGTCGGTAACTGGGCTGCAGGTGTTCGAACCCCGTTTGTGAGTGAAATCAGCGCGTGTGCCCCAGGTGCGGCGGGTTTGGGCGCAGAGCGCAGGTACGGGTGCGTTGCTAATGGGCGCACTGAGGTGAGCGCCTCGCTCGCATCCCCGGGCAGCTGGAATGAGTTGAGTAGTGTCTGGTGGAGCTGGCTTCTGTAAGAACAGTCAGTCACTTTTTATTCGTAAAACGCGTTATGTGCCTTCGCGTAGCTTTTCGCGGTGAAGGCATTGTAAAATAAAGAGAAGTAGTGGAAAGAGATGGAGTTAACATCACTCGTTTTTTAGCAAACGCTGAAACCAAAGAGTGCAGGGGCAGAGGAGCACTTTGAAGGTTTCCAGTCTTGCAAGAGGGACTGGTTTGTTTTTGTGAACGTGCTTAAAACATGTTCCACTCACCTGATTACAGTTTCCATAAAGCTCCCTTATCTCTGCAGACAGAGCATCCTAGGCAAGCTGGTCTTTTTTAATCATAAAAAAGAATAGCCCACTATTTTGACTTGTGCGTGTGGCCTCAAAATTTTCTGTCACAAGTGCATTTCATTGCTCCTGTTCCTAAGGAGATAAAAAAAAAAATATTTTCTCCATCTTTTGAATTATGCGGAGTGAAGACTGTGTTTCAGGCCCATTTTAAAGCCTGTTTGCATGCGTAAATAAAACACCCGAAGTGGTGTGCCTGAGTTGCTCTTCCACTTTCTCCTTGGTTTAAAAATCCTGTTTTAATAAAAGTATTTTTCTCTCTTTTTTTTTTTTTCCCCCCTAAGAAAAGGAATACAGAGGGAAGCAGCTTGGCTGTGTGGAGCAATTTCTGCTGGTGTGTGATAGGTGTTTGTTGTAGAATTGAAAAGTTATGGATGTCATTCTTTCTGATAAAAATATGTTTTCAGTTTTGTTTGTCCATGAATAACATATATATTTTTTAAAAAATTTCAGTTCCTGTGCAATTTTAACTCTTATTCAACTGTTATTTTAACTCTTAGGTTTGGTAGTTTCCTGGAGTCTCTGCCAGGCAGAGGAGAATGCTCCAAGGAATGACACCATAAGTTTTTCCTAACTATATTTTTTTGTATGGTGATATTCAATTCAGCTGATCCTTTCTTCTTTCTCCCTTTGCTTTAGCACCTAAGGCACCTGTGGCCAGCAGCCTTGCCCCTGCAGGTGCCAGACCAGCATGGAGGCAGAAAGATCAGCCTCACACTCAGAAGCAATTTGTCTTTGAAAAGCCATCAGAGGTAAAAGTTACGGGGTAACTAGCAGAATCTCATCTGTTAATAAACTTCAAATGATAGAAAGGATACAATTTTTCTGAGAATATAGTCCATTGTTTAAAAACAATTAACAATTCATCTGAGCTGAACTTGGAGCTTTTACTAAGCAGAGTTTGCAACTATTTTGCATATATGGCAAACAGAAAGTTACGGTCCCTCTGTTTAGCCTGTTCATAACTAGTCCTTTTTTTAGGGAGCCAAAAGAATATGTTCTACTAAATATTTAGTGTGCAATGTCCTAAGCATGATTTGAGCTCTTGTTGTTTTCTTCAGCTAGGGTATCTGTCTTAACTTGTTACGGGGGAAGAGCATGGGATTTCTTTTATAGACTTTATGTCCCATCATCTGGTGAAGGATACTGTGCTCTATGCAGAGTGAGGGCACTTCCTTGCTTGGGGAAAAAATAATCATGAGCACTTCTTCCTAAGCTAGACTTATTTGAAAGGCTGTCATCTTGGCTGGAAGCATTGAAGATGGTCTGGGAAGATTCTCTTTCCCCTGTGGCAGAGACCTGCTATCTATATAGTACTACATTTTGATCCTCTTGTTGGCTCAGTGCAGTAACTCCTTGCAAATCAGAACTCCACTGAGCTCAGAGAAGAGAAGCATAAATCCCTGAGACAACCAGAATGATAGCCAAGGCTGGATTAAACTACTCTGTCTTTTTACAAAATACAGCTATCTCAGTTGTGCAGACAGCTTTATAGTGTAAGCTCCTGCTATGTCTGATCTCTCGTGTTTTGCTCATTTGACTGAGGCCTGCAGTTTGTTCAAGCTTCTTAGGGTTGCTCTAAATTTTCCCTTACATAAGGATATTTTTATAAATATAAAGATAAGAATTTTCTTGATTGCAGTTGATAAATAACAAATATTGTGATAATCCAAATAATTTAGAAATCAATGTCCTTTAGGGGGCAGTTGATGACTAAAAACCAGCCTGCAATGGTCCCTGCATTTGAGAGTTTCTGGGGCGAGGAGGGAGTGGGTGAGCTCTTACTACTTCCCTCTTGCCCTGAGGTGTGTTTTTCTCATTGGCTTATCGGTGTGGGGCTACACAGAGTTAGTAGAGAGGACCGTGAGTTCTGTTTGACTGGAGAGTGCCAGGTACTTTAGTATTCACTGTGTACTGTCTTGTTCCCTTTCAGGTGGAGCGCAGAGTTCCTCAGGCAGGTGTGATAGAGTGAGTATCCTGCTGACTTCTCTGTGCGCTTTTGCTGTCATCGTGGTTGGTAAGAGTAGAAATTGTGGCCTTTTAACCCTTTTGTCACGAGCTGAATATATTATCAGGAGAGTCCAAGTCTGTTAACCAGTATTTATGCCTTTCATGTAGCTGGGAAGCCAGTACTCATGACCAGCTGGACATTCTGGTTCAGCACAACTGCCAGCACATCTCCTTTGGTTAGCAGTGTACATTTTCCTGCAACAGTCCTAGTGTAAACTATGCTGGAAATTACTTACTCTGGAATATACCAGAAATATAGCTGGTATGGCAGCTTCTTTCAGGGCTCTGAGAAGTAGCTGATAGTGTCATAGTGAAGCTGGGTATTTGTATGTCACTTACCCTTTGTGTTGAAATGGGGATCTTCTCAGGATAACTTTGGCATGAAGCATGACAAAGTGTGGTGGTGCATGGTGGAGTTAGAGATACTGGAAATCCAGCTCGGTTTAGTATGGCTGTCTTGGTAGAATTTTCTTCCTCAGTGTACCTGTAAATACAAACATAGTGATCTGAGTGCAATCATGTATGGCTGTCTCCTTTAAGTTCCCTGTGACATCCCTATTCTATTTTTTTCTAAGAGCCCTAGAACTGTGTACTGAGCCTTCGGTGAGAGGAGGGACAGAAAGTACACACAAACTGATCTGCTTCTGCAGCAGGCCTTGCTGCCTTACTCTGACCTTTATGTCCAGGACATTATTTCTTCCCTTTTTTAACTTTCTTTTCTTTTTTAAAGAAAACTTCTCTAGTCCAGGCCTACAGCAATTCTAGTCTGTGCTGCTCAGTCTAAGATAATTTCTTCTGTGTCTTTTTGATGGCTCTTTCCTTTCTTCATCCTCAGCAAGCCCGGTGTGTATGAGCTCAGCAAGGGCCCAGCTGGCATTTCTAGGTAAGTGGATGAAACATTATTTGCTTTTGCAGAATGGTGTGGTGATACTCAGCTTTCTGAAGTCCAGTCTCTGCAGAGGGTTTTGACTTTAACAGCTGCACACTGCACTTCCTGTGTATCATCTGTTTAGAGTACTTCTGGAAATACTTTTGAGTGTCAGGTAGCAGGGATTTAGGCAGTTCTGAGCAGCACTGAAGAGAAGAAAAATAAACCTCTTGACAATCTGGTGCTCTTTCCAGGATAAGGACAAGGGGCTGTGTCCATTTGTGTCATGATTCACAGTAAGTTGCTGCTGTAAATTTGGATCAGTATTCCTGTGGTAGCAAGTGTGTGTTATCTGTGTTGTACAGTTAAGAACGACCCAAAACTTGTAGCTGTAAATTGGAATTGTTTTAAATTAATCTAATGAAAGCATTTAACTTCAGGCAATTGTGGTAACCTCAGGATTGTCCCTTCTGCTTATATGCTATGCCTTAATTATTTCAGCTTCAGGACACTTCAAAACAAAACCTACTTGTTCTGTGATTCTTACTAACTAATATACATTTTTTACCTTGCTAACTTAGCTGCAATATCAGTATTACTCCTTTTCTGAATTTGATAGATTTTTATTAATAGTGGAAAAAGTGCCAGGACATAGTATTTTTTTGTGCATTTATTTGAGGTAATTTCATCTGATTATTGTGTATTTTTTTTTGTGCCTTCATTTTAATTTCTTCTAAAGATGCAAATACATTTTTGAAGTATTTTGAGAAGTAAAAGCTTTGACCAGCTGGAAGGAGACAAGATACACAGTCAGCTGTGTTATCCTGCATTTTCTGGAGTTTGTTTTCATAATACACTGATGGAATATATATATAATTCTGTAAAGTTAATAATCAGATTTGCATCTTTTTTTAACACCTTTACTGTATACTTTTATTGTGACATCTTTGGGGCATGGAATACTGGTGAGAGTAAACTGCTGTGAGCAGCATTCCTACTCTGCAGCCCACCACAGTGACTTTAATTCTTGGATCACTGTTAGTCCAGTCAGAATATTAAATGTACATACGGAAATGAAAAAATAGGAGACGTTAAACGCTGTCCTTATGCTAAATACTTTTCCTTATGCTTTGAAAAAGAGAATAGGAATGGCAGTAGGGATAAAGGGCTATCAAATTCTAAGTGATGTGGAGATGGTGAATAAAGGACAATTATTTACTCATGTTGATTGTATTGCCATAATCAGGGCTGTCTGATTTATCAGATGTGAAGTTAATAACAAGGAGAAGGATGCCATTTTTCACAGCATATGGCTGATTCTGGAATTCATGGGATATTGTTGGTTGTCGTATATTTTTATAAGTTTTGAAGAGAGATTACATGCATTTGGTGTGGGTAAGACTCAACAGGAGCCCTTCTGTTCTTTCCTTCGCACCTGCTTTTGGCCGTGGTCAGAAAGAGGATACTGGGCTTTGACTTCTGATATGACGCATTACAGCCATTCCTTTGGGAATCCTAGAAATGAAAATATTTTCCCAAAGCAGATATAGAATTGTATATTCCTTCAATTTTTCTTTATCTTTTTCATCCTTAGGATTCATTTGATTCCTGGCTTTATTGACTCAGAACAAGCAGACTGGATGTTTGAGCAGCTCCTCCAAGACATACCCTGGAGTCAGCGAGCTCACATCAGACAGGGTGAGGAGTGTGTAGACCACCTTTTCAGGTCATTCATGGGTCAATTCCGTAACAGAACCTGTGCGTTGTTTAGAATTGGTTTTCATTTTCAGTGTTACCACTTCTGCAAGTTTCTGTGCAGGTTTTCTGTGCGTATCTGAAGACTACTGCAGCTTACTTTTCAATCTCTAATACCATGTTGCTATTGCCAGCTAAACGAGATTTTCCAAATTAAAATTGTCTGTCTTAAAAATCTTGGAATTTGACTGTCTCTTCTCTCATCTCCAGTTCTTTTTCTCGCTCATTTTTTAAGATTAAGTCTGGTCACCATCCCTTCATACAATCTCCCAGTGATGCTGCAAAAACTGTGTTCTTGGAGGTTTCTTTCATGAGGTATATTTTTTGCCTCTTTTACTTAAAATCCCAGCAGAGCATGTTCCTTTTCCTTCGGCTTTAGTTGTCAGTTCCAGTATGCAGTAGGAGGAGAGGCTGCTATTCTGGATTTGTTCGCTAAGGGGCACCTGTTCTAGCGGAATTTCACTTTCACTCAGGAACGGATGTGAGATAATGTATCAGAATAGTTACTGGACAGGGCTGGAAAATATCTTCAACATGTGTGTTTCTTGGCTGGCAATAAAGGGGCAGTATAATGGAGAATGCTACCTGTCAAGCATGAGAAATAGTTGCCAAGATAGTCTTTTCAGAAGCTGGAAGTGTTTTTAAGCTGATGTTTGTGTTATACCACAGAGCATACACATACTTGGCAAAATATTGTGTCCAGCCTTGCTACATTTTGTTTCTCTAATGTCCCAAGGATGCTGCAGTCCTTTCTACTTCACCCTTTCCAGTGGATCCATCTGCATCTTGCATCGTATGCCAGCGTACTGGGCACTAGAACCGGGTGAACGTAAAACAATCCAGATTTATAAATAAAATTTCAGTTTTGTTTGCTATCTTTTACTCATCCAGTCCGTGCTCTGTCTGGCATAGGGGTAAGAAATTGGATATGTTTCTAAGGTTTTGGCAAGGTAATTCCTCCTGCAGATGCACACCTGATTTTGAATGATTTGATTCCTTCATTTGAGTTCATTATGTAAAGCTGAGGATTTTAAGGGGCTGCTTTTTAACTTCAGGTGAATGGACAATCTCTTTTTGATCAAGTTTCTTGGCCGATTTGCATCATCTTTCCATCTTCAAATCCTTTGATAAGGCAACTGAGAAAGTCTTCCTGTTTTTTTCAGAAGTATCTTTTGAGGAACCACGGCTTACATCCTGGTATGGGGAACTTCCTTACACATACTCCAGGATAACAATGCAGCCAAATCCAAATGTATGTATATGTTTACATGTGTTTTATTATTGTCTACAGAGAAATCCTTTGCAGAGGTCAAGAGACAAAAATTCCCTCTGTCCTCTATTCTAGTTATCTAGAGAATCTGTTAGCATTTCATTTGTGATCAGCAGCAGATTCTACTGGAATGTGGCCGGTTTTATAAAATACACTTTTATGAGTGAGTTGACTGAGAGGAGCGTGATTTAGTTGCTAAATGTTGCCAAAAGGAAGTTACTACTCCAGAGTTAAAAGTTCTGCTTTGGGTCACTGTAGCTTTGGACAAAACTCTGAATTGCTGTGTGTGACTTACTCCAAACATCTTTATGTGGGAGATTGCACTGCACACAGTCATACTGAGTTTTTTTGTTGTAAAGGTACAGTAATACCAATTACTGAAATAGTTACTTTCAGAAACACTTCGGTTCAATACTGCTTAAATGGGAGTTTAGGCATATTTTGATTCCTATGTGGATGCTATGAAATTCACGCATGCAACTCATCTGCTCAGCAGCTCCAGATTGTAGCATGCGATTTCCCACACTGTTTTGGAAGAGTTAAAAACCTTCTGAGTGACTCAGTGATGTTTTGTTCATGTTTTCTCTCTCTCAGCCTGTTGTCCCATCAGCCTGTCTCTTGGTATTGCTTTGTTTAAAATTTTTATGGCAGTAATTAAGTATCACCGTTGAAAGCTGGATAGCACGAGAGAAAAGTGTCCCAAGTCCCAGAACTGCTGCCAAAGTGGGATGTTTGGGAAGAGTTGGAAAGGTGTTATTTAACGTGATGAGTTGCGAAGATTTTGTAGTCTCGAAAATACTGTAGTTAAAAATTCTATGACATACGGAACTTGTGGTGGAAATCCAGGCGTTTCTTTGGTACTCATTTGTGAAATACTGTTTTAAATGGGCTTTTCTGGAAGCTGAATGGCTTTAGGGATTGGGAGTGCCCCCACAAAATCATTCTGTTGTACACTAATGATTTAAATCCAGTTCAGAACTGCCTGTTGTGAAACCCGTTGCTGCTCAGAGATTGGGTAGAGCCCATATACCCTGAATTCAGGGTTTCATTTCAGTTTGCACCGCGTTCTGAGTTAGCACTCATTGGGCAACTGGCTTGTTTCTCTCATCCGAAAGGTACGAGGCTTAAATGAGTCACTCTGGCTGGTTCTGTCTTTTATTCCTGAATAATTCTGCTTGTTACTGAGAGAAAGAAACTCAAGCAGAAAGTGAGATGCACTGGAGAGTTGCATAGCTGGAAGCCAGCCCTTCCCTGGCTGGAAGCTGCCCGTAGGCAGATCTCTGGGTATGCTGCACATGGACACTCTGACATTTCACTCAGCTTTGCAGGTGGGAGTACCTGCAGCTTAGAAGAAATATGGGGTGGTGTAAAGAGCACAGTCCTTACTTGTAGAACAGGGTTTCTACCACAAAAATACCCTGAGTAAAATGTAATTTAATGCACAGCTTAGCCAAAACTGATTACTGCCTTAAACACTTGATCTGTAGGAGTAATTAGCTTTGTGCCCCTCCTTTTTTGTTTGGTAAGAATTGGTGTGATTGCAGCACTTCTAGATATAATCCAGTGTTTGTGCCTAAATGAATTTTGCTATTAGAAAATGTTTCTTTGTAAGTAGTGATAGAGTTGGTGATCCAGTAATGTTTCAACAAAACTACTTCCACTGCTGCAGGTTTGTAGTGGGCTTTCAACGACACTGTAAAATTCACCTTATGGTAACATTTTAGTAATACATACTTCTGTGATGGGAATTGAAGAAATCTAGTCCTGCTTGGTCTCTGAAAAGTGCTTTCAATAATTCTTGTTGGACTCTTCTGCACATTCAGGCAGCCCAGTTGCAAGCAAACTTTTGTTGTTGTTGTTTTTTTTTGGTGGTATTACTGCTTTCCCTGCATGTCCCATAACTGCAAGCTGTGTTTATCTAGAATTAATTACTCACATGATGCTTAATCATTGAAGGCGTGACTTAGCTAGAAAAACCCCAGTAGAGAAAGATGGTGTGTTGAGGCTCCTGCAGTGTAGCCAATAAGTTAAATACCTGTTAAACTTGGGGAAGCTTGGAAAGGAGGTAGTGCAGCCTTGTTTATTAGAGGTGGATACTAGAAAATATTTCCAGCTGTCTCTTCCTTCTGCCAGTGGTGCTCTGGGAGATTTGGAATCAATTTCTTATCCTGTCTTGATCTCTGTTTTTGCTTATATAATGGGCAAAAATTCTGGCCTACATTGCTTTGGCGTTTTTTTTCTTGATATATTTGTGTAGTTCTTAAAAGCACTCTGACGGATGAAAGTCATGGTGTAAGTTTATAGCATTAAATAGCTGGACTGAGTTGGAATGGAATGGGCAGAGCTGCTGTGGGCTCGGCAAGGTGTTAGCAAAGGGAAGGATGAAATCCAAGGCCAGTGACATTGGTTTTGTGACCCACTGAAGAGTTACAATGTCGGAGTCAAAACCCAGAGAGGTGATGAGTTGAGCTCAACAAGCTATGCTAACAGAGTGGGGACAGAGGGCCACATTAGGCCAACCATTTCCTCTTGTTCTCTGTCAACAGCTGCAGGCAATTGAGAGCAGTGTCATTTAGTCACTGATTGCCTCCATTAGTATGAAAGGCAGCCTGGCTTCAGAGTTTTAAGAGATGATTTAGTATTGAGTGATGGGTAGTGTGCAGAAAGCCCAGCCCATTCCTCTGCTCTACTAAAAATATCATCAGAATTGCTGTGAGTCATTTGTTTGATTTTAAGTTTATTGTGATTAAAGTGCGGTATATTTTGTTTCTTAGTGGTTTTTGCCTTCTGTCTTGCATTACCTGCCCCTGGCCTGTGTTGACGGCATTTCCACCCCTCTCTGTGCTGATTGCAGTGGCATCCTCTGCTGACCATGCTGAAGGAGCGCATTGAAGAGTTCACTGGCCACACCTTCAACTCTCTTCTCTGCAACCTCTACCGAAATGAGAAGGACAGTGTGGACTGGCACAGTGATGACGAGCCATCGCTGGGAAAAAATCCTGTCATTGCCTCACTCAGCTTTGGTGCCACTCGGACCTTTGAGATGAGAAAAAAACCATCCCCTGTGAGTGTTCATATCACACTGACAGACCCTTAGAGCTACTGATGTGTTTGTTTTCCCCCTGTTTAAGAGAACTTAATTACTAAAGCATTTCGAAGTTACTGAGAGCACAACTTGGAAAGTTCTGTGGAATAAGTGTAGGGATCAAGAAATCTCTTGCACAGACCATGACATCCTGAGGATGGGGATGGGACCATTTTAATAATGTACAGCAGTGTAGTGTAGTGCTGCAGTGAAATTGGAGCCTGGGCAGTCTTCTGCCCCAATAAGGGCGCTTCCTGCTACTTAAAATGAGATCAGTGATGCTGGAAGTGGCCTTACACTGTGCAAGTGAATCAAAGAGCTGCTGCCATTTTCTTAAACTCAGGCCAATGTTATGTAATCCAGAATGTATGTGGGATGGAGAGTAGTTCTGACTGCTCTTGTAAGTAAAAATCCTCTCAACAATGTTTGCATTTTGACGTGTGTGTATTCAGATTGAGGGGCAGTGAACAAAGGGAAGAAGCTCATTTCTTTTCCATAAAATGCCTTGGAAGCTGTCACATCATACTCGAAGGCTAAACAGAGATCCTCTACTTTGATAAGGAGACGTGTGGAATATCCTTTTAGGAGTTAATTGGTGACTCAGTAGTGAATACTGTTTCTAGAGAAAGTGCTGTGCTTGGGAATGCTTTGTTTAAAAGCCAGCTTAAACTTTGGAGTCCGTATTTATCCAAGTAAAGAATTCCCCTGTGTTGAGAATACAGGCCTTATTTTAGGGTGTCCTGCTTCAGATGAATTTTCTGCTTGTGCAGTCTTTGACAACTTTGGAGAGAAGTTTGCTATCTGCTTGTGTTGCTATTCTGAGTAGGTAGTACAGAAAGCAGAGGTGATAATTACCAGCCTACAGGAAAACTTTATGCTGACATACTGAGGCCTGCCCATCAAAAGTCACCTTGGATCACCTAGTCCTGAACAGCAAAGGTCAGAAATTGAACCAGAAAACAAATAGTTTGTAGTTTTCACCAGTTCTCCAATTTGTAAATTCTTTGTTGCCTGAAGTGAATTTAATCTTGGTCCTTGAGCATGAGATTATGTAACCAGTCTATTATGTCAGTAGGCATAGCATGAATAAGTATCCCTGATGCTGTGTTGATGATAAAACATTAGCTGGAAAGTTTATTTCTCTAGAAAACTGTAAATGGTGCTCGGATTCATTTTAGAAGTGCCATCGATGAATCAGAATAAAATACACTTAAGCTTCAGTATAAACTTCGCAGGTTCTGTCTTAAAAATCAATCCTAGTTCTTGAGTAAGATGCCTTTTTTATAGATTTTCTGAAAAGACACTATTAGCAAAGGGGAAATCCAGTCTGTGCCATTTGTACTTGGCTGCCTTGTTTGATCTGTGCTGCACAATTTCTTCCCTTTTCTTCCGGAGATGGATGGTTTTCTATAGATGTATCACTCAAGCTCTCCTCATTTTTTTTTAGCACCTTTGACCTGATATTTATGACTAGCTGAGTCTTCCTGGTTGTGAAGTGTATTCCTTTTGCAAGTGTGACGTACCTTTTTTCTGAGGTAGAATCCCCATGTGCACATCTTTGAAATAGTTGCTATTAAGTGTGTGCCGTGCCTAAGGGAACTCATACTTAATAATTACATGGCACACATTACATATTCTTTGCACATCCCCAAAGCCTGAAGTTTCCTGAGAGCATCCTATGACAATAGATGCTTTGCCAAGTGGGAGTTACAGGAGGCTCTGATGGAAATTACAACCTTTCAGGCTGTACCACCAAAGAAGTAATTTTCATACTCTATTGTACTGTAGCATTCTCTCTTTCATTAAGAGAAAGTTAAAACTTTCTCTTGTAAGATCTTAGATTTTTGAAGTTTGATCATTCCTTTGTTGAAAAGCAAGTTATAGGAAGAGGAATGTAATCTAGGGAAAAGGAATTCAGATTAACAGTCATCACGGGCATTCAGGCTCTCTCTGGTTTCAATCTGCCTGTATCAGTACATTGGGTTTTCCAGAGTTAGTCTTCATCGAGGAGGGAAATAGAAAGTAAATCCTTTTTCTCCCAAAATTAAACCTTTTTGAGGGCCAACACCATGCTATTTCAGATTCTAGGGTTTCAAAGGCCTTTGTTTCCCTCTGTTCTTGTAAGTGCTTTTAAGTATTTTGAGATGAAAAGTATAATGGACATACAAGATGAGAAATACTATGGTAGAATGTCACTGTGGATAAATGGTACTGGGAAAAAATGTGGTTTCCTGTGTGGGATCAGGTACTGAGTACAAAACTGTATGTACCACAAGTGAGGTCACAGCTTGAAGGGCAGTTGAATCAGAGGCTTCAGTTCGTGTTGGTATCTCTACAAATATTTTCTAGATTGAAATGTGGATGAACCTGATAGTGAATAAAATCCTATTTCTCAAACTGGGAAAAGATGACCAGCAGTGTTGATGGGCTGGGGTTTTTTGTGCATGTGTATGTGAATTTTGACAATTGTCTGTTAGTAGTTTGGTAGTGTTTATGCAAGTCACTCTGAAACAATCACACAATCAGAAATCTTTTCTCACTTGGCAAAAATGAAAAAAAGTTACTTAGGTTTAAGTGGCGTTTTTATTATCCTGAAAATTGTTCTAGGGTGAGGGGAAGGGAAGGTTCAGTCCTCTGTTTTTGTTTTTGGTGAGCACTGTACTGAATAAGTCTTCATCATATAAGAGGGTAAAGGAGTGTAGAGACATGCATATACGATTTGTATCTGCTTAAACAAGTGTCCTTTGTGGGTAAGTAGAAGTAATTCTTACCAGGATTTCAGCCCAGTGCATGTAGAAAAAGCTGCAAATATATTTCAGGTGTAAATTCCTCACTGGAATAAGGAGACTTTATGGGAATTAACATGATGCCAGAAACTGTTTTATTTTGCCTGCTGGAATTTTTCTTTTTAAGCATTGTTTTTTCTCAATACAGCCTTTTCTGTTAATTTGGACCAGTTACATGACAGCAGCTGGTATTTTTCCTTTGCTTCAAATGGTTTCTAGGGTTTCTTGGATGCCTACTTCATAGTTAAGAGTCTACAGTGATGTGGTTTCTTCGATTTTCTTCTTCTAGTTCTAGAAAACTACTTTAACCTTGTTGCTGGTTCCTTGTTCCCCCAGCCCCCATCAGTGTAGCTCCTGCCTACACCGAGATCAGGAGGCAAACGCTTTGCTTTAGAGCTGTGATTCATACACAGTTCACACAGCTATTGATTCAGTCAGTCCTCTTGTGCTTGCCTACAGCCTGAGTGTCACCACTGTGGCACCGTGACCTCCTCCCCTTCCCTGCACAGCCTCAAAGCCCCCAGGCCCACCTGGACATGACTTCCTCCTCCCAGTCGAGAGGAATTGATTTCACTCTGTGGGATGGGTGTTTCTGATACAGCTTCACTACTGTTTTTTACTATTGCTTGTTCACTGCTCAACTCTGCGACAGTGCCAGGTTATCTGATTGTGTCCTCCTGGGAGCTGAGTGGGGAATGTTAGTACAGCAGGGAAAGGTGATACCTGATGCCCCACTAAGCTCCCACGTCCCACTGGGAGGTGCCCTGTGGCATAGGGGCCCGCTGGGTGGTTGTCCAGCAAATGGCCATGTGAAGGTAAAGATCTTCTAGTACTTCTGGGAACAGCAGAAAAATAACCCTTTGTGTATTAACAGACCCAATTGAAGATGAATGTGGAAAATGTGGAGCATGGTAGAAGCAGAGATTCAGATCAAGGTGAAAAGGGTTGAACTTTTAGATTGGCATGAAAGAGACTCACAGACAGTGAGTGGCGGCAGAGGAGGAGGAGATGCTGTTCACCAGTATTGGCAGGGCTTGAGAAGATGCAGACAAGCAGAGAGGAAGAAGGGAGTGCTCAGCTGCAGAGGGACTGAGGGAGTTTAAAGACAGGCCTGTGTAGGCAGGCCAGTGCATTGTGTGAGGAAAGGTCAGTATAACTGATACTCATTATTACTTAATCTGTAGAGAAAAGAACTGCAGTGAGGATTTTTGTCAGAGACAGCAAGAATAAACATGCTAAAATGCAGAAGTATTGGTAGATGAGACTACTTTGTTGTGGAGGAGGGTGTTTACACAGCTGGTGCTAGAGACATAAACTGGAAAAGAGGGATACAATCAAGATGAAATCTGAAAAATACGAGATTCGAACTTTTGTAAGGATAATTCTCTTTGTAATAGGTAAATAGGTGAAGCAGAGGGCTAGAAGCCAGCTTTCTCCATGAAAGATGCTAACTTCTGCCATTGAAAAAGATTTTGCATCATTTGCCTGTATAACTGCATTATTATTTATATGTTCTTCTACAGGATGTTTCCATTTACTTTTCCTTATAATAGAAGATTCCTCTACACTGTCCAGAAACCATTTCCTACCACTAGAGCAATAAACTTTCCTGAGACTTAAGAAACAAACTTGGGTGATTTATACAGATTTATACTAGATCTTTTCTGGTTTTGATTTTGATAGCATTTCAGGAAAACAACCTTGATGGAGTCCAGGAATTCTTACAGATTTTGTATTCACAGCTTCCCATCAACTCACACTGAGCTTTTCTTACTTATTAACTGTAGTTACTGTAATAAAGGATTTTAAAAAAAGGTTTAGCCAGTGTACTTGGATAGTATAAAGCTTGGATTGTATTAAATGTGTAACTCAAGATTATGAAGATTCTAATATATTAAAAAGCAGAATAGTTGCTTTACTATACTGGTTTTTGCAAGCAGCTGGTTTTGTAGTACATATATAGAGTTACAAAATGAACATAAAGAAGTCACCTGATGCACTTCTTTCCACGTTTGTTACCAGAAGGTCTTTTCCACCTTAGACGTCAAAACGAAATTTCCTTCATAAACTTCTTGACCTCTGAAAGTCAAGTGAGTTTTCTGTATATCTGACATCAGCTCTACGAATAAAAGTTCTGAAATGAGCTTTGATTGACAGTAATGACGTGTAAGGAAGTAAAAACTTTTTGTCTAACTTCACTGGCTTTGCTAAGCAAATTGACATAAAAATCTTTTTCTAAGTAAAATGGAGCTCAGAGATGTCCCATTTAAACCAGAAGGTAATTGCTGTTTTTACCTACTGACTTTCCTAAGCCAAAAGGGTGTTTTCTCGTAAATCGTTTATCTTAGCAGAATTCCTCTTTAATTACGATGAACAAGAGATAAAAGTAAGCCCACTGTTGTCCATCCACAAAGTGAAATGATGTAATCCTCTGAAATAGAAAGTACATGTGCCATGGTATTTCTCCACTTTTCTTCAGCAGCCATGTTTATAATACCTATTTTTGAAATTTTTTCCATGTTTCCACTGAAGATAAGGAAATGTTTCTTGATACTGACTTGATACCAACCAAGCTCTTTTGCATTTCAGAAGGTGCAGTCCTCCTTCTATCTGCATCTTATTTATAAACACACACACACTTTCAGTTGGTTTTCTGAAAATCAAACTCTCATTTAGTTTAGGACATAATTTTCCCAGTATTTGTTACTCTACCTCATTATTTTGAGCTTTTCAGCAAGCCATGAACTTTTAAAAGGACAAACGTCCTTCAAGTTGGACTACTACACGCTTAGCACTGTATGAATCTGATTTAAAGTTGGAAAAGATAGTGCAAAGCAACAGAGAATTGCTGTTCCCACTCATGTGGCATGTGTGAGATCACTGCTGGGGTGTCACTATGTCTAGTTGTTATATTTGAGTTTTAAAATAGTTGTACATAATCTAAAGACTTAATGGAAGTTTGCAAATTATTTGTCTTTTAGTCTAGCATTCTATTTTGCTTAGTGGTGATTAAGACAACTTGTTTTACAAGGTATTATAGGAAAAGGAGATTTTTTTTTTTAAATAAGAAAAACTTATCTTCCAGCAGCCAGTGCTATAGCAGCATGTAATGTTGTAACAAGACAAATTCAGAATAGCAGGAAGACGTTACCTTTGATGAAGTAGTTAGCTGTTGGATGGCTATTGCAAAATGTCTCCACACTGAACTGTTTCTTTTAAGATGTTTCCAAAAGGTTTGCAGCCCCACTCCAGAATTTTTCACTAAATGCAGGAACTGGTCATTGAACTTTACCTGTGGCATCCAGGCAGTGAGATACAATGGCTTCTTTCATTGTTAAAATGCTCGGCTCCTGGTCTTTATATGAAATACAGATACAGAGAGGTTTACTTAGACTTCTTGATCTTAGAAGAGCCTCCTCCTCCTCCCTCACAGGCTTTTTAAGCTGTGCTGTAAAGGACTGTTTTTCTACCAAATGTGCATGCCTGCTTCTTCAGTGTCTAATGTTTCTTTTTAGGAAGAGGATGGAGACTATACTTATGTAGAAAGACTTAGAATCCCACTTGATCACGGGACTCTGTTGATGATGGAAGGAGCTACCCAGGAGGATTGGCAGGTAAGAACTCCTTGACACTGTTTTACTTGCAGTGCAGCTTTCCAAGTATGCCAAGGCACTCCCATGAAGGTATGGGACGTTCTGCTTCCAGTGGTGCAGTTGTTTTCCAAGGCATTAGTATTGCTCTCTGCCTCAGAATTTGAAAGCACCCACAGAAACAATGGGTTTTCTTTCATGTGCCAAGTGATGCAGTTAGGAGTCAGCTCAGATGTTCCAGCATTAAAGTTCAGCAATGAAGGTTGCAGCCTGCAGTGGAAAGAGCAAAATCAATATAGAATCTTGGAATATCAAAAAGTTGTAACTTAATTTAAGAATTCTACAGTAATGTACAAAGACCTTTTGTTTTCAGTGGCCCTGAGCAGTCAGAACCTGATTTTTTTACCTTACCTAAGTGTTTAGAAATATGAATAAAAAGCCATCACAGGAAATGAAGGTTTTATTAATTGTTTAATTACCTGTATTTTAAATGCACAAGCTCATGCTTTTTTTTTTTTTTCCCCAATGCCACTTACAGCATCGAGTGCCTAAGGAATATCATTCTAGAGATGAACGGATAAACTTGACATTTAGGATAATTTATCCAGAACCCGATGGAGTTTGGAAGTGAAGAACCACTTTGGACATTGATGGATATACACCCACAGCAAATCTAGAGCCTTAGATTGCTACAGATTTAAAGGAAGCCCTGCAGGAACAGAGTTCCTTGAAGTGATGGGGAAAAGAGTTGATATTATGAAGATCTTTGGCGATCAGAAGCTGTCTGTGTTACGTGGACAGAAATTATGTGTTATTAGATAATAGTAAATCACAGGCCTTAAGTTTGTGAACAGTGGTTATTCTTAAAAGAGCACAAAGCAGATGAAAGATTTGAGAGGTCTCAACTGGAGCAGACAGATTCAGTGAGCAGATAGTTTTGCACCTTGTCTTGTCTCTCCTTTACTCCCAAGTCATGATCTCTGTTGGAAGTGATGACAAGATGGGATTCTTTGGTGTAAAGCCACCTCTATGTGTCTGTACAGGAATGAGAAAGCTGCACTTGGTCATGATCTCTGGGTATTACTCACTTCACCAAAGGGTGATGCACTGCTTTTTGTCTGTAGGTTGCAGTCTTTTCCAATTAAGCAATCAGTTTCATAATTTAAATAACTACTTGAATTATGCTGGTGTCTAGTGGAACAGAGGGTCAAGGCTCTCTTCTGCCATGCACTCTGTGGTCAGCCTTTATCCTAACTGTTTATCCATGTAGACAGGACAAGGCAAAGGCAAGCAACAGAGACATCTGACAATCCTGCTTCTGGGTCAGTGCATATGGCAATAAAGAATATCACTTGGAGGGTTGTGCCTTGAGCCTCTGCTGTCACAGATCAGCAGTCAGCACCTCAGACCAGATTCCAGGCTGACTTGCTGGAATCCTTCAAGTTTGCCCGCTGCAACTCGCCTGCTGCTGGGAAGCAGTGAGCTGATGACTGCAGTCTGGATGTTAAGTCAGGAGTGCTGCCTATGTGCTTAAGTTCTCACTGCAGCTAAGTATCATCACTGTACTGGATCAAGTCTTAGGTGTGGTCCATTTTCACTGTCTGCCTGCAGTAGGATCTAAACACAGATAAATACCCTATGCTTTGTAACATATTAGCTTTGTTAGACAAGCTAACGTCCCTCTTCACTGTAAGAATAAATTAGTGTTGAGAAAATATCTGTCTTTTCTTAGCCAGCATTTCTTGAGGTTTAAGTTCGTAGTTGGTGAGAACAGTCAAGTTATTAATATTCAGTTATGCCTATATTTTAATGTTATTGATGATATAAAGGCCATAAATGTTGAGCCATTTCACTCCCCGTGGTCTGAAACTGGGCAGAATCATTTCCTAGAAGCAGCTTCTCTACCTAAACCACCATACATTATTCTTCTGAAATGAATGAATGTTACTAGAAAACTTAACTTTGTTATCTAATGATGTCTTCACTTTCATCCCAATTTGTACAAAATTTTTTTTTACATTTTTAATGTTATTTCCTTGCATTTGAATCTTTTGTCTGTATGATGTATTTCATGGGAATCAGAGTTGAAGGAGGCAGACACTTACTTTCATGATCACTTTCTTTGGGTCATTGCAGCTTTGTGCACATCCCTGTGTGTGTGTCCAGGTTTGGCAGTCCTAACACAGGGTGGTTTTCCTTAACCAAGGGGCAGTGCTAATCTCTCAAGGTAGTCTGAGGAGGCAACACTTTTGCCCCTATTTATTCATACAAGCTCCATTTGTTTTCACTGTGTTAAGAGCAGCCGGGCTGCAAGAAAGAGTAGGAGATGGGGATGAGTTGGAAACTTTTAAACCCCCAAACCTCAGCCTATGGAAATTACAACTCATTTGAATTCAGTGAATCTATGGCACATAACTAACAGCAGGACTCTGGAGGCTGATATTGCTGTGGAAGAACAGTTTTTCACTTCCTTTTCATGGTTTCAATTTGTAATGTTAGCAAATTCTGGTTTTGTTTCTTTACTTCCTTTGATTTGGGAAAAGACCAAGTTTTCCTCCCCAGAAATGAAATGATTTATAGGAGAAATGTTCTATCCCGCAGTGCTCCTTTTATTGCTGGAGGCTACTGCATTCTGCTTTCTCTCACGTGTCAGCTTCACTGTATCCAAATCTGGTTGACAGTGAGGAGAAGGCATATGGCATCATTCCCCAGCCTGTCCTGTGTGTATCAGCTGCAAGGGGAACAGTTGGCCTAGAGGTCAAGTTTCTTTGTCAGCTGGGAGCTTGTGGGTCCTTCCTTCCTTCCCGCACCTCCTCCCTAAAAAAGTAAGCTAGGCAGGTGGCAGCAAATTGCAACCTCCTGCCTGCCAGGACAGCCGGAAATGGCTTTGAGCAGAGGAGATTCCAGCCCAGAGCTCCTCTGGAGACCTTTCTGCAGGGACACTTTTCCTGTTGGCAGAAATTTGTTCCTGAATGCTACAGGCACTCCTGCTGAGTTCTCGAAATGGATGTGCACAAAAGTGAGATTTGAGAAGTCTTGAGCTGGTGGTGTTCCCATGGCACCGTAAGATTTTTCACTAGAGATCAGGGCAACTTGCAAATTTCTTGTGCTACTGTTCAGCTGTTTCTGCTGTTGCAATCAGGTGCAAAGGGCAGCATGTTTAGAATGGTAAATACGCAGTTAGGTTCTATTCTTTACCTTAAGGATAGGTGGAGGAACCTTTCCCCTAGTTGCATGGATTTGAAAACAGTATTTCTAAAAATGTCATCCAAAAGAATTACTTTCCAGTTATAAAGCTTGCTTTCTTCCTTCTCAGGACTGTTGTGACAGTACAATATTCTCAGCCAAAAACTTTTTGAAAAATTATTTAAACTCAGAACACACTAAGGTAAAGTAAAATGTGTTGTTTATATGTACACAGAGGATTCAAGGGCAGGGGACTGGCCTGAGGGTTTTGTTTTTGTGGTTGGCACCAGATTCTGTCCATCTGAGGTGCTGCAGCGGCTGCTGAGAGCTGCTTTGCTTATGGAACACCTCTGTGTCATTTTTTTTTATGTGGAAGATACAAACTGTGGGTTTACTTTTTTCCTTTTCTTTGAAATACAGGATGGTTTGGGTTGGAAGGGACCTTGAGGCTTTCAGCAGAGTCTGTGTCTCTTCCAAAAAGTGCGCAAAAATTGCATTTTTCAAAACTGTTCATCTCTGGCTTTCAGACAGGTGGAATCTACTGGTAACCCCAGGTAAGATTCCCTTTTCCAAAACAGACATCACCTTTTCCAGAATGTAATGGCCCTCAGATTTGATGATAAGAAGCAGATGAACAAAAGCTGTCTTGGGTAAGGATGGACAGTAGCCTGCCTTCCTCAGGGAACATGTAGGATGGAGCTGTTCTGAAAAAAACCACAACTGGGTCCATATGTAACCATGCATTTATTTAACAGCTATATAAGCAAAAACATTATTAATTAACCACACTGGTGTCAGGCATCACTCTGTCCCCATGCTACTTGCAATCATTTCATCACAGAGTACTTGAATAGTCAAGCACAAACCCTTGGTGAGGTTGGAGTAGATCTGATTGAATACGGCACTTTTGGGCCACAGTGGGTTGATCTGAGCACGCACCATTTGAAATCAGTAGCAAAGTTCTGTCACTTCTCTGCTCTGGGGTTTTGTTTGTTTGTGTTTTGTTGTGTTTTGTTGGTTTTTTGGGTTTGTTTGGTTTTTTTTTTTCTGAAGAAGAACTCTTTAGGATATTCAGTTTTGATTAGCTTTAAAGCCATAGCTAATTTTACTTCATCTGTATCAGATGAATTCTACCTGTGTCTTTTCCGCTTGTCATGGCTTACAGGGTTAGTATAGCTACACGTAGTAATTTATAGCTGCAATAGTAACGTAGAAGGAGACAGGATGCCAGGAAGGAGTTAAGAAGTCGGAATTTTCATACTGTAGTGTTGGCAAAACACAGAGGACTGTTCTCCTGGGGTTCGGGATAAAAGACGTGTGTATGATGGGTGCTGTGAATCCATAACGCCGCCTCCTCCTCAAGTGCTGCTACTATTGCCTTAGCTCAAAAGCATTTAACACCCACTTTGCCTTTTCTGGTCATAAACCTTTTCAGAGTGGATAGGAAATCTGCCTCACTATGGTTTGTTTCCAGAGTGCTTCTTTTCCATCCTTGAGGTTTCCACAGCAACCTGGATAATTTGTTTAAATTGGAGCATCCTGGCCTGTCCTGCCTGCACCTAGGTTCTGCTGAGATCTTGCAGCTATCATCTCCTCTTGACACACTTGGGAGTGACTGGTGAGGGCTGGCCCTTCCCAAAGAGTCACCTGCTCGCTCAGGTGGCAGATGTGAGCTTTCTCCCCTGCTGCCCTATTTGATTTACCTCCTCCTTCTCTGTAGTGTTCAGTACAGCTTTGTGGAGTTATTGTCAGCTCCTTTGAAGCTGGCAGGTCTTCGGTGGTTCACGCTGGGAAAGCACCTCTCAGGGGAGCTGGGAGGCTGTTTTTTAAGTAAAGAAGGTGGGGACTGTATTGAAGAATTTTAATTAGAATAAGGAGCAAGGAGATCTGTTCCATGGCCCCCATTGCAGAAACAAGAACTTTGTTCTGTTCACACAAGAGATTTTGCTGGCTGAGCAAGACTTAGACCAAAGTTTTCACATTACAGGAAATCATCCTGACAGACAGAATGTCCTGAACTAGAAATCCTAATTTCTGTGCTGCTTACTTGATAGGGTCACAGTAACAGTTGGACATGGTAATACCTTGACAGTTAAAGCCATGGGAGGTTAGAGGTTTTACTTCATGTAGCAGCAACTTGTACCAGGTGGAATATTCAAAGTAGTCAGTATCTTAATTAGTTTAAAGCATAGTTTCACTCTTTAAAGGGCTGAGTTTTCTACAATCACTGCTCTTTGGTCATTGGAACCAGACTTTTTTCTTGTATCCTTGTAGTACTGTGTCCTGATGCATCAATAACAGTGCTGGGAAAAGCTGCCATCCCTTCTGATGCCTGTGAGGCCAAACAAGGGAAAATTAATGTAGCAGTTTTTTGTCAGGAAACACTTTGCAGCTCTCTTTCAAAACAAAGAGTTTTATTACTACATTTATTGTTAGTGGTGTGATGACAGCCAAATGCTGTTAACTTGTGAAGGGCAACTGAAACACTGACTTTTCACTTCAGCTGTCACTTTACAATTTAAACAATTCTATGTAGAGAATAAAATAATACATTTCTGTGAGAAGCATT
Source organism: Melanocharis versteri (assembly GCA_013397845.1). Classification (NCBI taxonomy): domain Eukaryota; kingdom Metazoa; phylum Chordata; class Aves; order Passeriformes; family Melanocharitidae; genus Melanocharis; species Melanocharis versteri. Next base: position 221,881 of record VZTG01005442.1, on the reverse strand, counting down.
CCTACATTCAAACATTTTGGTCTGTACTTTCTCCTAATGGCATGGAGCAGAAGGTTTATGGGATTTATTGCAGCTCATAAAAAGGCAGGCAGGACTGAAACTGAGATATTTGAGAGAAAAGGAGCTTTGAACACACACGTTTTGTATTAACCGTGTGGGATCACGAGCTTTTCACAGGTGCTGACGAGTGTTTGTCACGACTGCAAGCCGTGCTGCGGGTGCATCCTCGCAGCGCTGGCTGCGCCGGAGGGAAATGGTCCCGCTGCCACATCTGCTCCCAGGTCAGCTCCCAGCCAGGGAGAGGCACCTTTGGGGATGGTGAACCCCACGGCGTCCCCGTGCCAGTAAACCGTGCTGAGCTGTTGGGCCTGGGCTCACACGGGCCTGTAAAACTCTTGTGTCTGGCACTGAGGAAGAGGGAGTAGGAGGAAAGAGAAGCCAGGCTTCAGGGATGGGCTGAGGAGGATCATACCATGAAGCTCTCAGTAAAAAAGAAAAAGTCAGGAATCAATAACCTGGCTGAATTTCCCACTCATTACTTTAGGGAGACTTGGAAAGAAATTTTTCAGCTAAAATGGCCAAGTTCTATATAAAAATGAGACATATACAAATGTGACAAACCTTCTCTCTTAAAATGCTATTTTATCTAAAAATTACTTTAAAACCTTCGTAAGTGTCAAGGGGGCACCATTTCTGTGGAGATTTCCTGGTGAGATGTAAAACTCTTTCTGTGCTCATATAATCTGTACAGTGGACATATCCAGTTTGAAACATCCCTCAGAGAACTTGCCCATCCTAGCAACTCCCTGCTATGTTAGGAGGAGCTTTCTCCTGGAAACGGCTTTAGTAGAAATAAGTTTTCATAAGCTGCCTGCAAAGATCCCAGCAGCAACCTGAGCCTCCTGCTGCCCCTCACGGGTGCCTTGCTGCTGTAGCTGCCCTCCAATATATGGGAAGTGCTGTTAGGGAATTTCCTCATGCTTATGCTTCATTACCTGAGGCTTCTCCCTCATGTCATGCTGTGGGGAGCAAAAATCATGGTGCTCAGGGTGTGAAGGAGACCCCCAGCCTGCGGGAGGCTGGAAGCAGAGTGTGCTGCAGAACAAGCCAAATCTTCTCTTGCCTCTGGAGATTTCCAGTCCTGTAGCTGAGGCTCTGCCAATACCTGCCTGCTGCAAAGGGGAGATGTGCTTTTTCTTCACCTGTGCTGTTGGCTGCAGGGGTCTCCACGGCTGCCGCCAGATGATGCCAGGCAGGATGACACTTGGCATGGCCCAGGGAACGTGAGGGATCCGTCTTTAGAAAAATACTTCAAGGGAAACGTCAAGCATTTAAAATGCTGGCTGCATGATGTCCTGCTGGCTGCCTGGCTGCGAGCGTGAGGGTGTGAGATCCTTACTGTAGGATTACCCTCAGGCAGTCAGCTGCTGGGCTGGCTTGGCTTTAATTTAATTATTTCAAAGGGAGAAAATGTTAAAAGGCTACTGAAGTCGAAACAGTGGAAAGGAAGGTAAAGGATATCCAACCAAATACATAAGGAAAGGGATATGACAACCCTGAGTGCATAGCTCTTGTGAGTTGTTAGCCAGTTAATTCCCTGGTGTAAATGCATTCACATGTGCTGGAGAGAGGCCTGGCTGCCCAGGTAAGCTGCATTCTGTGTGCTGCAGTTTTGTTATGGTAGCTAGAAAGAAACAACAGTTTGTTTTTCTCCAGGCAGAAGCCTGAGAGTGGGTTTCAGCTGGGTCTTGTTGGGTAACTTGGGTTCCCCCATAAGAAAGGTACACTTTCAGATTTAAATCAGATGTGCGTGCAGAGAAAGAGACATGAAGACTTCTGCTTTCAGAGATAGTTTGTATTTGCTGCCTGTTTATTGGTGTGTCATCTCCAGTTTGTAAGCGGTATCTGTTAGGTCGCAGTTGGCTGAATGTTTTTATTGCTATTTTAAAAATGGTTCTTACAAGATATGAATTCTAGTGGAGAGAGAACAGCAACTCCTTCCTCTTTCCTGATAGAAATGAGTCCCCAGACCAGGATGCTGGGTGGGGATGATCACAGTGAGGCGCTGTGTGGTGGCTGGAAATGCCACCTGCCAGGACAGCAAGAGGCAGCTTTTACTCTTGAGTATGTTTAGGGAGGGTATTTGAAACCTACAAGCTGGGTATGGATTAAGGCATCCTGGGAAGCAGCTTATCCTGCTGGCTCTCAAGGGACCCCATCTACTCTGGCAGACAGCGGGGTTACTGCTCTGTGTAGGGACGTGAACTGTGGTGTTCGCTGTGACTGCCCAGCTGCAGGTGGTTTCTGTAAAAGCCCTGGCCCTTCAAAAGTTTATTTTTCTACGGGAAGAGGTGAGTATCTCTCTCTCCATCCTCTTAATCTTTCCTTTCCCTTCTATGGCATGAGATCTGATAGTCAGCAGAAGGATAATAATTAATACACTGTGTGTGTGTTTCCAGTAGTCACACTTTTAAATGAGTAACCAGATGACAAGACAATTTCCGTGCTGTTTCAGCAGCGGTAGTTGTCTCCTCCTATAAAACTGGTGATTTAACTACACAAGGCCCAAAATATGAATATAAAATGTTCCTAGCTCTGGTAAAGGTTCCATACTGCCCCTGTGCAGTGTGCTGGCGTAGAATGCAGCTTCATGAAAGGAAATGAAATCTTGAAATCAGAGAACGAAATGAACAGAACACGAAGGAGATGAATTATGATGAAATGGAATGCAAATGAAAAAATACTAGAAAATTCTGAAATGAAGTGAAAATATTTAAATGGAATGGGATGACATGAAGTACACTGAAAAGTTTCGAAACTGGCTGAAATGACACACACTGAAATCTCAAAATCAAGGAACGAAGTGAACCACAGAGACAGGAAAAGAATTACGATGAAACTTGCTCAGGTGCACAGCACATGGGTGGTAACAAGGAGCAAGGTGTGGAGGGAGCAATGTTGGGGTATAGCTGTGGTCCACTTGGCAGGCCTTTGGCAGCTGCAGCGTCCCTGGAGCTCTGGGCTTCGTGGTTTTCTCAACTCTAACCCTAAGTGTAACCCTAACCCTAGGCAGAGCAGTAAAAGCCACGTGTGGGGGAGGCTGGTGCCAAGGAGAAAAGTGTGGGGGGAGCAATGCTGGGGCAGTGCCACGCTGGCCTTGGCAGGCCTTGGGCAGCTGCAGCGTCCCTGGAGCTCTGGGCTTTGTGGTTTTCTCAACCCTAAGCGAAACCCTAACCCAAAGCGGAGCAGTAAAAGCAGCCTTTTACTGAGGCTGAGGTGCCCAGCACACAGGGATTGCCAAGGAGCAAGGGGTGGAGAGAGCAATGGTGGAGCAGTGCATTGGGGGTTTTTTGCAGTGAAATGGATTGGAACTTGCCGAAACGATACTCATTGAAATCGTGAGATTCCATTTCCTTTCACGAACTGAAGAGTTTTCAGTTCGTGAAAGGAAATGAAGTCTCCAAACCAGAGAAGATTTGGAGAACTGAACACACAGGAGAGGAGGTACGATGAAATGAAAAACAATTGAAAAAAACCCTGAAAATTCTGAAATGAAGTGAAAACGTTAAAGAGGAATGGGATGACATTAATTGCACTGAAAAGTTCCAAAACTTTCCTAAATGATACCCACTGAATTCTCCATATCAGGGAGCAAAGTGAGCCAAGCACACAGGAGAGGAATTATGATAAAATGAAATGCAATCAAAAAAAGAAGGAATGTCCGAAATGAAAACAATTAAATTGAATGGGTTGACATGAAGTGCAGTGAAATGGACTGAAACCTGCCGCAACGTTACTCATTGAGATTACAAGATTTCATTTCCTTTCATTAAATAATACTGGGAGTAAGTTAAATTAATGCCATGATTTAAACCACTTGAGTAAATATTTTTTTTTATGTTAAAACCTTGGAGATCTAACTCTGGGGATTATGTCACAGGATATATTTTCTAATTTTTCTTAAATAATATCTTCAAGGCCTCTCAGTTATTACCATGGTGATCTTGCTCCAACTCAGCACTGAAATTTCCCAAAGCATTTTGTAATCATATTTGTGAGGGTATTAAATATACCTGAGTTTGCCTTCCTACTGAAGTTTCTGTAGGAAACCAGACAGGGAGTTTGTACTGGCACGTGTGTTGAGGTTCAGATATCAAGTCAACCAAACTTTTTTTGACAGAACCTTGGATACTTTCGGGCTAGAGCAGGTTAAATTTACCTTGCTTTGAAGAAATGTGCAATGCTTTTCTGCACTGCCCGAACAAGGCTCCTGTGTCACCTTGTTTCTGCATGAGAGACAAGCTCAGCCCCAGAAATCCTCCAAGCTGGTCATCAGGCTTGTCTTCTTAGAGGGTTGTATGGAGGAAACAGAGTTCAGCCTTTGCTGTGCTGCAGAATCAAGTTGTCAGGAATTTAAGTGGTTGTAAATGGAGCTTTTGGAGAGAAAGTTGTTGTACTGCAGCAGGGATGTATGGGCTAAATTTAGCCACTGAAATCAACAGTAAAAAACACAGCCTTCTGCAAGCTGGAATGATTCAATTCGACCAAACATAAAATTGTTCCCTTATTAAGCTAATAGTATCTCCCAACAAAAAGGCTTCAAACCGACCCTAGCCCTTAAGCTGCCTTGAGGAGTCAAGAAGCCCAGAGATTGCAGCCAGGTGTTTCATAAAGACAAGGCTCTTAATATTTCTTTTACACTGGCAAGGAGCAAAACAGCCAGCCTTCTGGAAACACTCTAGCAAGTGCCTCTGGTCCCCTGTCTCCTAAAACAGTGTTCTTGTTCCATTTTATTCCCTTTGAGACAGGGCTGTAATTAAGATGGTTTGTTTCCAGTGCAGGTCCTGAAACATTGCCACTGCTAAGGCGATTTGAAAGGTGAAGGGACCAGTCCTAAGACTCAAAGACAAGCTTGAGACTTTCTGATGGTGAACTCACAAAAACAAGGCCATTTCTGTGTGCTGGACTATGGCACAGGATGGGTATTGTGCATGTAAGCTTCTGGGGTTTTCTTCAGAGCATTTGTCCTCCTCTGCAGAAAGAACGTGTTTTATGGCAAAACACAAAAAACTCGCCGTGGCTGCAGGTGCCCAGCTTGGGCACAGGCGCAAGGCTGTTGGGATAAGTGTAGATCCCACTGTGGGCTAATTGACAGTCTGTGCTGGCGGTGCCCCGGGTGCGTCCACACTGCGGTGCTGTGCTGCATGTGCACACTGAGCACGGGGGTACTGACTGCTTAGCAAACCTCGGGGCCCTGAGCGCATTGTCCTTGTCCCCTTAGCATCACAGAGCAGAATTCCTGACACTGTTGCTAAGCCTCTGCTTCCTTCCCGGTTCCTAACCAAGCTTCAAAAATATCCTCGAGTGGGTGAAGCTATACTGGAGAGTGTCTTTGTGGGAATCATCTAACATTAGCCCTGAAGAGGGGACAGACTAACCATTTCAGGCTCTTCCTCCCTCATGCTTTTCTACTCCTCCTCCCTCTAGCTATCTTTCCTATTCCTAGCATAAGTTTTTCTTATGCTGTTGGGTTTTTCCATCACTGGGAGTGCTTGGCACGCACAGCTTTAAAGCGTGGTTCCAGCCGTCACTAATTTGCAAGCTTTTGTTTCAGTTCAGTAATACTCGAATGTCATTTTCTGTCTGAGGATCTGATTCTGCATCATATCAGAGAAGCACCACAGAGCCCAGAGGGGAATGGAAAATTTTAGGATCCTTTCTGAAAGGAAAATATGGAGTCACACTGAAGGAGGTATTTAGGCTTCGTTAGAGGTGGCAGACTTGGGAACAAGATCCCAGAGTCGTGCTTAACCCTCCGTTGCTGATGGTTCTTGCCTGGGTCCGTTCCGTGTGATCTCTGCAGTTTAGATCTGGGTCACTGTAACATTAGGGTATTCAGATTTGGGCTTGCCTTGGAGCTTCCTTTGACCACGGGTTTGTTACTCTGACGGGTAGCGATCAGCTGAGAGCTGATGTGACGGGTCTGTCGGTACTCTTTCACAGCCGTATAAATCATGGTATTGATACCAAAAGCAGCGCGGTGGGACGCAGAGAGCTGAAGTACCGCTGTGGCAGTCC
>VZTG01005442.1:152131-215193 GCA_013397845.1 Melanocharis versteri | reverse complement strand
GGCGGGACCCGGCCCGGCAGCGGCGGCACGGACTGGGCTGCAGGGAGCCGCGCCGCCGCCGGCACAGGAGCGCCCGGACGGGCAGCCGGCTCGGGATGTTTTCTAAGAAAGCGCTTGTACCTTCGTTTCTATTTGATTGTATGAAACTCACCGTTTAAAAGACAAAAAAAAAAAATCTTTTCTATTCGTTAGAAGAAATGAGCTGTTTTAGATGCATTGAGCTGCTGGACTTTATATTTATTTTTGCATTTAAACTGTTGACTGCATTAATTTAATATGTTTCTACCTGAATGTCTGTTATTATTTCCATAAAAGAGTAATAAATCTGATATATTTGCACAGTACTTACTGGGCTGTCCTTATTTCAGGGATCCGACTGTCCTTGTTCAGCTTTGAGGGGTAAAGGGATTTAAAAGCTGTCGGTAGCTAGTGCAGAGCCAGCAATGCTTTTCTTGGGGATGCTGCTCAGAGAGGTTTTGCAGGCTGTACTGTCAAGTATAAACTAATGAGACAAAAGTCAAGTTAGACTAATTTTAAACTACTTTATTTACTTCTTTGGGATCTTTGTGTTAACCTGAATTGAGGTTTAGAGAGTGTTTATAACTTGTGCCCAAGAACCTTAGTGTAACTGGGCAAGCTTTTTGCATTCACAAAAATGTATATATAGTTCCTATTTTCATCCAAGTTGGTTATGTCTCTTCTACCTCTCCCCTCCTGACCCATAAATTATTTAGTGCTGCAGACAGGTTTGGTAATTGGTTAGAATGCAGTTTTATCTACTAGAGCAATTGATACTATGTGGACATGCTTTTCTTGGAGTTTAAAACTAAGGGGGTTTTGATGTGGTAAATTTGTAGGAGTGAGGCTTCTGTTGGGCTGCTGCTTGTGTGTGTGTGCAGGTGCATGTAAGATTTTCTCTGTCTGTGGGATATATGCCGAAGAGCATCTGAAGCTCTCTGCAGAATGGAAAGCAAATTCCTGGACTGGGAATACTCTGCCTGTATTTTCTCCGTTCTCTTGAAACATTCCTGTGCTAATAGTGTAATCCTATGGTAGCACCTTCCTTCAAGGCAAGCCTCTGGCGATTAAAACTTCCCAATCAGAAGGTATTAGCTGACACTGAGCTGTAGCTAATATTTCTCTGGTATGATTTTCTAGGGACTTACAGCATTTCTTATGTCGTGGTTTGAGGTGCAATCATACTGATCAGTATGGAGAGGTAAGGGCTGGGGCAGAGGGAGAAGATGGACGTGGTGCTGGTGAGAAGGGTGTCTTGATAGGACTGAGAACCACGGACTTACACCCTCTGGGCACTGAAGAACAGCAGATGATGCATGCGACTGGCTCCCAGCTACAGCAAAACTGAAGCTTGTCTCTTTCTAGCTTAAAGCTGAGGAAAATCCAGGGGGCATGGGGTGCGGCTTCTTTTTGGACAGGTCCTTCACAACTCCCTCGCAGTACCAGCACCTCCAGCTGACCTCCAGCACCAGGGGAGGGTTGTGCAAGCAATTCAGCAGGTGAGGAAACAGGTCTGGACTCTGACCCAAAGTCCTGATAAAAAAGCATTTAAATGACCGCCGTGTGTCTCCCTGCATGCAGCCTGTGAAACAGCTTTTTTCCCTTTGCAGTTAGACCCTCCTGGCTGCTTTCTCTGCGTGATACACACGTACATAACATCTATGCACAAAGCAAAGCAACTTGACCTCCAAAACAACTTTCAGCCAGGGAGGCAAACTGGAATCAGTAAGACATAATCAGTTACTAGCAGCTGGGCTAATTTTCCTCAACAAATTCCTAGCGGTGCTTCTATTCTGGGAGTTCTGGGTTTGGGAAAGGGTTTGCAACATCTGTGGGAACTCTATAGCTATGTGCCTATATGTTGCATAATACAGACAGCTAATAAGCTCCATAAGATTTCCAGAGGTTGTATAGCATCCTTCCCATACTGCAGGTTTTAGGCTACTTTTCAGTTTCCCTCTGCTTTCAGGCCTGGCGCAAATCCCTGTGATACACAAAGTGTGGGGTAGCTTCAAGAGGCTGTGAGCACATGATCCTTGTCCCCACTCCTAGTTTTTGTTTAGCAGCTGGGGTTGCTAGCACGGCCCATTGCAGTTGCCATTGCCATCCCTCCTTCAGCGTGCAGCTGTGCTGCCACCATGCAGGAGGCACAGGAGGCTGTGCTGTACCCGCCAGCAGCAGAGCATCAGATACTCACTTCCTGGAAGGGTGAGAATAGTTGTATTCTCTTTTCTGTTTCGAGAGAAAAATGTAGATGTTAACACATCTACGAAGAGTATTTGAAAAGCTGCTGTAGCATGTTTGAGGGAAATGTCATATTCCAGTGGTTAGGCTGAATAAATGAGTTTCTCATCAACTGTTCTTTGTTGACATTTTTCTGTTGCATTTCAGAGTGAATAACATGGGAGATGCTGGTGCTAAAGATAGGCTAGTGTTTATCTTCCAAACAGTTACAATCAAGGCGAAAGGGTGAAAAGCCAGGGTGATTTAGCTATGTCCTGGAGAGGCCTTCCTGAATGCAGCTGGAAAAATAAACCTCCCTCCCAGTCTTCCTGTGCTGCTAATTTCGAAGGTTTCTCGTGCAGTACTTTTTAGCGTCATGACTATCATGTCTATCTGTCCTGTAAGGATTGCAGGAAGACCCATTAAAATCACTTTAGTGAGGGTAATGGTTGTATCAAAGGGGTTTGAGTCTGTCATCCACTCCCTAGGCTTGAGATGTGGGTTGTACATTTCCCTTCAGCAATTTACAGCTTAAAAGCATCCAACAGATGCCGCTTACAGTGATGCTCGGCATGGCAGTGAGTAGGCATGAGCATTCCATGTCTGTGCAGGAAGGAGCTGGAAGTCAGGTGCTTGTGGTGCAGCAGGACGTGTCTCAGGGCAGAGGCGACACTGAGCACCCCAGGAGTGTCTTCAACACCATTTTTCTAAATTACAGGAAATTGCACAGGAGATTTTGTCTTTAATGGGACTGCCTGTTATTCTCATATCGCTTCTTGTGTAAATCATTCTGTTCTCATGGCAAGAGGTTCATCCGGTCAGTAAAAACTTGAACTTGAAAGCAATTCTTTTATTCTCTGTTTTGTGTCCAGTCCCCTCCATGCCTGTCAGCACTTCTCCGCTGTGCTTGTTTTTAAATGCTGTGTTATTGTAAAGCTCATCATGCTGGTGTGGTGGATCTGTGCCTCCATGCCTTATTTTGGCCTGATCAGTATAGAGGGGATCTGAACAGTGCAGTATCATTGCTCTTATGGAATCAGGAAAAAAAATCCTCTCTGTTCATCTCATGAGAAAGCTTTTTCTGTTCTTTTTGCAAACGTTTTAGCTAAGTTTGCTCAGTAGTTAATTGAGGATTTCTGGGTGCAATTTAGCATCCACCTCAAGAGGCTGAGGACAATCTCCTCTCCCAGCTGTGTATGCACCAGTTCTGCTCTTGCATAACTTCCCTCACCCCTGGGTTTCCAATAATTCACTGGCAACACTTCAGAGTGGGGCTATTATCAGGAACAAATATAAGAAGGTGCTTGCAATTCCTGCAGGTTTTTGTGCTGGGATCCTGAAAATGCATTTGCTTGAGGAGCTGGTTAATGATGACCCTCACCAGTGCTGGGGATCTGACCCTGCAGGAGCACAGTGGATGGACTGTGGGACACTGCTGTTGGTAAGAAGCACCACACTGTTGTTATCTAACCTCCAAAGTGACAGCAGAGCCATGGGACAAAACACAAACCGAGGCATCTATTTAATTGTCAGGCTGACAGCGGACAAATTGCAGTGTAAGAGAGGCTGAAGGGTAAGCTCTAGCAAATCTGGTTGCTGTGGTTTCTCAAATGTCAGCAGTGCCAGCAGTTTGCTGGCTGCCCTCCATGAGGTTTGGCTCCCTGGCAGCATGCATGGACCTCAGCCTTCAAGGCCCCTGATCTTAGGCTTTTGAGCCACCAGCAGAGAGACCAGCATGGTTCTCCAGGCTGCATCGAGCCTTGTTCGAACCTCAGCTCCCATGGCACGGCTCAGCCTGGGCTGTCGTTTGTACATGGGGCTTGCATTTCCGTGGGGAGAAAAACCTTGGGGACATGCAGATAAATCCCTGAGCAGAGCTCAGACTGCCTGTGCAGTGATGGTGCCCTGGATTTGCAGTTTGACTTCTCACAGCCGTCTTAAATAGAGTGTGCAAGCTGCATGCTGTGTTTCAGCAAGGCTGGCTCCTGACTTGGGGTATTTTTTTCAAGCTGTAAAGATGCAAGATTCCATGCTGAGCAGAAAATAATCAGGTGTGCAGTAATAACATAGCAAGAGGATCTCCCTTCTCCTGAAGTAGGAGGCCATTGCACAGGACAGGGAGGTCACCAGGTCAACCCTGAGGGCTTTATCAAATAATATGTGGTCTTCTCCTTGAGTAGCCTGAAGTCAGGTGACTGAATTTGGAATAATTAATTAATGGTGGGAATGAACTAATTCTCAAGCAGCATCTTACCACATGTATGTGTCTGTGTCCCTGTGCCTGGTCTGTGTAGTCTGGAGTGAGTGCTGCTAGTAACAGAGCAGGCCAACCCTTGATTGTACGACAAAGCACTTCCAGATATTTAATTGACAGTGCAATTACTTAACTGGTAGCAAGGGAGAAGGAAATTCTTCCTGCAAAACCAAGAGCTGTGAAATCAGAGTCATGTAACAGTTTTTTGTGCCAGAGTATCAGCTTTAGGGCTATTAAATGTGTAAACTTGGTAATTATGCATTTGAGACTCCTGTGTTAGCAAATGTCATGGTATGTTACAATAGCTTAGGGACAGACCCTGATTTTGACTGCGCCGGTGTCAGATCAGCTTTGGTTCAGCTGTACTCTGGAGTCGATCTGGATTTGCTCCTTGTTGCATTTAAACTATTTGCTGATATTGCTGAGCATGTTTCTGGATTGGCTTGGAATGTCCAAGACACTTCTCCCCAGCCCCATCATGCCTGGGATACTCTGAGGTTTCACACAACCTTCTACGACTTTAGCCATCCTTGTGTTTTGGAAGCAGTGTGAATGATGTATGTGCGCTTGGCTGGAATGTCTGTTCCCTTCACCCACATGGAGTGGGAGCCAACAGCAGCAATGGTGAAAGGCTAGGGGAACTGGAGCAAGAGGGGACGGGGCTTTCCTTTGTCTCCTCTGTCTGTCCATACTAATATGAGGCTGCAGAAGAATTTTTTTGGAACCAAGCTGAGGTTCACCTGGATCTGATTTCAAATAAAACAAGATCTACCTCAGTAATTTATGACTCTGTCCTAAACAGAGATTCTTTGTTTGGAAATGCTTGCATTGAAGAGGTTGAAGTTATTTATTAGGAACTGGTGAAAGGGAAGTTTTCTTCCTTAGTGTGATTTAAAACACTGTTGTTGTAGAAGTGGTTTTTTTTTTCCTTCCTTGTGAAGAAAATGACCTTTCTTAGGCAGGAGGGAAGGGGACTGATGAGAACGGAGGGATGGGGGGAGTCAGCACAGCTCGCTTGTGAAACAGCTCTTGGCTAATACAAAACCATGTGAAGGATGTTTATATGCTTGTTACTTTTAATCTTGGATTCTTGCAAGTGAGAGTTTTCCCTTGGAGAAATATTTGGAGGTCCTGGCCATGATGGTTAAAGATACATTTCAGGCTCTTTTCACAACAACCTGTAATGTCTGAGAGAGTCTGCAATCTGGTGACTCAAATGTTTTAGGGGACATTCAGCAAGGTAACATGGTTTTTTCACTGTTCCGTACGTAAAAGCAAACAGAAGGAAAGCAGCATTGGACACATAGGTTATCACATGTGCTTACTGTTAAACATTTGCTGCTAAGAGAAGTTGGATGCATTTCAGCTGTAAGTGGCTGGCATTTATTGGCCAGGAAAGTATGCTCTGAGGTTCCCTGTGCTTTAGAGGCAGATTGGATGGTTGGCTTTTGAAGGGGCAGAAAGATGCAGTAGCATGGAAACCTGGAAGGACACAGCTGTGTCATTTGAAGAGAGGAGTGAAAATAAAAATACCCAAACTCAGAGCAAAATTGGATGTGGCCTGCCTGCCTAAGACAGTGAAATAGAGCTTGTTTTTAATTGACTTCCATTAGTAGTACCCCATAGCTTATGCACCCTTGGGATCCAATGAAATGAACTGAAGAACGAATTCTTGCCTGCTTTTACAAGTTCTGAAGCATATTGACATTTTTATGTGGCATTTTGGTTCTTTTTCCTGAAATAAATGTGGGAGTTACGGACTTATGAACCAATTCCTCCTTTTCCCAGCAAATCAAACCAAACGAACAAATCCACTAGTGTTATGAGTTTAGTTATGAATTTCGTGACTGCTCTATGTGTATGTTTACTCCCGGATACCGTGTCCCTATGTATTTTCACCGTACAGATGAAGCAAGCAAGCAGGCAAAACAGGGAAGGTGGCAGGATTGCAGAGATTTCTGCTTAGCTTTAGATGCCAAGGTGCTCCAGGTCTCGGAGCAAGGGTGCTGGCAGCTGGGCCTCCCAGGGCTTACTTCTTGTTCAGGGGCAGAATATGGTCTCGTGCTTTCAGGGACAGATGAAGGGAGATGGGTCAGGGAAGAGGGTGCTGTTCTTGATCTTGCTAGTGATGCACTGCCTGACCCCAAGAAAACTGCTTCTCTCTGGACCTCAGTTTCCATGTAGGAGAGCTGGGAATTTATGAGGCTTGGCTCATCAATCCATGCAGATGGAGATCATTTGGTTTGCAGCCATGGGAGATATGTTTGGTTGGCGAATGGGAAGGACGTGGATTTATTCAGAGGACAAATGGCCAGCAATGTGATGTCAGGGTTTATACAATCCCAGCTGTTTGGTGAGATCACCTGTGCCAAAGAAGCAGGCTTTTCTTCGCTGGAGAGCCTGGCACAGAGTCCAAGCCCCTCCGGGCCAGAGTCATAGAGCCATAGAATGGTTTGGTTTTTAAAGATCACTCAGTTCCAGTGGCCCTGCCATGGGCAGGGACAGCTTCCACTAGACCAGATTGTCCCATCCAACCCGGCCTTCAACATTTTCAGGGATGGGGCATCCACAACTCCTCTGGGCAACCAATTTCCAGCTCCCACCACCCTCACAGTAAAGAATTTCTTTCCAATATCCAACCTAAACCTGACCTTTTTTGGTTTAAAACTATTTCCCCTGTTACCTATCAGAGGCTGTGTGCAGCCCCTGGCTGGCCAGAGGCAACTGCTCATTGGGGACACAAACACACTTTTGGCTGCTCAGCAGATATTTATAGGAACTGGGGAGAAAACTGTTCTGCCACTGCTGGTGAACTGGATTTCAGGCTGAGGAAGCTGATGAATGGTATTTACACATTACTGGGATTGCATGTGGCCTTCTGAGGTGTCCCTTGCTCAGGAACCTGAGACTGGTGGCTTTTCTCCTTCTGCTATGCATGGTGCTTCTACATTAGAAAAGGGCCTGTTTTGTCAGCCTGAATGTGAGTCTGAATCAGGGAGGAAGGAGGGCTTCCTGTAAACATCTGAGGGAAGAGAGCAACATCGTGCCTGCGCTGAAATGTGGCTGTTTCAGGGGCTTAGTGGAAAGGAGCTGACCAGCTGGACATCCAAATGCATGGTGGCTGACCAGGTCAACCCGTGAAGGAAAACATGAGCTAAACAGTGCCAGTAAGTAACACAGAGTCCTTACAGGCAGAGATGTCCTGTCTCCATAGGATTTGGATATGGCCAGGTTCCAAAACTGAGCACCCAGAGGGGATGCTGCAATGAATGAGCTATTCTGACAGAAAGACAGTGTGCAAAGGTAGCCAATAAAGCAGTGACAAGAGGTTTCACTTAACTTGACACAGACTGAGTAAATATTACAAAAGGGCATGAGGGTGACGCTGTTTTTGTACTATTCTTTTAAGCAGTTCTTCCTAGAGCAACAAGTCTGAGCACCTACAAGCTACAGTGAGCTCTTGATTTTGCTCAGGGAAGGTACAGAGGCAACGAAGAGGCACTTTGCAATAGAGATAATCAAGCATTCAAATTTCTTAGCTCTGTTGGGTGAAACTTCCTCCCCCATCTTCTACATTAAAGTCTTAGCTTCAAGGATGAAAATTAAAAGAGCCCAAAAGAGTAAAAAAAGCTTGAGGATATCTAGGCTCTGGATATTAGGAGTCCATGATAAATGGATAAACTACCAGAAAGGCTTTTCAAAAAGAATAAAAATAGCTAGCACAGTTAAATAGTAGATGAAAGAATATTATTAGAAGTAAAAAGATATCCTACAAAAAGAGTAAGTCATGTCCAAAGGGGGAAAACAGAAAGGATCATAAATACTGGGATGTTAAATGTGAAATAATAAAGAGACATGCTTAAAAAAAGATTTTGAAAAATTGCTTGTAAAAGACTAGAAGTTTCTGCTATAAACTTTTGCAAACACATTGAAAGAGGGAAGCTCACTAGAAAGTCTTTGGAACCCTGGCTGAATGGAGACTAAAGTGAGCACTGAAGGACAATAAGACAATATCATAAAATCTAACTCTGTTCCCTGCAACACTGTAAATTAGGCATACTTAACTATATATTCAATATAAAGTAGTCTAAAAGAGCAATTATTGATGGCAAAACAAATCCCGGAGTCATTGCATGTAGTCTGAAGTCAATTTGCTGCTCAGCAACAATTAAGTGATAAGAATGTTGACAATTACTAGGAAAGTGTGCTGGTTTTGGCTGCGGTAGAGGTAACTTTCTTCCTAGTGTCTGGTATGGGGCTGTGTTTTGGATTTGTGCTGAACACAGGGTTGATAATATAGAGATGTTTTTGTTATTGCTCAGCAGGGCTCACACAGAGCCGAGGCCTTTTCTGCTTTCCATGCTGCCACAGTGGTGAGGGAGCTGGGGCTGCATGGGAGGTTGGGAGGAGACAGCCAGGACAGGTGACCCCAACTGACCAAAGGGACATTCCAGACCACATGGCAGCATGCTCAGTATGTAAAGAGGGGGAAGAAGGAGGAAGAGGGGGATGTTTAGAGCGATGGTGTTTGTCTTCCCGATTAGCAATTACATGTGATAGGGCCCCGCTCTCCTGGAGATGGCTGAACACCTGCTTGTCCACGGGAAACAGTGAATTAAGTCTTTGCTTTGCTTTGCTTTGCTTGCATGTGTGGCTTTTGCTTTCCCTATTAAACTGTCTTTATCTCAACCCATGAATTTTCCAGCTTTTACCCTTTCAATTCTCCCCCCAAACCAGCTGGTGGGGGGTGAGTGACTGGCTGTGTGCAGCTTGGTAGCTGTCTGGGGTTAAACCATGACAGAAAGAAATTAAGAGCAAAGCAAAAATCCTAATCTGGCAACCATTTAAAATGACATTGGTGTGGTATTGTGAATATTCTGTTTAGACTTAGTAATTAAAAAAGAAAAAATCCAAAAAGCATCTATATTTCCTGCTGTTGAACAGAAATTTAAGAGTAGGATCTTTTTGTTTAAAAAAAAAACATTATGAAGAAAGGAGGGAGATGCAGCAATAGTTTTTGAAAATCAGTGAAGATCTTAATTATTTCTGACAATACAAAAGCTGGAGCAGTGTATAAGTTATTGGACAGCAGGTTTAGGACAAACAAAAGGAAATTTTTCTTTTGCACAATGAATAACAGAATCCCAAAATTCACTGTCAAAGAATGTTGTGGATGCCAAAAGGACCAGCCCACTCCAAGTGCAGTTAGGCAGATTCCTANCTCAACCCATGAATTTTCCAGCTTTTACCCTTTCAATTCTCCCCCCAAATCAGCTGGTGGGGGGTGAGTGGCTGTGTGCAGCTTGGTAGCTGTCTGGGGTTAAACCATGACAGAAAGAAATCAAGAGCAAAGCAAAAATCCTAATCTGGCAACCATTTAAAATGACATTGGTGTGGTATTGTGAATATTCTGTTTAGACTTAGTAATTAAAAAAGAAAAAATCCAAAAAGCATCTATATTTCCTGCTGTTGAACAGAAATTTAAGAGTAGGATCTTTTTGTTTAAAAAAAAAACATTATGAAGAAAGGAGGGAGATGCAGCAATAGTTTTTGAAAATCAGTGAAGATCTTAATTATTTCTGACAATACAAAAGCTGGAGCAGTGTATAAGTTATTGGACAGCAGGTTTAGGACAAACAAAAGGAAATTTTTCTTTTGCACAATGAATAACAGAATCCCAAAATTCACTGTCAAAGAATGTTGTGGATGCCAAAAGGACCAGCCCACTCCAAGTGCAGTTAGGCAGATTCCTAGGGGACAGGTTTATGCAGAGCTAGTAGTGATAATTTGGGGTGGGGGACAGAGGCTCTCCAAACCCCTGGTGTCCAAAAGCCAGGTGGGTACTCCCGAGTGATGTACTAGGGCTTTCCTGCAGCCTGTGCACGTGGCTGCAATTACAGCTGGGATGAGGGACTTTTAGCCAAATGACAGCATCCTCTGGACACCCCTGAGCTGCTGCCCAGCTGTGCTGGCTGCCTGCTCTTCTCCGGGGGAAGTCCATCTGCCTGGCCCATCCTGCGTGGTACCCACAGCTGTCTGTCCAGGCAGAGCAAGGGCAGGTCAGGGGTGCTGATTCCCTGCTGATTCCCTGCCAGTGCTCCCCTGGTAGTGGTGGAAAACTCTTGGCTGAGGAATGCTTCATGGCTGTGGTGAAGCAACAGCTCCTTGTCCACACCGCTCCAGGAATCCAGCCGGGATCCAGCAGGGAGCTGGCGCTGGCATGGTCCCTCCAAGAGTACCTGCCATGGAGGGAAGTGTTCAAGGCTGTGTTGTTTGCTGCACAAATGCTGTGTTACACCCAAAACTGGGGGAATGTTTTGTTAGGAGCCAAGCCCTGCCAAAGCTGGTTGCACTGACCCCGGAGCTGGCAGGGCACAATCCCGGGTGGGCTGAAGCGAGAGGCTGCCTGTCCCTGTGCTGCCCCTCTCTGCGATGCCATGCCCAGTGCGTGCATTCGTGTGTGTTTGTGCTGGCAGGTTTGTCTGCTTTCAAGTGATTAGGAATTCAGATTTATGAGAGGAAAGCCAAGATTTATGTTCTTGTCCTGCCATGTCTGTGTCCCTATGGACATGAGCTTTATCTCCTATCCTGTGTTTAATTCCTGCGTAGGCACTCGGATTCTGATCTTCAAGTGCACATCAGCACCACCTCCAGAATATATCTAAATAAAGCAGAATTTGAGTGCTAGCATACGGTTCTTTTCCAAATGCCATGTTGGTCCTGCTAAAGAAAGTGGTTATTTTCGTAAGTTGCAGGGTTGACATTTCAGGGGCATGATTATAAAAATAAAATAGATGTCCAAATAAAATAATTGGGCCAAATTTTGCAATGACTAAGTAATTCCACTCAATAAATGGCATGATACTGAGTAAGGAATAAATCATCCCAGAATTTGGCTGAGGGTTCGCTGCTGGGCCCAGACAATAATAACAGGTAGACTGGGATTGTACGTGAAAAGCCAGGATTATGCTTTTCCCTGCTGTTACCAAATGTGCAGTGCCTATTTTTATCAAGCACGTTCCTAGCTCATGTACTATGGGCTGAGAGCCCTTATCACTGTGTGATGCCCCAGCTTCCTACACAAACAAACTCATGCACGTGTGAAGGTCTTGGCTAATCTTTGTAGCTTGGCTTGACGTATTTCCTGCTCCTTATCTGCTAGGCTTGACCAGGCTGGTGAAAATCTGGACAAGATCCTTGTGTTGCTGAGTCTACTGGACCTTTCTGCTCAGAGCTTTCCAAGTCCTGTCCTTGCTCATCTTCCCCAGGAGACCTGTGCCTGTGGTTTCCTTGCATTTTAGAATAGATTTACAGCCTCAGAGGGTCAGGACTGTCTGAATGACAGGTAGGCTGAAGAGGAAGGCTGCTGCCATTTGCAGCACTGTAGGCAGGAGCAGGATCCCCTATGGAAATCCCTGGAGCTGGGAGGTCTTGTTGGCTTTCCTGCAGGAGCTGTTTACATTTCTCTGACAGGGCCTTCAGGCTTTTTTTTTTTAAATACTGTTCAGATTTTAAACACACCAGATGCTGTTAAAGCAAGAAGTGTCAGAGCTCCCTTGCCCATTTGCAGGCGCTTGAGAGTCCTCTGTATCCTGCCCATCCTTAAGGCTTATAGAATCACAGAATAATAGCATATGCTGGTTTGGCAGGAATGCACCAGGATCATTGAGTCCAACTCAGGCTTCTCTGACCTGAATCCTTCAACATGCTGCCATGTCCTCTGTGAACCTCTTCAGACAGTGCTGGACATGAGGTCTGTAAGGAAAACCCACCAGGCCAGACTGCAGCAAGCTGGCTCCTCTGGGCTTCATTGGGCTTGCTGCAGACTGGGAGCTGTGAGCCAAGCTCCTCCCGGGCTGCCTCGGTTCATTCCCTGCACATTGGCAGGGCTGTGTGGAAAGGAGGACAAGATTCAGGACCTTTGGGGACTATTTTCTCCCACCTCCTGCCACTGTGTCCCTGTGAAACACCAGTTTGGGGTTGTTAAAGGAGTATATGCTGTCCAGCCCACAGAAAGCTAACTCTTTCAGCTGCGTGTTCCTCAAAATACAAATATGGTTGACACCATTCTTAGCACAGCTTTTCCCAAGTACATTTTGTTTTGTAAAGCTCTGGTTTGTTAATGTTCCTAGCTGAAGATAACCTGCCCTGAGGAAACAGTGCTGAGACTGGAGAGCTGAGCACCTCTGCCCACAGCCGCATGCCCCATCCATAGCACAATGTTCTGCTCTTTTTTGCCATCATCCCAAAATGAACAAACTTAACGGAAAGCTGTAACTCTGCTTAGTGTTTGCACTGCCTGCCTGCTTCTCCCTTGTCTTCCCTGTGCTCTCAGGTCTGATTTACAGCCCAGAGACTGCTTGTCTCTGCACCTCAGCAGATTCATTTTTTCCATTTTGCTATCTCGCTCTCGGCCTGATGCCTGCTCAAGTGGGACAGCACATCAGGCTCAGCCTCCTTCTTAGCAGCTTGTAAGTACATCACGGTTCCCAAAGCAGGGGTTATTTTTACCACCTCCCTCTGCTTGTTGGTGGCACTGATCTGAAAGCAGCTCTCACAGCAGTGTCCTGGTCAACAGACGCTTTGGCCAACAGCTTCCATCTAATGAGATGGGAGCATCACATAGGCAGACTGGGTCAGGAATGCCTGTGCCCTGGAGAGGGATGAGCCTCCTCCCCTAATCCTCAGCCTCATTTCACAGTTCCCATGATGCAGCCTCAGCCAGAATCAGGCCTTCCATGTGCTTCACCTTGTGTGTGACTGAAAAAACCTCTATGTCACGCTTGATGCATTATCGAGATCTCTCATCCTATCTCTGACTGCCACAGCACACAGAATTAAATAAAAATGTTAATAAGTAAATATTTCCTGTCAAAATGTTGTGGAGGTTTGTATTTTTTTCCCCTTGGCCAGGAAATTGCTTGTATATTTTTTTCTGCTCTGTTGATTTTTCTTTACCCAGCTTAAATGCCTGCTTTTGATTAAAACTGGAAAAATCTAATTGTGCCTGTACTGCAGCAGTGTCTCCTGGGAGGCACAGCTCTGTGGCCTGATGCTGCCCTTCTTTTGGCTGCAGTGGATGAGGGCATCCCATTCCCCACCCTGGGGCTGTGCAAGCCTCCTGAGGCAGTGCTGCCAAGAACGGTGCTGGCATAGGGGGAAGGGGGTGGACTGTCTCAGGGGGGTCACCTGGGAAAAAGGGCAGCTGGACATGACCAAATGACAGTTAAATTCAAATTTTCAAAATGTTCTGCTTTTGTTTCTGTCACCTGAGAGACAGCAGTTTTCAGGGGGGAATTGCTCTTGCCTCTAACTCTTAGAGCCACCATTGATTTCAGGTCTGGCAAAGAGAGCCTGGTGTGAAGGCAGAGGGCTGGAAGGAAACGTTGCTGCCACACATCAGCGGAGACAGCGGACTGAGGTAACCTTTGCAATTACTCCTCTAAAACTATTCAAGTACCTCTGTCAGAACCTTCAGACTTTAAAGAAAACATTGTTGAGACTTTTTATTTAATGCTGCTATACTAGGAAAGCTTTAGGGCTCCCTTGCTGTAGCAAAAGGCAGGACGACCTGATGTCTTTGGGGGAGGCTGTGTGCGAACATGGGAGCAACCGGCACAGAAGCTCTCCTGTCCTGGGGGTGCATGCTGCTCGCTCATGAGCCATGGGGCCACAGGTCTGGTTAAAGTCTTCCCATGCAGACATCTACGCCCAGCATGCCTCAGCCCTGCCTGCCTTTGGGGATGCTTTAACCTGATGAAAGCTCAGGAAGAGCTCTGACCCCTTTGTGTTGCTCTTCTAGCGTGATTAATACAGTGCCAGCCCCAGCTGCTCTCACTGCTCCTTGGAGATCCTCCAGCCACCTGCAAACACACCTAAACACCCACACAAGCCCACACCTTTTAAAACATGGGTTACAACCTACCACAAGGCCCTCTTGATTTATCCACCACTTTCAGAGGCTGGAACATAAACCCAGCACATCCCATGCACTCCTGCTTGAGTGCACAAACACAAACCCACAGCTTTGTTTACCCTGGCGCTACATGTGTATGCTGAATGCAAAATGTGTCCTCATGGCATAGGGTTTGTCTTCCAAAGAATATGACAGTCTTTTCTGTGCGGCAGAAGATGAGCTGCCCAAGCAGCTCCATGAGAGAAGCAGCCTCCAGCCCTGTTTGGCTGCGGGGTGGCTGTGCTGCTGGAGTGGATTCATCTGGCCTCTGCCAAAGCCAGAGCTGCCAGCTGAAGACAAAGACTCCTTGCAGTCTGGGGCTGCTGTGGCCAGACTGAGCTGCAGAGAAAACTGTTGCGTTAATATTTACTCGACCCACACGTACAGCTCCATGTCCTGTCCAGAAACGCGTGCACTCTGTGCGTGCCCTGCGCACACATTTCCACGTGCTTCTGTGTGTAAATCCGTAAGATCCGAGGTGTCTTATGCAGCACACAGAAAGCCATGTGCGAGCTCCAACACACGTCACACACCTGAGTGCCAGCACTACACATGGCACTGAAAATCTATCCATGCAGAGGAACCTGCAGCCTCTGGCACTGTCCATAGCGCAGGAGTGGGCATGGCTCTTAGGGATGGCCTGTGTATAGACCTCAGA
This sequence comes from Melanocharis versteri, assembly GCA_013397845.1. Taxonomy (NCBI): domain Eukaryota; kingdom Metazoa; phylum Chordata; class Aves; order Passeriformes; family Melanocharitidae; genus Melanocharis; species Melanocharis versteri. The sequence continues at coordinate 200,085 of VZTG01005442.1, read as the reverse complement.
CTGAAATGCCACCGGGATTTTAGAGGTGGGATAGCCTCTGGTTTCCCAGTGTCTGAATGCGTATATTGTATATGTATCTTCTTGTTAGGAAGAAGGGCATTATGAAGAAGTTTTTCGCAGAAGGGGTGACTGGGCACTGGAATGGGCTCCCCAGGGATGTGGTGGAGTCATTGTACCTGGAGGTGTTTAAGAATAGACTGGATGTGGCAATTAGTGCCATGATCTAGCTGACAAGGTGGTGTTAGGTCATAGGTTCCATTCGATGCTCTCAAAGGTATTTCCCAACCTAGCTGATTCTGTTTTTCTGTAATTGGCATTGGATATTAGCTGGCTAGTGGTGAAGAGATAACCAGAGGAGGAAGGTGGCTGCCATTAATGGCGGCGGCACTGGGGCGCTTCTGACAAGTCAAAATCAGCCCTTGGCTTGCTGAGAAGAGGCTTAGGAACACACCATGCAAGCGCTTGCGCTCCTTGAAACTGAAAACCATAGAAAGAGCCCTCAAATTATGACTGCTTGCTCTGGGATCATGTGTCGCTCCGCCGGCGGTCTGAGCTTGCCCGGCAGGCCGGCAAAGGACCTTGGATGGCGGCGGCTAATGGAGGATTCAGCTCACGGCTCTTAGAAGAGCCTTTGTGCCGCTACCGGTTGGGCTCATGATGAGCACTCGCCTGCTTACCAGCACGGCTGCTCTCCTAGGCCGGAGCTGTCCTGCTCTCAGTCCGCTGGGCCTCGTTCGAGTGTTATGGCTCTTAAAAGAGCCGTTTGCCTTCAGCTCTTTTAGGCAAAGCCCCAGCTCGATGTAGCTACCAGCGTAGCGCGGGCGAAGAGAAAGAGGCGACTCTGTCTTGCGATTCCAGGCCTTTATTCCAGAGAAGGAGGTCCGAAGGGAACAAGCACAGAGCCTGGCCGGTGGCAATGGCCTCCTGGCTCAGGGGAGCACGGACTCTTATAGAACTGAACAGGGGGCGGGGAAAAGCAAACAGCCAATGAGGGCAAGGCATCCAAAACGAACCAATGAGGAAGATGGAATAAGCACAAACAGCCAATGAGGGCAAGGCATCCAAAACGAACCAATCCAGGGACAAGCTGAACAGAAACTTCGAGAACACATTACATCATGTCCTTCAGTGGTGGACCTGGGTGAGAACTTCCTTAATGATTGACAGTTGCCAGCTCTGGGGGGTTGCGGCCTATGCTTCGCCCTCAGCCTCTCCTTCATAATCACTATCTCTTTCTGGGAATTCAACCCAGTTTACATCATGAATCCTAAAGCTGAAGGAGGGCTGGGGCGCCGCAACAATCATGCTCGTGTTGTAGCAGCAATCTCACAAGGACTTAATCTAAGGCTTTTATTTCGTATCTCTCTAGGCTGGGCGAGAAATTTCTGGGGTCTTCTCTTGCCCCAGAAGTTTCAAGTGACCATGTAATAAACTGAGGGATTCAGGTGGGTTTTGCTGAGGCACTGTGTCCAGAGTGGGCTGGGCACCCGCTGGCTCAGCTCTATTGTGGTATGTGTCTGTCAGCCCATCGAGGCTGAGGCAGGAGGTTAGGGCTCCTCTTGTCCTGCAGAGCCACTCTCACAGCATGCCTCTGAGCCAAGGTTTCACCCCAGGTTTCTCATACTTCATGTACATGCTGGAGCAGAGGAACAACCAGCAAGACAAAGACAAGACTGAGTGTGCAGGGGGCGGTTAATAGGAGTAAACTTCCTTGGAGGAAAATTGGAGGCATGCGTAGTTGCATTTAAGGCTTTTGAGATGGAAAATAGAGAACAGAAACCACAAATATATTGTCCTTATTATAATCACTCATGTACCACTCTACTCCTCTCCCACAAAACGAAATCAGAACAGTATATTTTGGGTTCTGACCGTTGGTGCTCAAATATTTAAGGTTGGAATGGTCAGGTGAGATAAGTGCTATTTGTTCCAAAAAACTGCATAATTTTGGGAAGGATTCTTGCTGGAGGCAATATAAGGGTGTCAGAACTGTCTGTTCCATTCTGTCTTCAGGAAGGCTAAATGTGGCAGGGAAAATAGTGTAAGATGAGAAGAAAACAGGGAAAAAAGCTTGGACACTGTAGGCATCTTTGTTGACACTTGATGCACAGCAATACTGAGTCTGTGAGAAGCTGTGGAAACAGGTACTGCTCTGTATCCTAGGAAAACCACAGGTGACACTGTGAAAGAAAATAACGTCTGATAGCATCAGGCTGTGGAAGAACTAGGAAGGGCAGGTTGGGCTCTGGGAGGCTTGCTGTGCAGATGGGCAGCGTGGTAATACACATCAAAAAGTGTCCTCTGCGATCTGTTTTGCCCTTGGTAACACGACTGAGCCTGCTTTGAGCCCCACTTCGTGCTCCCCACGCTTTCTGTGGGGTTATATCTGAGTTAAGGTCAGGTTTCTTTTGCAGTTAGCTGGGACAATAAGACAGCAAATAAAATCCAAGAGATAAATGGTGCCTGTTAATCCTTTCTGTGTGTTCCAGTGAACTGGATTTGTTGTTTAACAACCAGCAGCTCTCCCTCTGTGCAATGTTCTCTGGAGACAAAATGCTCAGCTCCTTACATATCAGGTTCCAGCAAACAGGGATCCAAAAAGGCTTTTAGAAGAGGGGTTTCTGCTCAGTCATGGGTTATTGATCAGTGGAAAGAACAAAATGCTTCTCATGCTGTGGGAAACACATATCTTTGTATCTTTAGCAATAAAATCAAATACTGGCTTTTGAAATACAGCCAGGGCATTGCATGGCAGACCTAAGGCTGCTGCTTCTCACTGGGGCCTTGCTTGTGACTTCTGCTTCTAACAAGGGGTCAGCAGAGAGGATTTTGTGATGAGGTGAGGAATGTGGTTAGTGTTTTATTTGTGATTCTTCCAAAGTCTCTGCATGAGTGGGAAGCACAGCTCCATATCCTTATCTGCCTGCTTCTTTTCCCAAGAACCTGACCATAGCAATGTATGCACTTTACACACATCAGCATCCTGTCTGCAGGGCATGAACCTGGGGCTGGATGTAATTCTTCCACAAGTCTGATCCAGAATTTATCTCCTGAGTAGGAAACAACTCCCAGGAGGTGCTGATATTTCAAAAGGAAGCGATGTGGATTGAAGCACGTTGCACTCTGCATGGGGGACTGGCTTGCAGCAGAAGAGCTTTTCTCTGGGCTGGTGTGACAGGACATCTGAGCCCAGACAGGATGGATCTATCCATGAACCTGTACAGCCTTCAGGTAAGAGAGCCATCTGTCTGTATTGGTGGGCCTTGGCTGTATAACGCACAAAGGGTGATTGAACTGTACATTAAGGATGTATTCTGTATTACCCAGGCAAGCTCCCCTACACACGACCATGCAGTACCTGAAGGTGCAGCAGTTGCGTGTGCAGCTGTGCAGGGGCAGAAGCTTTTATTGCGGCCTTGGGGCCACCACAGACTTCGTGGGGCTACAGTTGTGAAAGAAAGAGTGCCTCTTCCCTGGACTGGCTGGCAGGGCTGTGCTGAAGTCATGCTGCAGGTGTGAGACCCTCCAGTGTGCTTGGCTCTGGGCAGGTTTATTATTTAGGGCATAGCCTCAGAAAACAGGACCCCAGAACCAGATGACTCCAGGAGCTGTTATTAATTTAATTCATCATTTTTTATGGATCTATATTACTTTTTTTTGGTGTATTTCTTCTTTAATACATTTCCCTTTTTGTTTTATTAATGCATTTTACATTCAGTTATCTGCTTAGTGCAGGCATTGGAGTTAGTCATGTCAATACCAGATATTGAATCTGTTTTCCTGCCAGATCTCAGAGGGCAAAGCTAAGGCTGAACATCCACCCCAAAGTCAGCACTTGCTAGTTCTGAAGGACTAAATCCAAACGGGACCCACCGTGTCTTTGGGATTCTGTACCGAACATTTAAGTGTCACAATCATTCCACCTTAAACCTTTAGGTGCTCAGATAATCATGATAATCAAGTTTCTGGTTTTCTGCCCAACACACTGTCTGAAGTCTCAGACTGGCCTGACCCTATAACTGTGGGAAGACACCAAGGAGCTTGGCATTGCCAGGCAACTTGTGAGCTATTTGTGGGCTACTTGGGAGCCCTGATTGCTACAACCACATATTAGCACAGCAGCAGCATGTGGGAAGCTGCTGGTGGTGAGACAGCACAGTGCACAACTAGTTAAGCCTTTCATGGCTGCTCAAAGAATCACAGAGAAGGAAGATGGTTTCAAAACCAGCTCCTGATTCTGGAGCTCACAGGCATCTCAGGAAGTGCTTACTAAAACAGGGCTGGTCTCAGGCAACGGAGGTCTATAAGGTCCACCCCTTATGGGCAATATAGTATTGAGGAAGGGTACAGGGCTTTGAATTGCTCTTTGATATTTATAATCCTGTTGGATTTTAAAAGCAATTCTTCTGGTGTGTTTAATACCATGGGCACAAGGAGGACTCAAGAGGCCTAAGGCAAGAGAGAGGATTACTCTTTACATACAGGCTCAGCAGAGCGATGTCCTGATGTAACAGGATCAGACACCTGGTTTGCTTCTGCATAGAGGACTCAGGCAATCAGCCCCATTTGCCCCTGCCTGCTCAGCCATGGCTTCAGGCTGTGAAAAATAGGAACTATGTGCAGAAGAAGTTTTGAGACCAAACAAAGTATTAATTTTGGTTTCTTTTCCTTCTTTTCAACTACAGTTCAATAGACTCAAACACTTTTCTATGCACAGGAGGACCAGAAATGTTTTCGGTTTTTTTTTCTGAGCAGAAATTTAGAATCTTGTGCAAAGACAAAGACTGGGATTTAAAGATAGTAATGAATGTGTCTTGAGGTATCATGATAAAAGCCCAAGGCACATGGGTCTGGATGGAGTGCCAGACTGGAGTGTGAGTGTTAGGGTGCAATGGGGTGAAAGGAAAGGGTTTGTTCTTCTGCAGCCTAGATGTTAGCCACAGGCCAGAAGTCTTGCACTTGAAGTTTGCACCCCTGTTGCAAGGTCTACACATTCCACATTACAGCACCATGGCTTCTTTCCCACTCTGCAGCTTCTCCCAAGGTGCCTGCAAGGAGGCCACACAAGTCCTGTGCAGGAGGGTGCTGCAGAGCCCTCCAGCTGCAGTCCCGAGCTGGTGAGCCCCCTTGTTTTCCCCCCCATCTGATATCCTGGAGAAGAAGGTATTTTCAGGGCTGTTTCACACCAGGAGCTACCGCCTCTCCCCGTGGGGCAGCCACACTGGCTGCCCCTCTGCCCTCGGGAGACACTGTTTTGGGGCCACCTAAGAGCTGCACCCAAGAGTTTTGCTCTTTCAGCAGAACTGGGGGGTGTATTGCAGGGATGCCTTTGCCCCTACACTGACTTACTGCCAGCAAGCACACATATAGATCTTGCTATATATAAACAAGCAGGGTCAGAGCTCTATTTTTAGCCTAGCTCAAAATATGTCCCTTGCAGTGGATTTCTTGCCACCAATTTCTAGTCCTGTCTTCTTGCTACAAAAAGCCTTGCGAGGTCAATGAGGTCTGTCAGTCCTGGCACCAAAGTGGGGGGACAGGGTGGAAAACTTTGCTGTGGGACATTCTCTAGTACTGTGCCCTGCCGTGAGCAAAAAGTGAGGTGGGCACTTGTACTAAAACATCCCTTTAACATTTCAGGTGAGGAAGGCTCCAGGATAATTTTTAGCATTTAGAGTCAACCACTCTGCAAAATGAAAGCCCAGCAGCTCAACGGTTCCAGAGCCAGCTGTGGGCACAGGGTGGGTATTGAGAAGAATTGGATACTGTGGCACACTTGTCCCACCACTTTAAGTCTCTTCTGCTGTACTAGGTCCATACAATTCTGTCCTCTCTAGGGCTGAGCTTTGCTTTCTCTTATAGCTGACAGGATCAAGGAGTACAAGGCAAGAGCATCCCATTTATCTTGTGCCAGTACATGATGCGATTGGTGCTGCAGCGTGATGGTTCCTGTCATGCTTCAAACATTTCCTGGAGCCATCATGGCAATTATGAATGAAGTGCTGCTTCTGGCCTGCAGACCAGGGTGATTTTGGGGGATTCTGCGTTGGCTTTCCATCTTCCTAAAGCCAGACATCTTTGGAGGTGTTTGCAGTACAGCTGACGTGTCCCTGCTGCTATTTAATCGGGCTACATGGTGACAGGAGGTGGCTGACCTAAGGCTGGATAGGCAATGTTTTCATAAAGGAAAATACCAAGCGGGCTGCTGGTATGGGACAGGGGTGGAAGGGACCTGTGAGAGGGCAAAGGGACCAAACCCTGGAGGCAGTGTCTACTCCTCTTGCAGTGACAGCTCTTGCCCCTGGCTGCATGCTCTGCCTGCTGCTACGGCCCCTTTCCTCTGGCTGCCGGGGCACCTGTTTGAGGAGTGCACACCCAGCCTGCCCTGGGAAGGTGCAGCAGAGTGTCCTGTGGTCATCTCTCCTGCCTCTGTTGTGTGCTCTGGTCCCCTGTGACGAAGACATCCCTAAGGGACAGTTTGCTTGGAAGGGCTCTGGGGTCTAAAGGGCTCCCACGCTCCCTGGCTTTGCCATGCCAGTGCAAGACCCAGTGCAGCTGCTGAGCTGGGGCAGCTGTCTGAGTGTACGTGCTGCAGCCCAGGATGAGCAGATCATCTTACTGTCTTTCATCACAGGCTAAGCTTATTTTCATTTGCCTTGCAATAGTCCTGGCTCGTCCTGTGTGCGTGGCTGGTTACTCATGGTAACTCGTGTCACTGTAACTCAGCTCTGAGTCCCAGCCATGGCAATTTGACTGTAAATCTTATGCTAGTTCAGGATTTTTTCTTACCGTCTTGGCTCCTGGAAGCCTCTCATCTGGCAAATATCTCTGCTTTTGTTTCTACAACACTTTCTACACTTCCTGTTATGGAAAGAAAGAGCATTAAAATGGGATTCCAGTATTTTTTGTAGGCTGGGAAAAGAGGGGAAATGTATCAACTATTAAAAATAATCATGACTTTCTAGCAGTCTCATATCAGAGGGAGACAAAGAGGTTTTGAAACAACTCGTTCTGTTTACTCCGTTTATGAACCATGTCTCTTTGTAAATTTATTCCTGATAACTGAAAGGCAACAGAAAACTTAATGGCATTTTGTCTTAATCTTTGTACCGGGGTTATATGTGGATTTCTAAGCAGGAAGACTGGAAGGATCCCAGTAGATCAGTCAGTTGAGCACAGTATTGTGAACTCCAGTGCAAAGATCCACAAGCTGCAAATCTATACCAAAAGGAAGGCTGTGCACAGAATCATGTCAGCAAATATGTGGAGGAGGAAGGCAAGGATTATGAAGATGTGTGAAACAGACAGTTAATTTCTTAAAAATTCCTTACAGTTAACCATGATGCTTTTAAGGGAAAATACATTAATTTATGATTCATTACGTACACAGGATTAATTTTCTAATTTCTTATTTATAATTAACTAATAAATAGGTAAAGCACAAGACTTTCAATGCAAAAATATATTTACATGGAGGCAGGAGCCTATTGCTATTAAACAGTAGTAAGCTTGCCAGCTTGGGTTGAGTATCAGTATCAGCTATAACTGAATTTTTTGTTCATGGCTTGATAATTACCAGGATATCAACTAGGAGAAGAAAAGAGTGATTAAAAATGTAATGGGAAATGGGCACTTTCTTTCTGTTAACTCTTAAAACTTCTCCCTTCAGACTTCTGCATTTCTCTCACTTCCAGATAGCTGTGAAGGGAATATTTGGAAATCCACAAGACTAAGAGCAGGATCAGGCAGGCAAAAAAGATGGCTAGTGACTAGTTCCTGATATATCACCATTTTGTGGCAAATGGAGAATCCATGCTGTCTGGTGGACACAGTGGCAAAAGCTCAGATTCCCTGGGTCCATATCATGGGGAGAGGAATGGATGAAGAAGCAGAGGTAACTAGAGTTTGAATTTTGGCCATGGCCTGTTTGCTGCTCCCATCGACAGTGCCCCAAGTGCTAATTATAATTTCTTTATTCCTTATATTTGGCCAGGGCAAATGACAAAGTGGGGTGAAAGCCAAAAATAAGCAGCCCTCAGAATAGCCTTCTCCACATCTTCCTGCTAATGGTATCTCTGAAGAAGACTGCTTGTTCCCCTTCAGACAAGCTTTCAGAGGCTATTTTAATCTGTTTTTAGTTGCAAGTAGCATTTATCAGAATAAGTGTGGGCTGGTTGCCAGCTCCTTCAGATCTTTGACAGCCTGGAGGGGCAAGTCTCTGAAAAACAACTGAGTGTGCTTCTGCTGCACGTTCCCCTGCCCAGGAGATTTTGGGGATGTAATAAGGAAACATTCATCTCATGGAGCAGAGCCCAGGAACCAGTGCTTTACTAAACCAGCAATTCCTCTGTCATCAACACTTGTTCCCAGGAATCAGAGCTCTTGTTTCTGTCATCAGTGGGGTTGCTTCAGATTCAATTTGGCAATCATTAGGAGGTGAAGAAGCAAGGTTGGCAAAAAGGTTAGAGAGTCACTCATTTCTGAGTCACTGCTTAGAACATGACCCTAGCTAATCGTGCTCAAAAATCCTTGCTGACAGTCATGGCCACTCCGTGGTCTCTGGTGAGTTCACCATCTTTGCCAAGTTCATAAACTGTTCAAAGTTATACTTTAGAAAATGCCATATTGAACATTAATTGGCATTCCCAGGGAAGGAAACCTGGAGCAGGCTGAAAATTAAATGATTCATTATTTAAAAGATTAAATTCCCCCTTTCCCTGGACAAATTTTGATGCCAGGCAGTACCTGGGCAGCTTGCCCTGCTGCTCGGTCCTGGACTCTGGGGCTCACATCTTTCATCAATTCTAAATCAATTTTAACATATCTGAGGAATAATATGTATGGTGACCTACTGCCTGACTTCCCTGGGCAGGGGGGGCAGGCAAAGGAGAAAGCCTCGGCGGAGGGGTGGAGGGTAACGTGAGAGATCTTGGGGTCTGACAGAGGTTGCCATAGGAGAAATTTAGGAAAATATTGCTGCATTCACGGTGCATTGCTGTCCTCCAGCATTTGTCATAGTGACTTTGAAGACCACTTGATCTGGCCTTGATCTATTTATATCTCTTGTATACAAAACCAGGCATCTGAAATGCAGATCAGAAGGGGTTCATGAACAGTGGTATGCAGAAAGCCTGTTGAGTGTGTGATACCTGAGACTGTTTTGGATGCATGATCCTGGCCCTGCATCAGCACAATAATGATAAATTCTTTGCTATGATGGGGGGAATTGTTGCATTTAATCAAGAGTACAGTGGTACCGATCCATTTTTCCTCTCTCTCCGGACCTGAGACCCAGTTATATGTTTTACCATGTGCAAAATATATGTTCATATGTTTTGACAGTCACAAAAAACATTTCAGGATGATATGGGAGTTTTCACAATGTTGCTAAGTTCTTGTTTCTTTATTATTTAAAAAGGTAAAACCTCATGGCAACAGAACCCATCAGACATGTTAATGCATAGATGCAAACAAGCCTTCAAGGAATATTAGCCAGTCTTTTTCTCCTTATTTTATTTCACTGTTTGTGAGAGGAAAGAAGACTTGGCCAGAGGTGAGCAGGCAGATCATATTTCTAATTATGTCAAGTTTGAAGGCTGACTAGACAATCCTTGTGGCTACTGTTGACCTCCATCCATGCACTGTCAGGGTCTTGTGACCTGTTATTTGTTGCCTGGAAAATGCCAAGAAACCTGACTTACCAGTTGTGTGTCATCCTCTCAACACCAGTTGGGCATTTACAATTTTCCAAATAAACACTGCTTCTTTAACTTGATTGTATGAGGGTTCCAGCAAAAACCAAATGGCAGCCCTTACCCACTAGCTCCTATCAATTCTGTTTCACTCTGTTTCCACAGATGTGTTTGGCTGTTGAGCAGGGCAGTCTTTAAACAGTGGAAAGATAGGAGATGACTCACTCTGCTGCAGCAAGCTGGGGATGCTTCTGCTCGCTGCCTCCAGACTAATTAATTTATCACGAAAGTGGAGGAGTTTTGCTGAATGTCACCATGCTTGATTTTCCTGCCTGGGCTTCCCCCATTATTTCTAGGTGGATCTTTAATGGAAAAATTGGGTCTGCCATCTGTAAGTGCACCCGTCTCTCTGATGATGCTGCAGGCCTAAATGGGAAACCCCAGCAGCATCTTTGCTCGCGTGACTCCAGGCCCTGCACCATGACAGCGTGCCCAGGACACGGCAGAGACCATGCTGCTGAGAGCGGGGATGGCACCTGAAGTCCCATGGAGGAGGCAGCTGCTCCTGGCTCACTGCCCCACTTTCTTGACTGCTTGCTGCCTTGGTGCCTTACTTGTGCCAGCTGGAGCCTTGGGGAAGCTGCTGCTGGTTTAATTGTTCAATAAATTCCCCTGTGCAAATACAGATGAAAGCATTCCCCTCCCAGGGAGGCCTGGTACCAGGAGTGTCAGACAGCAGTCCAAATAGTTGCATGGAAAGCTGGAAAGGACATTTTATGGTCTTACCAACAGGTCGGAGTCACAGATGTCCTTCCACTCACGCACTCCTGAACTCAGAGCCTGAAGTGCCAACTGCCTTGTCACAGCTATTCCTACTCACAACAAAGACGGATTTATCCTGATGCAGTTTTTTCATGGAAGTCAGCTTTGATATGTGTGTTACGTAGTAAAGTTTGGGCATCCTCGTGACTACTAAACGTTCTGCAATGCTTTCAACTGGGGAATAAACTCACCTTTTTCATCTTGGCTCAGCTGAATTCTCTCCCTTGCATTTTCAGGGATAAGTGCTGCTCCTCACCTAGTGAGGGGGCATTCAAGATATTGAATTTAAGTAGAGGGTTTAGCATTTAGAGTTAAAAGAAAGGTTGCATCTCTGAACATCTAAAAGTGGTAGCTGATGAAAAAAACCTGTATACTTGTTGGGAAACTATAGGCCAGATGAGAAGGGATGAGGTCTGATGGTTCATCTTTGACTACACCATCTGCAGAAGGTCACAGCCTCCGTTTAGTGTTGAGGAAATGCTGAGGGCAGACCGTGAGAAGGAAGGAGGAAGCAAGCAGGGCCTTAAGGAATAAAAGGAGAGGAAACCAGAAATGACGCTTGGAGAATGTCAACTCCTTACACTCACAGTGCTGCAGAAACAAAGGGGAGATCTTACGTGAGCAATGAGGGGAGCAAGGTCTGTGTATCTGGGGGTTGTATTTGTTTAGGTTTTTTTGCAAATGCACTTAATGTTTGGTTTTGTCTCTGGATATTTATATAAATACAGGGGTAGAACTTATCTTAAGAGGCTTGCATTGCAGTCTGGTGAGCAAAGATTCCTCCTCACTTCCTGCAGTTTCCTTGAAATCAGTTCCCAGGGCAGAGGCAGTACACAGTGTGCGCATACACTGGGGGTGGCAATACAGAGATGAATAAGCAAAGGGCTGCCTCTTGCTTTGAGTCCAGAGCACTCGGACATGCTGTCCTGGTGGCAGGCACGCACCAGAGGCGGGGGGCAAAGTTTGCTCTTTTCCCGGCAGGCCAGAGCTGTCTTTAGCATCTGAGTTCCCACCCTGTCCTCCACTGCCCTCCCGTAAAGGGCACTTGGACAGAACACTGTTTTGGATGGGCTTCCGCAGACCTTTTAAGGCTGTCGGGTTTTTCCCTTGTAGCCGCAATTTACTGGTAAAACTTGTCTGAATTATGCAGGCTTTTTACGGTGAAATGGGTTCAAGAACCTCTATTTTTAGTCCACCTCTAAACAAGTGCAAGAATTACTGCCTGCTAGTCTCGTGTTCCTCTGTGGCCCTTTACCTCACCAGGGCTGTCAGTTTTCTGTGCCAGGTAGTTGTAAGGTGATGGGAACAGTCAGAGAAACTTGACTATTTAATCTGAAAGAAACCATAGCTTGCTTTTCCAGGACCACAGAAAGCCAATCAATCCCCTTGATTTGTCACAACAAGCTGATGCGACATTAACTAGCAAGTCCAGGTTGCTCTCCAAACAGGATACCTGAAAAGTGTTCCAGCTTTTGGAAGATGGTTGATCTGGAGAGAGCATGAGGTAAATGGAAGCATGAAATACTGCAGTATTGAGTGTGCATGTGCACTGTTGACATAGCCATGTGCCTGTGCACGATACGTTACAGATATTTAAAACGCACATTCCTTGACGGCAAGAGCTGTACTTGAAAAACCATTTGCAATCATAACAAGGACTCGAGTTGACCTGCAGAAATGTTAACTGTGGCAGAGTTTCTTACTGCAATATCCGTTTATATAAAGCATGTATGTGCTGTCCCTTTCTTTTATATACAAATTCACGTGGAGTCCATCCCAGGAAGCTTATGATCTAGGCTTAGTACTAGAGGATGCTGACAGTAGCACGGATGGGAATGGCTGGAAAACACACAGGACCCCACCCTCAGAAGAGATAGTGACTGCCACGAACCCTCTGTGCTAATCCCTACCCATATTGTTTCTCATTTGACCCCAGCTCCAGCAGGTATCAAACAAGCTTGCAGCACACCTACAGCCAGCTGCCCCAGGAAGAGCCCTGGGGAGCAGGAATGATGGGCTAGACCGTTCTGAGGCTGCCTCTGCAGCACACACATGTGTCCTGTCCCAACATCAACCCACCTGTTGCCTCCTCCTCAAGGTTCAGCTGCAACTAATCCACCATTGCAGCTTCCTTATATACACCTCCTTGGAGAGAGGCTTTTGTAGGCTCTCTAAAAGCCACGGAAGTAGCTCCAGCATCCTGGTCCCCTTCTTGGCACAGGGGTGGTCCTTGGAAGGGCAGGAAACGTCTAGCCACCTTACAAAGCCAATTCCCTACCTATGTGACTTCCTGCTGCTGGCTTTAGGGCTGAAGCTGCCCGGGCTGCTGCTGCTCTATCAGGTACACCCCTATGGCTGAGGATGGGATGGTGCTGTGGGAGATGGCATGCCCCAGGCAGGGGGGGCTTCACTTCAGGTGGCTGGACTGTGCCCCAGGGTTCCTGTGTGTCACTTGGTGCAACTTGAACCTTTGTGGTTAAACAGTTTTGCAGACCAAGCAGAGAGGCTCTCAGGGCAAGTGCAGCAGGGCCTGTGTGGAGCTGGTTTCAAGGGGCTTTCTCACACAGAGTAAGGTGCACGTGGAGGGAGGTGACACGCTTCCTGGAAGGCTGTGGCCCTCAGCTCTTCTCCCTTGCATCTAAGTTGTGAAAAACCACGGGGACTTGAGTAGGTAAAACCTGTAACTGGCAGATCATCTTTCCTTTCTGTTGCCAAAAGACCATTGAGAGCTCAGCACAGGCCCTGTCCTCCCTCGTGGGGACACCTGTGAAAGTCTTGCCTTGTCTGTCCCAGCTCTCTTCTTGTGCCTCCCTCCACACTTCCCCAGCTCACGAGCAGTTCTGAGGATGTGAAAGGAAAGGACAGCCTTTATTCCAGCTCCCAGAGCACAGCCATGCCCTGTGATGCCCCAGAGGGATGCACCTAGGGCTGGAAGAGCAACAGCAGTAGGCGTTGGCAGGGTGCAGCTCTCCGGCCGTGGGCCAGCTTGGCAAGGTGCAGCCTCCTGGGTTCTGAGTCCCAGGGGTGAGTTCCATGTGGATAATTGCCTCTCTGCTTCCTGCAGAGCAGCACCGAGGCATCTGTTGCTGCTTTTCTGCTCAAAATCTATTCATCTGCAGCCTGAAATGAGAACCAGCTGGTGGTTGTTGGGATTTATTTTAGAAAGAAAAACATCTTCTGTAAAGCATTATTCTGTTTTGAGTTCCTGCTTCCTCTCCCATCTGCCCAAGGAGCTGGGTTTGTAGGTCTCCCACTGTCCGCATGTCCTCGCTCGCGGCATGGCTCCTCTGTGCTGGGTCCCAGTGCGGTTCTAGCGGGAAAGGCCAGGGTTACATTTCTCCCCAGACTGTGCACAGGGGAGCTTGTGCAAACTCTGTTTGTTAGTTGGGTATGTTTTCATCTGCTTATGGTTTCCCTCCTCCCGAGTTTCCTGGATTTGAGCAAACCCAGAAATCTCAAAGCAAAACACCACTGAAACACCATCTGGTTTCACATCAAAACAGCGCTTCCCAGGCAATCCTCTGCCAGAGCTCCAGTCTTCCTTGCAGCCTGCAACTGCGCATTGTCTCTGGCACCAGCACAGAGTGGCTGGCTTGGTGGTATTCTGCACCCACCAAACCTCTGCAAATATATAAAAACACAAGGCACAAGGCCAGCTTTCAAAAACTGGGCAGAGCAAACTCCACAACATTGAGCAATCTCTAGACTGCAATTTTTTCACCTTCCTTTGTTTTCTGTTTGATTTTACGAGCGTACAAAACTGCCTTATTTGTTTAAAATAAGAGGCCAGGTGTTACTCTCAGTTGCACCAAAATTAATCTACATTTACACTCAAGTTGTGCAGAAAAGGAATACTTCTCTGACCTCTTTTTTGTTTTCTACAGATGTCTTTCCTCTTTTCTTCAGTTGTTGGCAGATACATGAAGGATTTCCTCACTGGATTTTTAATATTTATTAAAGAAATTGTGGCCTTCAAAAAGATTTCACTTTCTTTTGCAATGTCTGATAGTAATTAAAATCTCTTTCATAACACAGCACAATTTATTCAGATGTATTTCAATGCTTTCAGAGGTATTTTCTGTTCTTCCTGGGCACTTTTCATATTTTTAAGACCAGAAGGATTTTTATGATTATCTGTTCTGACAATAAATCTCACCCAATAATTTCTGCTCCAACATTTCTTGAGATGCATTGTATCTTTGAAAAAAGGCTGTTTTGTCTTCAGCTCAAGGCCTCAAACTGTGGAAGCTTATCCCATTCCTACGTAAAAGATTCTAATAGTTAATGGCTTTTGTTAAACAGTGCTCCTATAGTTCCTCTGAATTTGCTTGGCTTCCAACCACCGCATCAAATTATATTCCTGGGGTTTTTTTCTCTACCTGATTAAAAAGCCCTATTTCTTATAATTTCTTCTGGTGCTGGTAATTACAGACAGTGCTCAAATCATCTTTTGACCTTCCGCTGGCTAAACTTGGATTGACCTTCTTAAGATTCTTGCTAGAAGTATGTTTTCCAGCTGCTGTATCTTTCTTGAAGCTCTTCCCTGAACTCTTGACTATTTCTGTGTTGTTTTTAAACTGTGAACAGTGACATAAAACTACATGTTCTCTTTCGATATAGCAGAATGGTTTCTGCTGCTGTTTCAACAGCAGTGTACACTAAGATAATGCCACCTTTCTGCTATTGCAGGATATTTTCATGCTTGGAGGTCCAAGAATCACATTTGTTCTAGCAACAGGATCATGTTTAACTATGCACCATGACCCTTGGGTAGAGTCGGTTTTTCACCATCCCTTATGGAGATGCTATTTTGCAAGGGCCTGTCTTCCACTGTACACATGTGACCCTCACCACCCTTTACTACCATAAGAGTGATCCAAATTTTGGATGCATTAGCCACCATAATGTACAACTTAATTTGTTATGTTGGACAGGCTTGTAGGTGGGCCTGTACATCGGAGCATGCTCTTTGTCTTTCCAAGCTCACCGTTTTTGTATCATAGTTAATGCTACCTGCTTTCCATGAGCAATACTAATGTTGTGGATTGCTGTTTTCATATGACAATGTTAAGTGAGGCTGTAAAATGACTCCTGACATACATGTACTGATAGAGTGATCTACATAAAATAAACCAGTGATGTCACCAAATATGGGACTGTGTTTTAATAGGACCTGATCCCATAAAAAGATAAGCACCTTTCCTAAAGAGGAAGTGGAATTTTTGTCTCTGCAGATACTAAAACTGAACCAGACAAGTCCCTGAGCAGCCTCACCACCTAATCACACCTGTTTGTGAAGGAGCTTGGATGAGATGACTTCCAGAAGTCCCTCCCAACTCCAATTTTTCTGTAATTATATAATTATGTGACTAATTAGGTCACCCCTTTTAATAACTGTCATTGTTCTCTACAGTCACCTTTCTGCATTTCATCCTGTTCCAAAGACAGGTTAACTGGAATAGGCCCTTCAGATTTAAGTATCTTTTGTAAAATCTACTTAAAGAACTCTGTTTATGGATGGAATAGAGAGCACTTCATTATCAGGTGATCCTGCTCATGCCAAACACAAAACAGAGGTGTTTCCCGAAGACGTGTGTCTTGGGGTGCACCCTGACAAATCTCTGCAGGCTGACAATGGTACGGTGGGTGTCTGCAGTAAGTGTGTCTTGGGGGCTGACACCGGGGTGACTGCAGGGATTTGTCAGGGGCCTCTTGTGCTCTGGCCAAACAGAGGCAACCAGAGCCTGTGGCTGGGCTCCTGTCGTCCCTGGAGCAGGGCTACCGGGCTGGCAGTCTCCAGGAGAGGTCACTCCTGCCTGCCAGAACCTGCCGGCACCGGACAGGGAGCTGCCTCTTCCTAGAGCGGATCCTTAGCCTCGCTTCTGCAACATGCAAAGCATGGTGGGCAGGAAAGACATCTCTTGAAGGTGGAGAAAGGCGCTTCTCCTTTTCTCCTCCATCTGGCTTTCCCATTCTGGGTGCATCCAGCAATAGCAGGAGTATCAGGCATATGACTGGCCTGTGATTTCAATAAAACCCATTTGATTGAATTTATTTTAGTAACAGAATATTTCCAAATCGTTCTGCATTTGATTTGTCCCCCTGATCACAGTTCTCTTCCTAAATACTGTGCATAGCCATTCTCAAGCTCCTGTTTTATTCCAGTGATTAATGGTAGCTTTTGATCAAGCGCCATTGTAGAATTTAATTTGGACTGGAAGAGATCTCTGAAGAGCACCTGGTCCTTCCATCCACTCAAACCAAGACCAACTGTAAAGCCGCTCAGTAATCTGGCTGATTACTGAATATCTTCATTACTGGTGAATTCACAGCCTCTCCAAGAGCCTCTTATGCTGCTTGACCAGCTTCATCAGGGTTTGTTCTGTGTCTTAATACCCAAGGAAAATTGCCTTGCTCTGTCCTTTGCTGACTCTATGTAATCCTATTGTTGTGCTCTTTATCGAGATCTTTCAATGTATTCCTGTATCAGCTCTCCCTCCCATTTCCCATATTAGTCTTGCTGCCCTTCCTGAAGTGTCTGAACTAACATGGGACAAGCCTGTACTTACTGTACTCGAGGAAGTCTGGGGCACTGCAGCTCTGCAAGTGTGTTTCACATGGAGAAATATGCTCTGGTGCTAGAGAAGCATGCTAGAGCAGGAGGCAGCTGGGACCCCTGGCAGCCCCAGAGGGGCCTCTGGGGTGACACGGGGGACCACATGCCCAGGGCTGTGTTCATGCAGCCATTTACCCACCTCTGTGATACAGCTGCTGCTTGGTTGCTGCTGCCTGAGCCAGGCATTGTGCTCCTGCTGCCTTCCCTGTTTGTTTTCTTCCTTGTGGGTTCTGTTGTTTTGCATCTGTAAGGCTGAGTGGGTGGTATGTGGTTTCTGTACACTCTGTTCTTTCAGTGAGTTTGGTTTAGTCTGTGTTTTTAAATGCAGGTAGTGCTTCTCAGAAGGGACATTACTGTCATTGAATGGCACCATCCATCTAAATACCTGGTTTAGATTTTACACCAGAAAATCTGATGAGATACAAGCTGACATCTTCTTTTCTTCATCTGGTTAGAGTAAGTCACGATGTTTTTTCAGGGAAATCTTTATTCAAGAATCTGAAAATGTATAAACAAGTAGATACTTCCTCTGCTTTCCTTTGTCAGGCTGTCAGAATCTTCCCGGGCTACGCTGGTTTGTGATTTTCACTTGTTATTCCTTCTTTCAGATGACAACAGAGGAATGAGTTGACAGGCAGTGGTGTCTGAGGCAGAGACTTGCTCTGGGGAGACAAGCGCTGAGCTTTAAAGAAACTTTTGCTGTACTTCTGGCAAGGCTGGATCAGTGACCCTGCCATAGAGCAATGATGACTTTTGTCCAAGGGCATTTATACTGCTAAAAAATGCAAAATGCCTGAAAGAGCTGCTGCCTGGGACTGTCCTTTGTGAATGGGAAGGTGTGCATGGCTTTTTTCCAAGGGATTTAGGCTAGGCTCAAACCTGAAAACATAAGCATGGGCTGACTTACTTATAAAGCCAGTCTCCTGCCAGTGATACAAATAGTATGTAGCTTTCCAGAATCCTGAGCGTAGGTCCTTACCTTTATTCTGCTCTCAATTACACTTTTATTTCAGCAATATAAAGTGTTGAACCAGTAAAAGGGCAGGCTCAAGCCATAGGCTTCTCATCGGTTTGTTTTGTTTGGAGCCAGTCAGGAGTTTGAAGAGTGAGTGCAGGGAAACAACTGGGAGAATTGAGGTCTCTCTGGTCTCTGACTTTCCGGATCAGACCTTAGCAAATCACAGCATCTAACTGTAGTTAGATGGGAGCAGGAAAGTATGCCTCAAACTTGCATGGTTATATTGTGTTGGTTTGAGCTTAAAACAGCCAAGGATGAGGAGCAGTGACTGGTAGGGGTTGTACTGGTGTGTAACGTGTCCACGTTGACTGGAGACAGCAGTCAGTGGGGAAAGGGGCTTTGCTGGGTTCATGAGAGAGGAGCAGGGAGAGGAGAGCTTTAGCCATGAGATGGAAAGTGCTTGACCCAGGTGTAACGGGTCCTATGTTTTAGAAGCCCCATGTGATTGGAGCTGGAGGAGTTATAGGCTGTGAAAGGAGAGAAGGGTGAGGAGTAGAATATGAGGGTAGAGAAAATGAGGTGGGAAAGAAGGAAGGGAAAAGCTGGAGTGGTACAGATCCCCTGAAAAGGGAGTGGTCAGGCAAGTGAAAGATTTTCTGTGTTGTTTGCGGAAATTTGTGATGGCATCCAGGTTATAAATATTAATTATGCATTCAGACACAAGAGACACGCAAGGAAGCTGAGGTCTGAGAAGTGTGACTTGTCCACTTGCCTTGTCTCTTCTACTTGTTCTTCCTTCATCTGTCAGCCTCACACTATGGCTGAACAAAGCTGGAGGTCTCCAACCTGCTGCACATGAGTCTTGTGTAGAGAACAGGGCCTGCTCCCTCCCCACCTTGTTCCCAGGGAAGGACTCATCATTGCTCTGAGGCACACTGGAGCATGTCAGGCATCCTCTGAGCCAGGCAACAGCCAATCAGTTATGTCCATGAGAAACTAGTGACCGAGAAAGCGTGGGGGAGTTACGGGGATGAACACGAGGTGTGTGGGAAGGGAGGGATGCACTGTGTGGCTTTGGTTGCTTGAGGTAGTCAGGGAAGTACCCAGCAAGGTACAGTGTACACTGCCTTGCCAAAATCCACGGCAGATGCCAGTGTTGCCTGGGGATCACAGGCATGGCCATTCCTCTGTTAACCTTCAGTTAACCATCCCTTTTGGGACTAGGTATAGAAGGGAATAAAAACCAAAGGTACACATGTTCTCCTGCGGTGGATGTGAAGACACAGAAAAACTTTCTGTAGCCTTATACAAAAGTTACTTGGCAGCTGTCTGACAGAATTTTGTCCCTGTTGGAGGTGGGTGTTTTGTTGACAAGTCAGAGCAGTGTAATGCACCTCCCCAGAGAGCTGCCTTGCCTGTTCTGGAGGTCCTGGGTATGCTCTGCTGAGCCCATGCTGCATGGTGTGGGGAGTCAAGTGTGCCACGCCTAATGTCCTTCAGAGTCTGTACTGAGAGCACAGAGCTGGACCACAGGTGTAGCGGCAGCTGCCTGGCAGAGGGTCCTGTGCAGGGGCACCACTGCTCCCTTGGGCCCACAACCGAGCAGTGGTGCCTTCCTGTAATGCCCAGGTCAGTCTTTCATGGGCTTTATCATTTGCACGTGCGAAGAGACACCTTCCTGATACAGACTCACAGCCAGCTCTGGTTCATGGCATGCATCAGCCTATTATTGTTGTGACACTGATCATGTATTTCCTTCTCTCACCCACTGCCTTTCCAAGGGGAAGCTGTGATAATGACAGGACTTCTTGTTCTTTGTCACAGAAATTGGGTATAATTGCTCCATTTTGGCAGCTTTAAGATGTGCAGCAAGGGAACAGGCTGGGTTCTTTCTTGAGACATCAGTCATCTGAAGCATTTGGTAGATGGCACATCAGAGCTGGGAAATGACTCAACTATCTTTGTTAAAAGCAATCGCTCGGCTCTAGGAATAAAATTAGAGGGAGAGAGCTGAGGGAGTTGCAGGAGGGGAAAGGACGCTTGAGCAACAAAAACAGAGATGCTGCATTCTGTGTAGCTGTCATAGCACAAGAGTCTCTTCTTGCTAGAGCTGTATCTGAATTATCCCTTCAGTCAAAGAGCTATTTATCAGCCAGCCTACCCAAAGCAAAAAAGGGCAAGGTGTCCCCGAGGGCAGAGGAGGTTAGTAGGTGCAGCTGGGCTCTGCACAGCCATGCTGCTTCTGTCAGCAGCATGAGGCTGCTGGGCTGAAGCTCTTCCATGAATGACTGCAAACAGTGTAATTTCTGTGAGGGTGTTGGGGTGAGCTCAGACCTCTCTCCTGAACCTCTGGGATCCCTTAGAGAAGTATGTGGAAGTGAGCGCTCTGATGTCTGCCTAGGTCTTATACATCTCTTGCTTTCAACTTAGTGTAGAGATCTCAGCAGAAGAACCCCAGCTTCCCACCACTGTCAGAGCCAAGATGGGCTGTTACTAGTGGAAAACGTCTTTAAGGGAAGTGAGGATTGCCAGGGAATTACATGGTCTGATTAAACTGGCTTCCTGTTCTCTGCTGACACGGTGTACTGGAACCAGGGTAGCCTCCAGGTTAGCCCTCTGCCCAGGGAATGTCTAGCTGGTGGTGTGCTGCTGAGTGCCTGGATGGGCTGCAGCTTTGCCATCTTCTCTCAACACTGGAAACGTCCTAACCAGGAGCCATTTATCCTCCTGTCTGGGCTCACAGAAACCTGGATGGGTTGCTCTTGCCTGCCAGTGAGTCTCTGCAGATCTTGTGTGACAAACTGCTTCATGGCAAAACAAGCTGCTTCTCAGTGGGCGTAGCAGGGACTGGCTCTGTTTGTTTTTCCTGCTGCCAAGGCCTTGCTTATCTAACCTCCATTCCAGTTCTGTTCTGAGTGGAAATATTCTTATTTATGCAGCTGGGGCAGAGGTCCTTTTTGTTTTAACTCTTCTAAGTTCGAACTTGTGGAAGAGAAAATCTCTCATGGCAGCTCTGTCTTATTCTGGATGCAATGTGGTGCCTGATACATGGGTTGCACAGATGAGCACAGGTCAGTAAATCTGTGCCCTGGCCAGTAATGAGCCACAGTAATTTCTTCAGCGCATTTACACATCTACTTAATTGCATCTAACAGAAGTTAATTCAGGCCTTCTTGGTCTGAGTCACCCGCATGTCAGTAACATCCAGAGGCTTCAACCCTGATACAAGTTATACATAGGAAACAATCCCTGCTCCAGAGAGAACTCAGGGGTGTGACACCATATCTGAATGGCTCCTTGAAGAGCACCCTGATGTCATGTCAGTGTGGGTTTGGAGGCCATCTCCTGGCATGTTCTGTGCTTGGGCACATCTGTTTAGGCTACTCTGCAGCTGGGCTGGGGGCTGCTCAGGAGGGGCAGGTCATTGAGCACACTTGTAGCCACCCATACCATACGAGAAGATGTAACCATATATCTAGGAGACCCTATCACTTTGTTCCAATGTTTCTGTCTTTAGTCTTGGTACCAGCATCCCTGATGGCCAACAGTGACTTGGCAAGAACTGTTGGGACCGTGGGGACCTGATGGTCTTCACATACTGATGACCTGTTTGGTTTTGGGAACCAAAGTGACTGGGTTTTCTGTTATACAGAAAAAACTGTATTCTCTCTAATAGAGAATTCAGTAATTTGCAGTGTACCTGATGCCCCCTACGTGGCCTACTGAAGTGTGAGAATTCCACAGCCCCAGTACTGTGGCTGTACCTAGTACTGTGCATTCCTAGGTGGTACTGTGAAAACATGCAGAAATGTGATTTCTTATATATTGCTTCCTTTTATAGTCTCTCAATGCACTACTTTGTGTTTTTGTTTAAATACTTCAAGCTCTAGGTTTGCTTTGTTCAGCACAGTCTGTTCAACACAAAGGAAAGCCAGTCATTAGGGATTAATTGGAACATGCTTTCCTCTCTTAGCTGGGCTTTTATGGGCTGTGCAGGTGCCTGTTTCCAAAACAAAGTTTATCTCTGTGGCTCCACTCCGAAAAGCACCTACCTGTGCTAGGTTATGATTCCACAGTAATTAATGAAGGGTTGCAGACCTGGTCAGTGCTGTCTATTTATTGTGGGCCAGCGTGTTTCTAAGTACTGCAACAAATTGGTTAAGGGAGCATATGTACACCATTTGCTACAGCTGATGAATGACAATAACAGAATTACCCTGACCATTTGCATGCTCAAAGGATCTTGATAAGGTCCTAATGGCAGCTCTCCTGTAGCTTGTATGAGAAGAAATTGTAATTTTGGGTGCAAGCAGAACTAAGTAGAGCTTGTTTCCACAAGCTGAGTAGGAACTGAGTAAGAATGTTTCAACAAAGCTGATGCAGTAAGAAAATGTGTATGTGCTGAAGCAGAAATGTTTCATGGAAACAAACATATGTGGTTTGACAAATTTTAGTTGTCAGTCTCACGTTGGTTAACTCGCCTGTTGTATCACATGTTTGATCTGGGAACTGCACAGGGACAAAGCTGCTGAGGTTTGCCCAGGAGCTGCTGCCCTGAAGTCAGTCCAGCATCCTCTGGCTGGCTGAAGTAGGACTTCTTTCGCTCCTTAGAACCTGGAAATTTGGTTCTTGCATGAGGCTGATGTGACTCTTCAGTTTTGTTGTTGCTCACTCCCAAAAGCATTTGCTGTCCTTATTCAGTGCTGAGCAGCCGTGATACTGGAAAAAGGTCCAACTATGGTCATTTTACTCAGCAGCTACTGGCCTGCATCTAATATTTTGTATGTATCAGCATTTCTGAAATAAAATCTTATGGGATTTCTGCTTCACAGGAAACTTGCAAACCTTTTTATGCCTATTTGAAATTACATTTCAAGCTATTGAAAATGTCTACAGAAAGGAAATCCAGTTAGTCAGCTAGCCTGAGATCTGCCTACCACCTTATTTTTGCTGAAATTTTGAGCAGATGTGGCTGGAGGTGTTGTGACAACCACAATACTCCTATACAGCAGTTGCTTTTATTGCTGTTTAAAACATAATTTACACTGAGGTTTACTTGCACACAGGCTCCAGAGGCTTATCCAGTGGAGACTAAGGGCAGAACAAATTTGGCCATTTCTAAAATTCTTTGCAAGAAAGAAAATTGTTTTACAGGTTCTGATAAGATATTGCTCTATTCTGTCTCCACAGAAAGAGTTTGAAGCTCAACAGTACCAACAAAAAATAGTGTTAGTATTTTCTGCTTTCAGATGTTCCTTTCTTGGGAATTTGGTCACAGGTATATTTAGTGCTTCAATAAAACCCCACCCCAGAGAACCAAAACCTCTAGGGAAGTTTAATTGTTGGCTAAAGACGTCCTATGACCCAATTTTATGTAATCTTATCCTATTATAGACTGAAATCAAATCTGAAATACTATGCCTCTAAAGCTTTGGCATGCCTATCACCTTCATTTCAGAGGGGCTTCACAGGATACTGACATTATACTACCTGTGGGATGCTTGAGTTTCTCTGTGTGCATTTTTGCTGGTCATAAGTAAACAGAGACGGAGATCTTAATAAAGTGAATTCCAAGAACTCCAGTCCTGTAAGAAAAATGAAAAACTCACCCACAGCCAGCAGTATTTACCTTCTAGATCAAATCTCAGGTCAGGCTTGGAGGAAGGTGTTAAGAATTAAAGTCCTGACCTAAGGACAGGACAGCTGGTTTTGAGTCAGCTGCTCTGTCATCAGCTTTATGTGAAAATTTGGGCAAACAGTTACATTTCACCTATTCTTGGCTCCTCATTTTCAAAGCGGGGGCAGTAGTACCTTTCTGTCTCACAGGCGTGGGAATACAGTACAGCTTGTGAGGCTTGGTCATCACTGGTTTGGAAGTAGGACAAATCCACCTGTTCTCCTGATTTTACAGATGGCAAGGGCAACGTGGGGAGCTGGCTTTGTTGGAGGCTGTGCTAGAAATGATGGACTAATCAGTGTAGTCTGGGAATAGCGTGTTCTGATGCCAGATCCCTGCTTTGGCCATCCTGTTGCTGTCTCTATGCTTGGCTTTGCATCTGGGGTGCAGAGGAGTTTTGCCTAGGGGAGTAACTGGAGGTAAAAACATCTAGTTTCTCTCCTTTACCAGATGCATTTTTTCCTGGAACTGTTTCAGATTAGCTTAGTCATTAGACCCTCTAATTCCTTTAAAAAAGGTTTGTTTTTGCTTTCACATGCTGACAACATGCTGATGCTTGTCACTTGACTTGGCTGCGTAGCACTTCCCATGACCCCAGTAAGATATTTTGGAAAGGATATTAAAACAAGCATAAATTGGCCCTGAAGAAGAGCATGTTCAGTAAGTGTGTGTTGCAAGCACTTACGTCAAGGAAGCTAGAAATCTGTGCAGAACTTTTCTGTCCCTGAAAACCTTGTCATGAGGTAATTTTCTGAGGTGCTGACTGCTGACACAAAAGGACCTTGACGCTGTTTATGCAAAATCTGGTTGTCCTTCCCTCTAGTATTTACAGCACCCTCATGGACCCTGAATAACTTTGTTGATCCCACATACCAATGGAACATAGGAGGCTTTGCTCACATGTCTCTTGGAACATTGCACACCTTCCTGGTACCACACAACTTCGGGTTCTGCCACATAGTTGGTTTGCCTATTTAAATGTTACTGACAAAGCTGCATGTGGTAAAAAAAAGTGTGTCCATCTTCATCACTGACCAAAGGAAAGAATAATTAATGCAAAGATATGAGAAAAATTAAATCCAGAAATATGTGCATACTGCATTTTTTTGCTCCACCTTACCAGATTTTGTTTTAATTTTGCCGAAGACTGCAGTACCCGATTGCTCAAAATGATTGATTAGTTTATGTAAAAACAAGCAGATTGTTTTGTCTGTCTATGGCTGAATGTAGACTGATCCATTTTTTGATGTTTCTGTAACAGGATGTTTCATGTTTTTCAGACTGGGTTCCTATGCAGAACTGGCTAGCAGTTACTGCTGGATTTCCCAGTCCACCCACTAGGGCAGAAGATCCTTTGGTGTGAGAGACCCACATCCAAGCCTCCTTTGGCAAAGGCTGGTGCTCAGGTGCTTCAGTCACCAGGGGGTCTACATTAGGTTTTGTTGTAGAAATGGGGGATGGCTGCAGAAGAGAAGCCTGAAATACACAGGGACCATATCTGATGGTTTGTTGATTGGGACTCTCTAAGAGGAAGGGTAATTAGGGCAGCTAGAAGTACATGAACCTGGGATTCTCTCCTACATGATGAACAACTGATGCTGGGGCTACTCTGCCCTCTGTCTCTGTTGAAGCTGCTCCTCTTCATTTCCAATAACTCCTGAGGTCAAAGTGGGTTCCATGGCCAGGTGCTTAGCTCAGCCCAAGTGGTACCACCTTTCTTCTGTAGCCCGGTAGCAGTTTCCATTTTTTCGGGAATCCAGCCATTCTGTCTGATTCCTTTGGCTTTTGTAGAAAATGCCTCCCAAGGGAAATTACTTGATTTCCACCTAATAAAACATTTCACTTAATCTGAAGCCAAATGTTTCCAATTTGCCAGATATTCTGAAATAAGTAATTCTCAGGGGGACCCACAACAACGCTTCCTTTTTTTTTTTCCTGTTCCATGGCAGAACAGAATTAATTAACTAGTGTCTCACCTCCTCTCATGCTGAAGGTGAGGTGGCAAAAGTGGCAACGCTATCTGCCCTTGCCTTGCAGAATGTGCTCAGGCTGAAGGAAACACTGGGGCAGTGATAAAGGGGCAGCCTCCGACCCCGAGGTCGAGCTCATATTTGAGTGAGTCACACCTGCCTGCTTGCTTCCCAGTGAAAAAGCAGCCCTGCAAAAAGGGATGTGAGCGGTTCAGAGGTTCAGGGCTGTCCTCTGGCAAACAGATGAGTTTCACAACACCATCTGTCCTTCGGGCACCTTTCTCTCTACCCACTGACAGCTGAACTGCTCATTTCACATGCCCTGGGGCCACTGAAGTGCTCCTTCTTTTGAGTTGTCTGTATTGCTTGAACAGTACGGAGGACCGAAGTTCCTGCTGTCATGGCAGTGACCTCCCTCCAGGCACCACAGAAAGTGTCCAAGGAAGGACATGGTGATTCTGTGGGCTCAGTTACCTTCCTCCCCTGCAGCTGCTGCCTCTGGCTCTCTTGTTTCCCAGCAACTCTGCCTGCAGGCATGATGCCTGTCTGTTTTATGGGGATGCCTTCACCTCAGCCTCCAATGTCAAATCTGTGCTTTTACTCATCAGTCTTTTCTCTCCTCATCTGTCATTTGGGCCATGATAACGCCCCTATGCTCCTCACGAGGGCTAGATGAGGGAGAGGAGGAACAAACTGTCTTCCAGCAATGCAGGAACATAAAGCTGGAGCTGCAATTGCAGTTAGAGAGCACATAAAAGCCATAATTTCTTTGCCAGTGCACAGCCCAGAGACAAAGCCTCTGCAAAACCCTGCTGGCAACCACCCCAGACAGAGACATCTGCGTGGCACATCCCCACAGGGGTACAGAGCAGAGGGGATGATACGTCTCTACTCTGCAATTAAGGCTCTCATTTTGTCAGTTTTATTCCCTTCTTGTGGAAGCTGGTGAAACGCTCTGCTTTTCCCGACTCCCACCCCCAGTGCAGTGCTTTATGGTGCTTGGGTGTTCCCTCCCCACTCTGCGGAGCAGCTGCCACCACATCCCTCTGTCCCCACTATCCTGGCAGGGCTGGGTGACCTGCCACCCTGCCTGCCTGCCTTCAGCTGAGTGATGCTCTTCCAGCTTTCCTGACTGCTACTGCGAGGCACTGACCAGCACAGGACCCTGCCTCTGGCAAACCACTGCACGCAGCCTTGCTCTGAGGCACACTGCAAAGGCTTTAATTATATTTGTTTGCTTCTTGGGCTTGGGAGGGCTGTCCAGAACTTTCCTGCTTTTTGTTATTTTTTAAGAATTTTTTTGATTAATCCTTTATTTCTATGTCTGTGATTTAAAGCATTCTGCTGCAGGCCCCATGCTATAACCACTTGCCTGTCCAGCTCTCCTGTTCCACCTGACGCTGTGCTGCCAGAGCACATCAAAGTGCTAAACTCTGAGTAGATGGGCTGCACTGCTGAGCTGTTCAGATACACAGCAGCTGCTTCTGGGATGTTATTGATCTGTTGTGATCCTATGATTTCACAGAGGCTGAAATCTGGACAGACCCTGGGAAGAAGTCTGGTCTGCTGCACTTCACTGTCTCATTACACAAACATGTGTTGCAGGTTTTATCTCTTCTCGTCTACGAGATGATGTTGTACATCCTTTATCCTTCCACTTTGTACCCTCACATACAAAGATCATCTCTAAGCAGAGCTGTATTTCTCAGCATCCTAAATAAGGAGTCACCAGGCAGAATGAGTCACTGGTGCAATTTTCCATAGCTTAATCTAAACTTTTAGGGCCTGATTTCATTATTATTGCTTACATTAAGTGGTTTCTTCCTTCGTGCTGAAATCAGCAGGATTTCTTGTTCGCTTGGGTGGAAAGTTTTTAAAAAACACACAGATTGTTTCAGGTCAAGGCTCATTTAGGGGAGTGAAGTACAGGAAGAAGCACTGGACAGGTAAACAGAGCTGATGATGAAAGCTGGCTTCACATAACCTTTCCTCTGTTGCATGTTCTTTTGTGTTACTTAAGCACTCGAGTGATTTAGCAACTTCTGTGAGCTCTGGGCTGATGTGCTGGCATGGAGTAGGGTAGAGAGGTGGCATTCAGTGGGCAACTAAGAAATGCCATGTCTCTTGTGGATATGTGAAGATTTTGGAGAGCAGGGAGTTTGATGCAGTGCTGTTCTTCACATTTCCTTTTCCAAGAAATCCTCGTTCAGAAAATGGAATAACTTCCCCCCACCATCAGAGTTGAGTATTCCAGAAAAAGCATTCAGGTCTTTGAAAGTACCCAAGGACCTGACACCCTTTCCTCACACATCACAAAATGGATCTCTGTGATTTCTCAGTAAGAGTACAAGGATGCCATTGGCTCATTTAGAAAGGAAAAAGCTCTGCTAGAACTCCATCTGACCACTGCTGTAAAAGATGATAATTAAAAGTGTTTTTATAAGTACATTAACCACAAAAGGAGGGCCAAAGAAAATCTACATTCTTCATTGCTTGGAAGGCAGGAGGAAACAGTGTCACCAGGATGAGGAAAAGGCTGAGGTACTTAATGCTTTCTTTGCCTCAGTCTTTAAGAGTGGTTTTTCTCAGGGCAACTGGCTCCCTGAGCTTGTAGTCAATGACAGGGAGCAGAATAGACCTCCTGCATTCCAGGAGGTACTCAGTGACCTGCTGAGCAGCTTGGATGCTCACAAGTCTATGGGACTGGATGTGATTCATCCAAGGGTACTGAGGGAGCAGCAGAAGGACTCGCTAAGCCACTCTCCATCATTTATTAACAGTCCTGGCTAACTGGGGAGGGCCCAGATGACTGGAGCTTGGCCAGTGTGCCACAAGATGGGCCAGAAGGAGGATCCAGGGAGCTACAGGCTTGTCAGCCTCACCTTGGTACATGAGAAGGTTATGGAACAGATCATTTTGAGTGTGATCACACAGCATACACAGGACAACCAAGGGATCAGGCCCATCCAGCATGGGTTCAAGAAAGGCAGTCCTGCCTGACCAACCTGATTGACTTCTGTGGCCAGGTGACCTGCCCAGTGAATGAGGGAAAGGCTTTGGGTGCAACTAGCAGCCAGACAAGAGGACATAATCTCAAGCTGCTTCAGGGAAGGTTCAGATCAGACATCAGGAGGAATTTCTTCAGAAAAAGGACTGTTAAACATTGGAATGGGCTGCCCAAGGAGGTGTCACCGTCACCGTCCCTGGAGGTGTTCAAAAAAAGACTGGATGTGGCACTTAGTGCCATGACCTAGTTGAGAAGGTGGTGAGTGGTCAAAGGTTGGACTCCATTATCTCAGAGGTCTTTTTCAACCTAATTTATTTCGATTTCCCAGCATCACAGATCATTCCTTTTCCCTCCTGTCCTTTCTGCTAAAACAAACCCAGTCCCTCTGCAGGATTCCTTAGTATCTTAGCCAGTCTGACTTGAAAAATACTCTAGTACTGAAGCTTTCAGACCTACTGTATTACATTACCTTTTCTCTACTCACATCTTTCTTTTTTTTTCTGGTTAAGTCCTTTTCACTCGCATAAAAAAAAATCTTCTGCTTATTTTTGCCATATTTGCAGACTTCTGAGCATATCTGTTTTGTCTCTCAGCCGAACGACAGATACAGCTCTGTTCTGAGAGTCTGGATAGAGTTTGTTTCTCCTCTCTGAATTTGCACTTTGATAGTGTCTTACTAGCAATGTGCTACACACAACTAAGTGAAAGTATGCCAGAGAACATCACCCACAGACCTTATCCAGAATGATTGTCCCTTCTGTCCTTCAGGGCAGGACATATTTTCTCAGATTCTGTTGAGAAAACTTTTGCAGAATAGCTTCCCCCCCATTACCACTGACTTTACTTTTTCAGCTTTAGCTGAGGAAGGCTTTGACCCTGCCAGATCTAGGGCAAGAGACCCCTGGGGATACCAAATCAGGTTGTGGACCCCCACCGCACTTGCACCAGAGTACCGGTGAGTCAGGTTGGTTACTGTGTTCCCCAGTGAGCTCTGTCCTACTTTCTTTCCTTCCTTTATCCCTTTTTCTCTGTTCCTTTTCTCATGGCAGAAGAAGTTCAGCCCCTTTTTCTTCAGTTAGTAACTTTTTTTTTTTTAAATTCAGTTCAATCTTCCCACACTGCAGAGATTTTTTCCATGCTGGCTGTGATACCACTCTGTATGTAGACCCTTCTATTTCTGTAACCCTTGAAAGTGTGGGTAAAAATGGTAGGGTATATTCAAATATTTTGAGAAAGCATATAATAATAAAAAAACTAACAAATTATTACCAGAAGCTTCAATGTTCTAACTCTCAAAATGATTAAATAATAGACTAGGTCAAAAACATGCCTGCCCCACCTTTTTTTTTCCCTCCACTTTCCTTACGTTCTATTTCTGTAGCTTTTAATCCTTATAATAGCTAATCCTTTGGGAGTAAGGATGAATCCCTTGAGACTAGTGGACTTGGAAGGCCTGTAGCTTTTCCTTTTGCAGATACTAGCTTTACCAAGCTGTATAATATGTGAGAATATTCTTTCCGGCAGCAGGATCTCCCAGGTTGTTATTTGCAGTAGAAACTGTTGAGTGCAAAGGCTATGTTTCAGATGGAATGAGCCCTGGTTTTTAAGCTGAAGTGCATGGGTGATGGATAAGAATTGCCCTTGTACATTATCCCAGGAACGTGCATGCACTCATTGATATTTTCTGTGAGGGAGTAGCATCTCTGTCCTGGTTTTGGCCAGGACACAGATGTTAATCTATACCACCTCACACAGTTGTTGAGGGTAGAAGAAAGGGATTCTCTGGGTTAGTAAAAGGGCATGGCTTCTGGACAAAAAAATATGGTGGGCAGGGGGAGGGTAAGCTGCCCACTATTTTTCATTGTCTTGAGGTCTGTGGAGCATTTTTGCATGTGAATCACCCTCTCTTTTGTAAACTTTTGTAATAAGCATTGTTGCTGTTACTGGGTGTTTTTCTTATGTCAATGCCATTTCCAGTAAATCGTTCTTATCTCAACCCATGATCTTCATCTTTCATGTCCCAATTCTCAACTCTATCCCGCCAGAGCAGGGAAGAGGGAGGGGAAGGGGGAGCAAGAGAGTGGCATGTGATTTGAGAGAGTCTCAGTCAGGGCGCTGGATTGGGGAGTAGCATTCCTAAACCATGACAAATACATAGGTGAAATCCAAACCAGAGGAGAAAGGAAGGAGAGTAGAAGTTGAACAGAAGACAGGCTGGTTTAAGAAGAATAGAGTAGAAAAGGGAAAATTTTTCCCACGCAGTTTTGCGAAAAGTAAAAGAGGGATGATGAGGGGGGTGATCAGAGCTGGCTGAGCTCTTCCCAGATTTGCAGGTGATGCCTGTGGGTCTGGCAGGTCCCCTGGGGACAGCAGCTGTCATGGTTTCCTCTTTGGCTCCATGTAGACTCACAGCTGGAAAAGTCTCATGGGCTAGTGAGGCTCCATCTGCTCCCTGTTTGTACTGTGATATGCTCCACGGGGCCATACGTGCAATGGACCTGTTGAAACCTGGAGTCTCTGCACAGAAAACATCCCTTGTGACTCGGTGTGATGTGCTCGGAACAGGCATAAAGCTGCTCTCTCTTGCCAAAACCTCCACCAGCTCATACCTCTGAAAATACAAAACGCTCAGGTGTTTGTTGCTGCTGTAGGTTTGAAAAATATCTCAGTGTGTATTGTCTTCAGGGATCTGACACAGGGGTGTGAAACTGTAACGTGGTATACCACCTTCTACAATATTTACCAGGATCTAAAAAGCTAAACGTCTTAGAGGAAAGGTTGTCCTTCCAGAGAGAGTACCCCAGACCAGGCAAGTCTCAGAGATGGGGCTGAGCTCGCCAAGTTAAAACCCTCATGTAGAGCTTTGTTATTATTCCAACATAGTTGTATCTGGGCTATGGGCAAGTTCTGCTTGCTCATTCTTACTGAGATAAAAAATTTCATGTGCCTGTCCAAACTGTGGCCTTAAATTCCAGGTCAGAGCCTCGCTTGCAACCCAGCCCACCCATGGAAATGGGAGTGAAATTACCCGCAACTGTGGCTTCCCTGGGCTGCCTGGTTATTTATTGAGCTCTCACACACAACGAGAGTGTTTTCTGAGAAAAAAAAAAAAAAGGCTCTGGTTCTCTCCACGCTGCACACTTCTCCCCCTCAAAACAGCCAGATGTGATCAAAGCATAACAAGGTTTGACAAAGCATTTGTGAACTTGAGCAGACCTGGCCTTTGCTACAGCTTGCAATGAAACCCTGAACCAGGAGTGTGTTGCCTGGTTCCAGGCTGGGTTTCACTCACCAGCTGGGATCAATGCAGCCTCAGCCAGTTGCATTTAATTGCCGCAGACGTCGTACTCTGTGCAGTGGGATGCAAAGTGGAAAACAGGCTTTCAACCACTTGTGTTCTCAACAGACAAACACGAAAGGGGTCCAGTGGCTTCAAAGGGCAGAGGGTTTGGATGGGAGTCACAGGGAATTTGCAGGGGGAATTCTGGCGGAGCTAGGTTTGCACAGGGGCCAAGAGCATTCCTGGTGCAACACTGTTGACGTCAGTGCCTCATGCGTTCAGTGTGGGATCCTCATTTGTATTTTCTCCTGAGCTCACAGGGCCTGGCATCTAGTTTGTGCCTTTGTTACAGCAGCTGTTACTGGTCTGGCTGCCTCAGTAATTTCCCCAGTCCCTGGAAAACCAACCCATGAGGCATCTCTAGAGCTCTGTGATTGCTCTCTTAAGCGCACGCTTTCCAGATTGACTCCCTTTCCACAGACTAATTCATCTAATTATCCCCTTCTTGGTGCTGGTTTGTTTTGAATGCAGAAATTTGGCCGTTGCAATTTGTTCGATTCTTTAAAATTCCAAAGTCATTGAACAACCATGAACAGAAAAAGCCTCTTGTTAATTCAGATTCAGCAGTGAACAGAGGCAGCCTCTCTGATTGACCTGGCACGTGAGGCTGTCTCTTCTGAAAAAGTGAGGCTGTGGCCCCAGAAATTCAGCTGCTCCAGAGAAGTCAGGCAGGAGGCTCCCCCTTGTCCAGTACTGCAGAAAGCACTGCTTGCAGGCACTTTCCTGAGCAATATACAGGTGAATTATTGGGAGATCTTTTTCAGTGGGAAAAATTAAGCAAAACCACTGACTCCTAGAAAGGAAAAATGGAATTCCCTTAGTGGATGTGGATTAGAACAAGAAATATATATAAGCACCTTATCAGTGCAGCACTCCAGCCACAGTGGCTTAGACAAAAGGCTTGCCATTGAGCCCAGCTTTTATTGCTTCAGAGGACAGCACAAAACACTATTCAAACGGACATTGGGTAGCATCACATTAACAACCATGTTTGACTATGGAGAGTTCTTCTGCTGTTTCCATAAATCTCTGCTGCATACTTTTGCATTTCCCTGAGCACTATTTCTCAAGCAAGATCTCAAGACAAGGGCCCTGTCTTTCAAATTCCTGTGGAGCTATGTTTTAAAGCGAGGTCATTAGGGGTGCCTAAATGATCTCTTCTATTTTTGTTCATTTGCTTTCTTTTGCTTGTAAAAGAACCTTTTCTCTAGATCCTTCTCCATGTTTTTATATGGATTTTCAAATCTTTCTAGTTCTCCTTCACAATTTTCAATTTTATTTTGGCTGTTTCTTCTGGAAAAGAATAATGAACACTGTTATTTCAGTGTAAGTGGTTAATTTTGTTCTTAAAACACCAGTAAAGGCAGTTTGCCTGGTTCTCTTAGTAAGTTAGGAACTTCTGAAACTCTTACGGTTGCCTTTTCTTAATGTCAGGGGTAAACTATGTGCTTCCTAGTTCAGATACTTCTATGTCAAAAATGACTGCTTATGCCAGATTTCCACCTGCTGCGTTTTTGCTTAAATGGGTATTTTGAAATTATCGTGATGAGCATTTCTATCCCAATATCACCTAATTTTAGGGAAACCTGTTTATGCCTCTTTGAGAGTAACTCACTGACATTCTTGCTTTCTAGAAGGAATACGACTACAATGACATTTTGGTTTCATGGAAAGTAAGTTAAAGCTAAAATTCCCTGAAGGAACACAGCAGATTGACTCAAAGTCCATGAAAACCTTGTTATCTTAAGGCAGCCCTGGAATGAAAGATGATCCTTTTGCTTCTGTCACCTTCTTGAGGTCATAGCAATCAAGCTCTCACCTGGTGTTCTTTAGTGGCATGTCTCAGTCATGTTCCCTGGGGCAGTTCTGTTCCAGAGAGAAACCACCACATCTTCTGTCTTACAGATCACATCAGAAAGTGAAGTTAGAGGGAGAGATGGAGCTCATTGCCTCCTGATCTGTAGATGAAAGATTGCATCCCTTTCCACTTACCTTAAACATGCTAGTTTAAAAGAGATCATTTTATTATTAAAGTAAATTATTAGCTCTGGAGGCTCCCTTGGTAGGTCTCTCAGGTTTCTTCTCCAAAACTCTGTGAGATGCAAAGTGACTTGTTGGCCCCTTGCTCAAAATATTTGCTGTGGTTAACTGTAGAGAGGATCTGTGAATCCAGAATCAGATGATGGGAAAAAAGGGCAGTGAGACATGGTCATGGAGAAATGAAGAGAATTCCTATGAATGGAAGACTTCCTATAAAAGGCCACACAGTATTACCTGCTTATCCCCATTTGTATCCCTGGAAAGTTTTAGACTGTGTTAGAATGCAGCTTTTTCACATTATTTTCTGTCTATCATGTCATCCTCTGCCCCTTTCCCCCATCTCTAATATTTGTGTTTGAGTTAAAGCTGGACACAATGGGAGAGATATTTGTGTTCCCCCTTCCTCTTTCCCCATGATCTCTTATTTATGTGTGTAAATATTCTGTTTTATTGATGCACATTTGCCAGAGAAATGCTGGGCTCAGCTCCAGGCAGTCTCATTTCCCTCTTCCATCTTGAGACATTCCAGACCTGAACAGCATAAACTTGCATAGGTAAACATTTAGGAGAAAGCAACAAATCTGTGTCACTAAAAAGCTCTAAATATCTCTCAGAATAAAATGATATAATTTAGAATGTGCAGAAGAAAAAATATCACACCATTTCTGTGAAAAGTCTTGGATCACATTAGGAAAGGTTTATGCTTAAACTGTGAATCATTGTAATCAGCACAGCGTCTCACTTAAGTCTGATATCAGAGGTAAAGCACCACTATACTCAACTCACTTCTAACCCCAGACCACTGAAATACCAGTGTGCTGGTGACTTCTTAATTCCCCCCTAGCACAGATCAGCTTTATTCCCCGAAGATCAGCATCTTTATGCTGTTTCCTCTCATTCCTCTTTTAATCTTTCAGTACTTTCTATGAACATGGAGAGGAATTATGGATAAACATGCTTTGTTTGGAGCACAGGCACTGTACTGCTCATCTTTGCTGAGACAAACATCGCCTACTGCTACGAGTGCTGAACCTGGCACCAGCGACTTTGTCTGTAAAGGTTTCTGAAATGTCTAAACTTCTCATAGAAGTTGGTCCAGAAGTTTGCCAAAGGTTACCACAACCTATAGGAGTGGTGAATTTCAGCAGAAAAGTAAAGAATACAGATGGGATTGTCTGCCTTGCTTATACTGTTGCAGCTTATTTTGACAGAGGCTGTGAACCAGAGCACGAAGTCTGAAAAAAAGACCGGAGGTTTGGAGTATCTTCTTTGGACTTCAGTGCTTGTATGAATCAAGCCTCCAGACTGAATGTGTCCATGAAAGCAGCCCTTTTTCCTCTACTGCCACATGGCCTGGATGTGAAGGCAGTAGAGTAAATGGAAAGCAAATGGAATTCTGGAGAAAGAGGCCCAATTTATCCTCAGTGATGCTGGAGTAACTCAAAATGGAGGATCCTTCATGTCCAGATGAGTGAGAGAGACAACAGCCGGCCACCTGTCTGTGCTTGCTGTGTCTGGTAGTGACTGGAGCATGCTGCATCTTCCAGTTGCCTCCTGCCCGTGGTAAAGATTTTTAGAGCTTCTCTAATCGAGTCAGAGCAACACCATATTTAACAAGTTGCCTGTCAGCTGGCACAAGGCCTTGAAGTGGTTTGGGAGAGGGAATACAAACACTGCACACCTGCTTCCAGCCTCTGCCCAAGACGCACTCAACCACACCAAGAGCTACCATTGGGTTTGTTCCTGGGCTACAATCAAGTGTTCAAACAGGGCTACAGGTTACACAGGCGTGCAGTATCTCTGCACCAGCCCAGCCACAGCAATGTACCCTCAGCTCCTCAGTTTATGGGGAAACATCTGAAGCCTGGTCATACGCAAATAAATATTCCCAGTGGATAAGAGGGAGGAAAAAGAGAAAAAGAGGGGGAAGAGCTAAGGCAAAGGCTTGACTGACTGCAAATGGGAGAAGAAGTGAACCAGCACTGCATTGCCAAAGTCTGGATTTTTCTATCAATCTTGCTTCTGCTTTCCTTAATGCCCCAGCTTTATGGAGATTGGTGTTTATTTATTAATATTTAAGTAATTTTTGAATATTTTCTAACTCAATATTTTGATGGAAAAAAGATACTGGTTTAATTTCTAATTTTATTTATTGGACTAGGGATACACAGACATCAAGATATTAGACATTTTTGTGTCTATTAATACACATATTTTTCTTTTAGCTGAGCACCTGATGGAGAAAAAAAAAGATCTATGAAAGATGCAAATAAAAGTTCTTTTCTTCCTCCCTTCTTGCAAATTGTTCTGTAAATAACTATGATTGGTTTTAGACCGGAGGCCAGACCTTGACCACTTAATCAGTGGATCAGCTGTGCCTTTTCCCCAGCATCACTTGTGAGCATCTGGCATATTCTCTACGTGTGACAGGCATGTGGCTTGCACCTGGGTTTGGAAGTGAGACAGCAATAATCTTGCTCTTCCCCCAGTGGTTTGGAGCACAAGAGAGTGGCTGGTGAAACAACACGGCTAAGGTGACTCCTGCTTGGGCACAGGAGGTCTTTCTTCTACGCCTTCCACTCCTGGAGATATGTAAGTGATAGACAACGCTGCCTCTGGGGTACCAAGTGACCACTGCCATTTAGCAAAGTCCCTGCGTCAAAGGTTAGTAATGCAGATGAAATGTGGAGTGGTTTAAAACTAGCTGCTACTATTAAAACAGATTAGCTTAAAACAGGTGCTTGTACTTTCTGAGAGAGGCATCCTTTTGTTTGCAGACAAAGAATTTCAAAGTATGCTAATAAGGGGAGCTGGTTTGGAAATTTGTGATGTCTTTCTGAACATAACCATATTCTGATTTCTCTCATTTTGTATATTTGAGTTTAGTGAAGTTTAAGGAGTTTCATGGAGATAGAATGAATGAAATCCTATCAGACTCAAGCACCCTGGGTACAGGCAGAACACATTTCAATGTATGCTGCCTTTGCTTGCCAAAATATTTCTTGCTTCTAATTGGAAAAAGGCAAGTTCCCTTGTGGGACAAACAGCCTGCTTGAGTCATGACCTCTGGGCCAACAACAGATTTAACGGTTTTTCTGTGAGGTATTCATCATTCCTAAATAACTGACTCAAAATGCAACTAATTTCCTTCATAAATGTTTCTGTAATTTTGTCACTTCTGAATGGGAGCAGCTTCACTCAAACTGAAAAACAGGAAAGCAGAGAGAAGAAAGATGGCAATAATGCACATATTTCAATTTGAAAATTTATGTGTGTCTTTCTTCATAATTACCTATTCAGTTGCAGTTGAGCCAAAACTGCAGAGGAGAAGAGGTGAAGGCACAGGAACTAAATGTGATCAGTAAGATAACTTTAGGGTAGACCCAAATTTGGGTTCAGTGAAAACAAAATCTCTTTAGGGTGAGGATACTGAAGGAGTGTACAGTCAGATAACAGGATAGACTGAAAGGCTTAGAAATTGGGAAAACGACGTGAAGACTTTTCTTTGTAAGTCTTTGACAGTACTGCAGGTGAGATCATGTTTCCTCTCTCCCACTTGTTCTTGATTTACAAAGGGTGAAGGCTGCTACTACAGTCTGGGTTATAGACATCTGACTCAAATTCAAGCCAAGCAGCTCACATCTTTAATACTGGTGAACTCTATTTCCTTCCGTCTGTCAGCGAGGGTGGTGATGGTCCTGGACATATTCCAGTAGTCTGGAGGGGAGATTTAGGTGGAACTGGCCCCTGCTCATATTCCACTGCACAACTCCCATGGCACAAAAGCGGATCCCTTTCTGAAGTCTTGCCAGATGCATTGAAGGCTTAAATAGAAACTGAAAAAATTTCTTTCATCTCCTGCAGTCACCCACCAGTTTTAAGCTGTGCAATGGTGGTAAGTTGCATGAGGAAACTTCCTTTGTTGACTGAACATTTCATGCCCTTTCTGGCTGCACTCAGGGTATCAGTACCCTGACTCAGTTCACTGCCACTGCACTTACCTACTATTTTAAGAAACAGCTTACTAAACCAGAGGAAATTCTTTTGCTCCCACAGTGTATCACATTTGGAAAGTGACCTCAACATGTCAGCAGCAGAGACTGGCTTTCGGTAGGCTTGAGACACACACCTGCGAAGGGTGCTGGGCCTCAGCTTGCCATTGCTTTATTAGCTTTGGAAAGAGGGGTCTCAAGTATTCTCTCAGGCTCTGGGGTGGGAATTTGCTGTGGCAGTCTTGGGTTATGAGATATCTCTGCAGAAACCCTCTTTGCAATTCTGAATTTAGAGGCTGAAAAACAGTAAGCATTGGCATTCTTCAAGGCACCGACATTTGATTGTTATTGATGTCTCAACCAGTGAGTAGATGAACAGCCTGTCATTTGTAGACCTAGAAGTATTTTCTTACATGTTTCTAGAACCTTTTATGAAGTTCCCTAGAATGAATAATTGTTTAAAAACAGCTTAGTAAACATCATAGAGTTAAAATGATTTGAACATAGCACAGTTCAAACTAAGACAGTTTTCAAAGAAAAGGTTTGCCAGAAACTGCAAAACAAACTGTTCTTTTCCTTAATGTAATAAAACACCTGTCAGCCTCCAAGAATCAGATTTTCAGAAGTTTCTAGCAATAGCTGTGAATTCTGAATGTTCCCCTCCACCTCAGAACGCATACACCTGATGATTAATAACCTGCACACATTCTGCTCCTTAAATACTGCGAGGAAGCCACGTGACTCAAACCAAGGGCACAAGGACATGGCCTCTAATTGGGAAAACCTTCCAAGGGGGGGGGTGTGATTCTCACACATGCTTTTCTGCGAGCTCCTTTATGCAATCTGATGAATGTACCTGACAAAGTAAATAAACACCAAAGACAGCATTTCCTCAGCCTTTTTCCAGAGTTATAACTGCAGCTGTATCCAGGATCATAAGGCATAATCTGACTGACTGTCAGTCCATTTCTCTTGCCAGCAAAGTCTACAGGTAAGAGCAAACTATTACTGTCTTACTCCAATTGTGTTTTGCTTCAGCTGTAAGGTATGGAGAATTATTTTTGTTTGCTTTAGGCAATGGGTGTAGTTAATTTCTGGGGCACTCTAGTTCTGGATAAATGAAACTGTTGTTATCATGGAGCACTGAACTCTGAGAAGATATCCAGCATCTTTGGTTGGTGCTTCTTTTGACCTGTGACAAGTCACCGAATGGCCCTGTGACTCTCTTTCTTAAATGTAAAGTGGAAACAAGCTGTATGACAGTGTTGTAATGTTACAGTCATAAACACACAAGGCGTTTACCTATTCTGTAGTAGAAAACAAGATTGGGGTGACCACCAGCTGTATTTTTAAGAGTAATTATTTCCATCTGCCAACTTTTTTGGAACTGGACCAGTGTAGTGGGATGAGTGTTAGTCAACCCACCATTGTTTGGCTGGTAGGGGAGAATACACTAGATATTGGGATGGAGAAGTTGCACGTTGAACCAAACCAGGCTCAGGACCAGCAGATCTAAATAGTTTTGTGGCAGTCTCCTAGATGGGTCTGCACCCCTGTAATGCACACTAGTGGAAGAAACAGTGGGGTCTGGCAGAGATATTGAGGTCAGACTCAACACTGTACGTATGCGATTGTCGCGCTTTGAGAACTGGGTTGGCTCACGATCAGTGTCAGAGGGAATGGGCCTCTGAGAGATTGGAGCTGGTTTTTTGTAGTACCACTTACAATACTAGGCTTGTTCAGCACTGCTTAGATATGTGTCTTCATGCACCCCTGATGAAGTCCAGCATTAAGGGAAGTGGCTGAGAAATATTAGGAAATATTTCTGAGCTATCACAGGAAAGGGATGAGATCCCAAAGTGTAAGAAAAGAGTGCATGTAGTGGTAGATTTGAAGAAAGGAGAAAAGGAAGGGAAGCAAACTAGTTAGTAGTCACCCCAGTTCCAATTTCTGGGAAAAGTGGGACAAATGAGCTGTGCATAAGTCTATAGAAGATAACAAAGTGGTTGAGTCACAGGAACACAGGTCTGTCGAGAAAAAATCCTATCACAGCCACCTGCCCTCTGTTTTCTGACAGAGGAACCAACCAGGGAAGAAAAAGGAGATGTCCTATGTTCTGACTTGGCTAAGGTTTTCCATGTTACTTCACATGATACTCAAAAGGCAGCTATGGACTCAGATCCCATGTGAAACTCCAGGAATCTGAGTCACAGTCCCATAGAAAAGTTTATTCGCTGAACATTCCTTGGAGCTTTGCATCAAATGGGAGGGAGCAATGAGG
The DNA here is from genome assembly GCA_013397845.1 of Melanocharis versteri. NCBI lineage: Eukaryota > Metazoa > Chordata > Aves > Passeriformes > Melanocharitidae > Melanocharis > Melanocharis versteri. The sequence goes on along the minus strand of VZTG01005442.1, from coordinate 159,690 downwards.
GGACTCTTGTCATTAACAACTTCATAAGTGCAGCAGAGATAATGCTTATCGAATGTGATAGTGGTGTCATGCTGACAGGCATGCAAGCACACGGCAGAACAGGGTCAGAATTCAAAGGGGTCTTTGGTGCTGGAGGACCAAACGAAATAATATTCAATATGGAGAGGTACAAAATACGAATGAACAATCCACTGCACAAATACAACGTAGGTGGCAGCTTGCAGGACAGCAAGAAGGTTTTAGTGATTTTAAGGCATCACAAAATGAATGTTTGAAATGCTTTGCTACTTTTAAGAGATGATCCTTATCCTGGGACAAACGGACATGAGTACAGTCTCTGAAACAGCCTCCTTTCTCTGCTTAGCACTGGTGGGTTTTTGGATTGAGTGGTATGCCTAACTGTGGATTGCAGGTTTCACAAAAGCCATAGATTAGTTTAAGAGAGTTGAGACAAGAAAAACAAAAACAATCAGATGTCTAGAGAAGATATTCTCTACATTTTTTTCAATTTGTTGACAAGACTGTACACTAACCTCTCAGCTTGTTGCGAAAGAAAAGAAGAAAAACAATTTTCTGAGTCAGTGCTAGATGGGATAAGAACTCTCCCTTACAACTCACATTGTAGCAGGAGAGATAAAGTTTAGCCTTTAGGAAGCCCTTCTCATTCCAAATGTAGCAAAGCACTGACTAAGTTGCTTAGGAGAATTTGGGAGTCTTTTAACTGAGATTTCAAAACTTTTGCATCTGCCAGGAATTGTCATGGTAGTGCTGCCACAGGTAAATAACAAGAGAACAACAGAGAACCCAGATAGGATAGCTGTGCAAACCAGACAAGCCTTTGGGCAAACAAGTTTATTCTCCAGTCTCAAGCTATTGGTAATCTTACTGTGGAACAGACCAGACAGTGTGCCTGCCAGTCTGTGCCAAGGGAAGGAGAAATCACCCAGCAAGAAAAGAGGTGTTTGTCAGCCTATTTAGAAACAAAGGTAACAGCACCACCTGCACGTTTCTATTGACTATTTCTGTCTTATTTTAGTCTCCAAATACTAATGACAAGTTGTGCAACTGTTGGAAAAAGAAGATCTTCTCCCTAGCTTCAATTCTGGCCTAAGGGACACTGGCTTTAAAGGGATTTTAAGTTCTGGTTCTGGGTCCATGTGAGAAATTGGAAGGATTTCCAATCTTGGGAGACTTGACTTCCATCCCAACCACTTCCATGTTTCTTTTCCTGACCAATTTTTTTCATCCATGCACTACTTTGAAGGGAAGATAGACTCTTAGCAGCATTGGTAAATATCTACTTACAGCTATCAAAACCTTGTGCTAACCCGACTTCTAGTTATCTCTTCTTTCCAGACAGCAATCAATTCAGCGTGGTTATTTTAATTTAAATATTAGCATAAAATTTCTGCCAGCCTTACTTAAAAATTTATTTCAGGCAGCTCAAAAACCTCCCTCTCATTCACTCCCTTGCACAGCTGGACAGTGATGGTTTCCCCAGCCTGCTCTCAGGAAGTTTGCATGAAAATAGTATTTTAAAATGGGACTTTATTTTTGGTCCACATCAAGTTCAGATAATGATGGCATAGCTGGATGAGACACCAAATAGTTGTGCAGTTCAGGCCCTTGCCATTACACTGGGCCAGTGTTGACCCACAGGGTCTCAGGCTGTTCCCTGAGGCACTGGTAATTACACAAGGACAATAATGTTCCTGGGAGAAATTGATGACTTTTTAAGGGCAGCGTCACTGAAGCTCTTGCACAGGATGGGGAGAATGAAGGAAGGAGAATAGAAAGGTCTCTATCTCTCATGAACTGACTGCAACGAAAAGCTTAAAAAGAAAAAAAAACAAGAATAAAAGAGTATTTAGTAACAGTTGCTAAGAAAGCATGACAATATGTGAGGGGACCATTCCTTTTTGGGGATTATATTTGGCTCAGAAAAGCAGAAGCTGAGCACAGCTGAGCTGGATGGATACATCGATGCTGTCTTTGTAGCCCTCTGATCAAGGCAAGCAGCTACAAGTTCTGTGGCTCAGCCTCAGACACAAAGCTACCAGTAAGTGTTATCACCATTTGTTATCCTCAGGCCTGGCAGAGCAGAAAAGAAGGCCAGGGTGAGGACGATGATCTGCTGTCAGTGCAGTGAGGCTAGAGCAGAAAAGCTGTGGGGCTCCAGTAGGACTGAGTTGCACTGGCAGAGCCCTCTGAAAATCAAGGACACCTGCAGCAGTGGGTAGGCTCAAAAAACTGCGCTGATATCATCACCCCTCCCTAGAAAAGGCTCTGTGTGAATGAACAGGTCCTTTTGGGGACTTTAGAAGTATCCTGCTTGGCTCTTAGTTATGCTACTGGAAACAAGATCTCAGTTTCAGCTCATGTAGTTAACCCAGGCAAAAGCAGTATAAGCTCCTCACTATTATGAATTAAAATACAGAAGAATTCTCACCCATGGTTTTATACAGAAATTGAATTCCAACTGTTTATTGCATGAGACAAAACATGGAGGTCTCTGTGTCTATCTTTAGCATCAGATAAGGGCAGTTAGCCTGCTCTTCCTTGAGTCTGGCTTTTCTCTTTTAAGGCAAATGTGACAGATCTGAATATGCCTTACGTAAAACTAGAGAGGAAAAAAGAAAATCATGGCACCTGAAAGGCAGTCCAACTATGCACAGGGAGAGAAATGGGTAGATACCTGATTTTGTTGTGTCGTTACTTAAGGAGTTCTATCTCTTATATTTACCTTAGTGATCAGTGAATCTGAGTTTGGAGGCTGCAAAAGGGACTGAGGGGTTTTTGGCTCGATGTCCGTGGGTTCTGAAATGACCCACATTGTCTTCTGGCAGCAGAGAGGGAGAAAACATTTGCAAAGAACTCCCAGATCAGAGTCAGCCCACGAAGAAGCAATGGCCAAAAAAGAAAGAAACCAGACAAAAATGCATGCCTAACTAATATAAACAACATGTCAAGAGGGAAGCAACTTTCAGCGCCCATTTTCTAGCCAGAGCTAGTAGCTCTTCTTTACCCCTACTCCCTTGAACATAGTTTTTCCTTGCAGGCCTCTTCCACTATCAGTGACTATGAAGAAACTGCAAACAGAGGTCACCTTGTCAGATTCCACACCAAGTCCTTCATGGTGAAGCCTCTCAGGGTTTCTTTCTCTAGGGCAATGCAAAATCTCTATGTTTAGAAAAAGAAGGTTTCAATGAGCCCTACAAGGAATTTAAATGTACATGTGAATCTGCAAGTGCTGAGGTGCCTTTGCTTGCCTTGGCCTCGAGTGCCTGGCAAGCCTTAGTGGAGAACATGAAGCACTGCAAGAGCTTCTCTGCATATAGGATGAGAAGTGTCAGTGTCATATGGAAAGCTAAATTTATTTGCCCTAATAGATATATTTGGTTTGATTTCTTGCCTGCGGCATCAGTCACTGTTACTTCACCTTGAAGAAGAAAAGGCCCTGTCACTCCCTAGTGGTGTGCTCATTAGTTTAGCAGAAGAGCAATCTGCTCCTGCCCTGAAATTTGCCACCATTTCATCTATAATGTAAACACTTATTCAGTCACAACTTACAGAAATCATATTGTGGCAGCTAAATCTACAGAAATTTAGATATCTTGAAGAAGAGAATTGTTTATAGGAATCTGGATCCATTTCTTCTCTTGAATCCCTCTAGCAAATGAATTTAGACACTCAGATTCACTTTATCTCTGTTTGTTGTTAGTCACAGGGTTAGCCAGTACTTGAAACACCTCCAGTCCAACCACCACTTCCTGCTCCAGGGAATACCATTAAATATTTGCATGGGATGAGTAAGCAGACTTGGCTCTTATCGAAGTAATTCGTACAGAAGGTGTGCAAACCACAATTCGTTAATTGTTCATGTAGATGTTACACTGACTTTGAGGGTGGAAAACACTCAGCACTTCCAATAGCTCCCTCTGCCCACAGTGGGACAGGTCCTGTGGGTCTGCTCAGAGTTTCACTGGAAATGCAGTGAGCTGTTTAATCATGTACAAAACTGACACTTGGGGGGAAAAAAAGAAGAATCAGTCCCATAAAGTCTAGGAGCCGAACAGCCAAACTCTTCTTTTCTTCTGCAGTTTTCCTTGTCCAGCTCCACTTCACAAAATATTTTTGAAGGCTGTCCTACTGCCCTCTGTGGGCTTTACTGTGAAGTACCTTAAATAACCCCGTAGGCACGTGTTGGGATATGACTCCCTCAGAAACTTTTGTTTCTCTTCTCTCATGCCCATGTGCTGCAGATGCTTATTAAAGTGATACCTTAATTTAGCAAAGCCAATTGTACACTCCCCAGCCCTTCATGTGCCTGCCAATCCAATAAGAAGCCTAAGAGAAGGCATCTATAATGGCTGTTTGGTCTTGCTGGTTCTGAAAGCCAGTGAGATATAATAAACTCATCTTCAAATAGACAGACAGAAATAGAAGAATTAGTAATAAGTTTGGAAGGAGGACCCTGGTACGTATGAGATCCTGCCTTAGTTTTCGTTGAGGTGCTTTGCTTCAGTCAGCATTTTGTGGTTTTCAGGAGCTGGCCTGAGCGGTTTTGCAGGAAATTGAGTGGATAATAAATATTACTAATAAGCTTTACAAATAGAAAGTCTGGAAAGCAGAAAGGGTGTTTTCCATTTCTTTACAATGGTCAGTTTTTAAAGAATGTAAAAATAAAGGCTGCTTTGGCTTCAGCTGCTCAGTGCTTTTTGGCAATCTGGGGAATCAGATGCAGAACAGAGAGTGCCTGGGGGTGCTCTTCTGCACCATCACTGGCCAGTAGCTCAGATCCAGAGGAACTAGCAGAATTAAGAGAGTTTAACTTGTTCCCATTTGTTTTATAACATGGCAAAATATCATATTTTTTTATACTATCTACCAAACTAGAGAGAGGCGTGAAGGTTTTTGTCTCAGTGGTCGATTTGGACTTTAATTTGTAAACTGCAATTACGGCAATAAATTTTCACTAGAGCCACCTCTTAGGAAATAGACCTCAGTCTGCTCAACTTGTGTGGTTCCAAGGCAGTATGTAAATGGGCATCAGGTGGTTGTGGTTTTGGTCACGGTGCTTCTGGGCTTTACATAAGTGCTGCCAGCAGCCACTACACATCGTGGGGAAGTAACCTTCCTCTGATCTACAGCATTGTAAGAGCCAACCCAGCATCTTTCCCATGCTGGAGGCTCTTGAAAAGTTATGTTTTACTTGACTGCAGCAGAAACTTCCCTTTACACCGAATCATTGAGAGCCATGCACTGAACTTCTGGAAAACAGGCCTGCCGGGCAACTGGCCCTCCGGTAAATCTCTTGCTAACACATGCCCAGCCTGCCAGGGTGCCCCGCATGTTCCTTCCCACATGCAGGTTTCCACGCAAACCCACTGTGCCAGGCAGAGGAAGGTAGCCAGGGCTGGAGCACCTTCTGCAGGGACCTTCTTCCCGTCAGCGCCCCGGCCACGCCTGCCTGGAAGGGTCACCTCCAGCCCACCGCGGCTTCTCCGCACTGCCAAGGTGGATGGAGCCAAAAGGTCAGAGAGGTCCTGCTGTGTGAAGCCTCGGAGCAGGGAGGGTCAGCAGTGGGAGCTGCCGAATGCCCTCTCCTGTGGGAGGGAATGAAAATCGCATTCTTTGGGAGAGGGAAGGAGCACGACAGAGGAGATGCTAACCCAAATGCTGCTTGGTATGAGCCATCCGCTCTGCAGCATGAAGGCACCTATAATTTTTATGCATTATTATTATTATATTTAAATCCTCTGTAATTACAAAATAATTTATTATTACCATCTGCCATTGAACTGAGTTGCAAGGCCTCTATTACTTCCGTCAAATTTTCCCTACCAAAACCATCATGATGGTTGTCCTATTTCCCAGCTGAAGGCCTGATACTCAATGAGCCCCTTCCTCTCAGCTTGCAGATGTGCTGGAAACAAACAGAAATTCTAGGGCTTTCATTTCAGTGCTGTCTGTGACCGTGCCACTGAGGAAGTTTTGACAAAACTTTATTTTGAATATCGTTGCTTATGGGCACTGGCAGAGGAGCACAGCCCCTGCTCCGATGGCCTGCGATGTGTAGGGCAACCATTATTGTCTGAGATTTAGCTGATCATCAACTAGTTGCATCAATGCCTTGGAGTCCTATAATAAGCTAAAAGTAGTGAAATAGTGAAGCTTAATACCATTTCTTAGAGGTGCTATGTTCAGGATCACATGTCATGGCTTGTCAGAAATGGAGTTGTGATATGCACTTTGCAGGGAAGGAATGATCTGTAACGGAAGCACTCGGCTGTCATCAGCTGAGATGAAACTGAGGCATGAAATTCTCTGAAAACAAGGAAGGAACTCCATGACAGCATTTGGCTTGCATTCCTGAGCTTGCTGCATGAAAAGGAAAGGTAGAGAGGGTTTTTTTGACAAAGGAATATTAAAAGAATTAGCCTGTCTTGGACACATCAAATTAGGTGGCACCTATACTTTTGTCACTTAAATAGGTGTACAAAATACTTCAGAAAATAAAGTCTTTCTTTCTGGTTTTGCAATTTTCAGTGGATTGCTCTGTGCATGCTTTAACTACATCATTTCTTGCACTTTGGGAACACAGCCCCTCTTAATGGTCTTTTCCATCTGAATTGGAAAAGCAGCTCAAAGAACTGGCAGGTGAAACAGGTATCTCAGCAATATAACAGCATATGATATGTTTCTTCTCAACCCCATGCCTGTCGGATACAGGGTTGCAATGGAAGCTCTCAGTTTAATTTTAAAAATCAAGTTTCCACTTTACAATGCATAAGAAGGTGAAAACAACTGAACCATGAAAAATAGTTCAAGACTTATTATATTTTTTATGTCATGAATCTAGGTTCCATTCCTTTTAATGTTTGCATTTTGAAACAGTGGCTTTTCTGAAGCCAGGATATATAACAAGTTACTTTTGAGAATACTCTGCTGCTGCCTGGCTAAATTATGGCCCTCAGGTATAACAGGCTGTAGCCAAGCTCTCAGGCTTCTTTGAAAAGCTTTTTAAAAAGACTATTCCAGGCTGCCTTTAATCTATTTATATTTACTACTAAACTTCTATCATCAATGGCTCTATTCATTGTTGCCCTGGTCTTTGTGTACTTCACTACACAATCTATGTAAAAGTCCTTATATAATTATGTACTTTTAGAACATAGAGTACCGTTCCCATGAAAAAAAAACNTGTAGCCAAGCTCTCAGGCTTCTTTGAAAAGCTTTTTAAAAAGACTATTCCAGGCTGCCTTTAATCTATTTATATTTACTACTAAACTTCTATCATCAATGGCTCTATTCATTGTTGCCCTGGTCTTTGTGTACTTCACTACACAATCTATGTAAAAGTCCTTATATAATTATGTACTTTTAGAACACAGAGTACCGTTCCCATGAAAAAAAAACCAGGAAAGTAAAAGCACATCTTACAGGCGTGTGGAAATACAAACTGTAGTTCAGCAGACCACTAAAAAATCCAAACTATTCTCTGGTCATAATTTATTAAGAAAGATAGCATGATTTTTAAAGCTGTCTTTTTTTTTTTT
>VZTG01005442.1:127282-149487 GCA_013397845.1 Melanocharis versteri | reverse complement strand
CGGCCCGGCCCCGGGAGCGCGACAAGCGCCTGGCACGGGATAAAGTTATCCCGGAATAAGGCTGCACGCATGTGCGTCACCCCGGATGTGAACATGCCGGCCCGGCTCCCCGCTAGCTCGCTCCGCCTGGCTCCAGCGGATGGGCCGAGCCGAGCCGTGCCGAGCCGGGCTGTGTCGAGCCGTGCCGTGCCGAGCCGTGCCCGAGGCCCTGCAGCCCGGTAGGGGCTGGGGGAGGCCGGGCCGCCCGGGCGCCCTCGAGGGCCGAGGTGCGAGAGCCCCTCCCGGCGGGGCAGGGGCAGGGGCAGGGGCAGGTGCGCAGCCCGGGGCCAGCGGCGCGCGGGACCCCGGGAGCGATGGATTTTCGTGGGAAGAAGTACGAGCGCGGCAGTAACTGGTCGGACCCCGAGGTGGTGGAGCTGCTGCAGCTCTGGGCCGACGAGTCGGTGCAGATAGAGCTGGAGAGCTGCTTGCGCAACCAGCACGTCTTCAACCGCATCGCCGAGGTGCTGCGGGAGAAGGGCATCCACCGGACGGGCGACCAGTGCCGGGAGAAGATCAAGAAGATGAAGCTGGAGTACCGGCGGATCAAGGACAATAGCAAGGCCCCGCGGGGCGGGCGGACGTGGAAGTTCTACGAGGTGATGGACCGGGTGCTGACCAGCCGGCCGGCCCTGGCCTATGGCTCCCTGAGCGGCAGCATGATGGCTCAGCAGGTGCTGCAGGGCAGCATGGTGGAGAGCTACCACCACCAGTTCACCTCCTCCGCCCTGCCCTTTGGACACTCCCAGCATCCTGAGCTGATGGAAATCAAATGTGAGGAGGTGAACTCTGATGACCACAGCTTGACCCCAGAGCCCCCACAAGCCATGTCTTACCAGCAGGGCTCCCCTGAAGAACAGGAGATGGAGAGAGCCTTCTTGGAGAGGGCCCAGAATGACTCTCCCATCTCCAGGGTGGAGATTCCCATTGAAACCAGTGTTTCACCTTCAGGTAGGGATAGCCTTTTACATTCCAGCATAAGGTTTCTGCCCATTTTCCCACTAAGAGAAGGTTATTTCTGGTGCAGAGGTAGACACCTGGTTTTCTCGATGACGTTTGGATCCTTGTTTTTCCACATCCCAAAAAGCTTTAAAGTAGAAGGCTGGTATCTGAATTTATGGTCTTCTGGCCATTCCCAAAATGCAGGTATCTTGCTGCCGGTAAATATAGTCTAGAATTACTGAGCTAGGCTGAGTACTGTGTATGAAATCCAAAGGGCTCCATAAGCTGGGCTAGTTAGATTTCTGCATATAATGTTGACAGTAATTGCCTTATTGAAAAAAATCTATTTGCATGCTTTTGGTATCACTTGAACATAACCAGAGTTGTCTGCTGTCCTCATGCTGAATTGTATCAGGAGACCCTCTTCTGCTGTGGTTGCACTATAAACCTGTGGGTGAAACTGTCCTTGCATTGTTTTAAAGTATATTCCAGATCTAATATTTTAGCCTACTCAACAGTGAAGAATACTTGGGAATAATCATTGCCTGACTTTCTAAGCTATTCAGTGGGGCTTGGAAAGAAGATGTTTTTGAAAGTTACTGGCAGAAACGGCGTATTTGTTTACAGGAGATGAGATTCCTGAACTGAAAATGTGGTTGTCATTGCTTAGCTGCCAGGAAGGGTATTGAATGATCATTCAGGTTAATATAGAGGCCATGTAAGGGGCTGGCGGCATCATGGTGTGCCCAATGTGTGATATTAAAAGCAAACTCAAAAAAATGTTTGTAGATCTCAGGATGTACCTGACAGGTTTTACTTTGTTTTTCCTATAGACTCTGCAGTAGATAGGGTATTCTTAGGACAGGCAGGAGAAGGCAGCAAAGCATGCCCATGCCACTTTGCTTGCTGCACTTTTCCTTCTTTACTTTTGTGTATTCACAGGTTTCAGTGAGCCAAACATGGCAAACTCATCACGGATCCAGAATGTTGTTCCCCGGCCTGGCTTCTCTGCCTTGCAGCGGCTGAGAAAAAAGCGGAAAGGCCAGCGCATGAGGGACCCACTCGATGATCTCCTGCTGAAGACTCTGACATCTCAGCGGGCCATGGAAGAGCGCTTTTTGCAGATGGAAGAACGCCGATTTCAGAGAGATTTGGACGTGGAGGAGCGTCGGATGCAACTGGAGCAGCGTCGGTTTGAACTGGAGCGGGAACATGAGTTTCGCATGTTCAATGTCTTTGCTCAAATGCTCAGCATCCTAAAGCAGAGCCACAGTGGCTCCTCCTCCTCTGTTGCCATGCCTCGGGGTTTGGACTTCAGCCAGGCGCTGTCTGAAATTGAGGGAATGGGAGGAAGAGGGGGCAACCTGCAAGAGATGAGGGTTCGGCCGCTTGCCAAGAGGAGTGTTGACAAGCACAGCTTCTGTAACCCCAGCGGCTTCCAGAGAAGCCCCTACCTCTCTGCTCGAGGCAACTTTGCCAACGTTTTTCAGGGCCCCACTGAGGAAGGGTACAAAGCCTATCATGCTGACAAGTATGATGAAGACAAGAACCCCAATGTGAGTAAGAACCTCAAAGTGTTTTTCTGGCTTCCTTGTTAGGAAAAAAAGTTTCTTAGAGGTTTGCTGATGGATGTGCTAAAAGTGTGGGGGTTTTGTTGATCTCACTGATACAAGGTGAGTCAAACTGTTTGTTTGAGGAAAAGAAGTTAAAAGTAGCTTTGTGGATCATCTAGATACCAAAGATGAATGCTGTGTTCAGCTCAGGTTTGCACACTCTGACTTCTTTGTCAGGGTAGTAATAACAGTAGCAGACCTTGAAAGATGTAAGAAATCTGCAGAAACAGAGCTCATGTTCCTCCTTCCATCTCATCACCTCTGTTGCCCACTGAGGGCCGTCTCTGATTATCTGATTATATCTGATTATTGAAGGTGATGGGTGCAGGAAGTAGAACTAGGAAGTAGTAGCCTTTTTTTTTAAATTACTTTAAATGACACTCAGCACTTTTTCTGCCCGTTTACACTCAGCTGCTCAGTTTTAAGTAGCTCATCATAGCCCTCTTGTGGCAAAAAGGCTGTGTTAATAGTTCATGGCAGATTATTACTGAGTAACAAGTATAACAAATATAAATAACAATTAATATGTGGATTACTTTTAATTAGATCCTTCATTCACATACTGAACTACTTGAAACTTTAAAAGTATTTTATTATTAGCCCTGACTTTAGTCGCCTTGTGTTGAGGGGGTGAAAACTAGATTGTTAAACTAGAAACACACAGGGAAGTTTTTGTTACAAGGTGTATTATGAGGTACAGGCTGCTGCTTCTACCAACTGTTGTCTATGTAGAAGGTAGTTTTTTTAAACAAATACCTAAAATTAGACTTGTACTTTAATAACATCAGAAGTGAACAGTTGTTTAGATTTTCTTCCACATTTAAAAAATTTATTTACCCAAATTCTTCCAATAATGGAAATGTGATAGTAGATTTGAACTCTTCAGGATCTAATGCCATACTATATATGACCAAATCATGAACCTGGAGCTGTAGGGTCATCTCTCCAGAGGGGAAAATTCAGTATTTTAGCTACTTATCATGACTACATGTTTATATGGTTTTTGAACAAATCAGTAGAGTGGAATAGTAATTAATGATAAACAAATGCTTTTAAGATAAAGACGTATAGCCAAAACCTTGTTTAAAACCACTGCAGAAGAGTAAACCTTGGTTTTTTCAGAGTTGTTTTAGGGTTTCTTTTTTAGGTACATATAACAGTGAGTGAATTCAAGATTAAGTTAAACAAGTTCTGTAAAGAAGTATAAACTATTAGTACATATTCATTTACAGACAGTTTATTGACTAAGAAGCCAAGTGCCTGGGATATATATGGAAACATACACATAGATGCATGTCTCGAGTTATATATGGTGAAGTTTATGTGAACTTTTGACTTTTCCTTGGTAAGCTTTTTGGAGGCAATTTAGTGAAGTGATAGCTAAGGTGATGTACTCACATGTTTTATGTGCCTGTAAACAATACACTGTTTCTTTTTCTAGGGTATAATAAACTTCGGCACCAGTGAGAACAAGCTCTGCTTTGACCTGATGTCCAAGCGGGTAAGTTCTATTCCAAAATAAAACACTGAATTTGCTGTGCAGTTCCTCTTCAAAGCTTGCACTTTCCTAGAGTTACTGCTGTTACTCAGGTTTCTCTGGTAAAGTTTTTCATTGTGAGTTTTAAATTTGTTGGAAGTCACTTTTGAATCCAACTACTTGTACATTTATTTATTTTATTTTTCCAGGAGGATAGGAGCATGGGTGTTTTTCTCTTCCTCTTCATGACGGGTTTCCCTCTGGGGATGTACTTATTTCAGAAAGCCAGATGAAAATAAGATTAATTTTATTTTCCCCTGCTGGCAGTAGATTATTTAGTGCGGGTGTTTCGGAATTAGTTTTGAACTCTATTTAATTTTGAGGATCTTCACATCAGTCCATTATAAAGTCACACAACTTGGACACCCGGTTCTGAACTCACCTGCAATTTGCAAGTGTGGCAGCAGTGAAATCTCTCAAAATCAGACTGGGTCAGCTGCTACCTGCTGGCTCTGCACCAGCCAGAGGAGTGGAACATATAGCACAACTGAAAAAGTAGAAAAAATCAAAAGGAAACAACAGAACTGTGCTGTAGAGGAATGCTTCTAGATTTCCATTAAAATCACTGCCCAGGTGGCAGGCAGCCTTTGAGGTGGGCAGGTGGCACTTTTTCCTGCCTGTAGTTGTGTGCAGGGCAGGAAGGTGACTCAGAGTTGGACAGTCTCTGCAGTTTGAAGTTCATGGGTGCTCCCATTCCACCACTTCCCACCCTCAAAATGTTCCTTGTTTTGTTTCTACCTGCCACTCCACTGTCTCGGGGGATGCTACCCCACCACTCCACCTTCCAGCTAAAAGAACAGGTAAGGCAGAGCTGCTGCCTGCACGGAAAGGTGTCTTCTGGGCTGTGTAGGTGGTGCCTTCCTTCCTTCACTGTCCTTTCCCCTTTAAACTAACACCACGTCTGCAGTTAAGTAGTGCAGAGGGAGACAGTAGTCAGCTGCATCTTAATTAGCCCTTCTATGAAAGTGAGTTGAGACTTTGTCAGCTATGGTTTTTGTACTTGTGGCAACAAGCAGAACAAAGATGTTGTTGCCAGCTTCTCAGTCCTCGCAGCCTTGAGTAACAGTATGGATTCACTGAATGCAGCATCAGCTGTGATTGTAGGCAAATATTTTTTTGCTATTTGGGATTAAAAATACTTACTGCTGCCGCTGAATAATGTATCCAGTGTCTGTTTTCAACTTCTGACCCTTAAATTAGAGAATTCTTTGTGGTGTGAAATCTCAATGGTCTTCCTTTAAGTTAGCCCATCTGGTTTCCTTACCCTTTAACACATTACTTTTAGGGGTTCTCCTCTTATTAATTCACAGTAATTTTTGGCCAAGTCTGCTGATATGTTTGATGTTTCATTCTCTAGATAAGTTTAGGAGAGAGATGTAAGGAGGCACAGTTCTTGGAGCTACATAGGCTCCAAGAACGTCTACAGCTGAATAAAGGAACTTTTATCCTATAATATCAGGTTGTAATTCTGCATGGGATAAGGACATTGTCTTTAAACTCCAGAGCTTGGCACCAGTTATTAAAGCACCTATAGAAAATGTTACGGTTTTATCATGTGTGAAACTTTCACACTGCATGTGGAATTTCCCTCCTCCCTTGCACCATCACTTACTTGTGTCACCCCCACCTTTACTCTTTTTAGTATTAACTCATAGATTTGGTTGCCATTAAATATTTGGAAGGTACATTGTACATAATACTTGTTTATTGCCTTTTTGTTTATCTAAAATGTTCTCTCTGCCTGTATCAACGCTGTGCTTTCCCTTGCAACTTCACAGAACTGGATTATGTGAAACCCTGATACTTATAACCTTGAAAGTATTTAGGTAAAAGCAGTGTGCACGCTTTATCTAATTATAAATATTAAAAAGGACCTCCACAGTTCAGGCCAATCTGTCTTTGAGATCACAATGAACTTCTCATAACGAACAAAGTGCCTGCCCTGGGGAATAATTATTAAGAAGATAATTTCATTTTTCTCCTGTCTTTTGAAACCTCCTGTTACACTTCAACACTTACCAAACTGATAAGAAATATAAATCTGAAGAAGCTGCAATAACTTGGAACTGAGACATAAATCAAAGCTGTAATTCATTTTAAAAAATTAATATATTGAAAGTTTATTAAAGAAAATACACATCTGATTCAAATTCCTTTCTAACTCCTTCTGACAGTCTAGACCTGAGCTTTCACAACTGAGACTTACTTCTCCAGCTAAAAGGTGTTGTCCTCAGAGCTTGGGCAGAACACTCTTGGGGTTGCTTCATTTGCTGAGAAAGTCTTTTGCAGGCACCGTGGTTATGGGCATTGTGTGTTGCCTGTTCTGCATCCTTTTTGTAGATTTCTGTGCAGTGAAGTTTTGGTTGCAATAACTTAGCAGAAGCCCCTAGTTCATATAACCTGAAGGTATAACAGATGAGTTTGCTGGCTCTTACTTCTCTGAGCTGCATTAATTTTGATGATCAGTGGCTTTCCCAATTCAATTTTACAACTGTTGAAGCTGCACAAGTGTCTGTGCAGGTGTGTGCCTGTATATGAATCCTGTCTATCTCCATGTTTCCCTTATCAGTAACTGTACTTTTAATGATTCTTCTCCTTTCTCCCAGCTGACACAGGCTGATATGAATGTGATGGACCCTCCACTGCTTCAGTATCCTGACTGGAAAGGACATCTGTTGTAAGTTTTCTGTAATGCTTCTCTTTTTGACTACTTGTTTAATAAACAGAATGGATGAATACAAACCTCTTCTGCTACATTCTCTAGCTAAAACTTTTCTAGGTCATTTAATCATCTTTTTCTTTGCAAAACTTTACATTCACTGTCCTACCAGCTCATCCAGTTAAAAATGCTTTTATGTGAGAGAAGATGCAAATTTTCTAAAGCAGAGTTTTAAAATCACTCGTATACATTAGCAAATTGGGTAACTCCAAACAATTCTTTGAAACATAGTGAACACTTAGGGATGTTAATCCTTCTCTTCTGTGCTGGGTTAAAGCTCATCAGAAATGCATGCACCATTATAGGCATTATCCACAGCGCCTCTGCTGAGTGTAAAAATCATGTCTGTTCCATGGGCCTGAGCTATCCTGTTTTCTAGCTATTTTCACCAAACTCTACTGTCCCTGACTTGACCTTCCTAAGATGTGAACCTGGTTTGGAAGCCCAGCCTCTTGGAGAACATTTGAATCAATATTTGCTTTTGTGTATTTTTCAGTTTACGGGAAGAAGTGGCTCGATTTTTGACCTATTACTGCAAGGCCCCTGCACCTCTTAAAGCAGAGAATGTAGGTAACCCCATGCCTATTCGTGTCTGTTCTAATGTATTGCCATTTGTTGGGAAACAGTTTGAAATTCTGGTTTTTTAAACAAATGATTTGGTAAGAACGCAACCTGTTATCATGTAAATGAGACTGATTCTTCGTTTCAGTAGCTTTTGATGCACACTTCAGCTGAAACACTTCAGGTCTACTGTATATTTGCCTCATGTTTCGTTTCTGTGTGCCAACTCCTCCTGCCAGTACTGTCAGTGGGGCTTTGTATTTTGATCTCCTTATTTAACTCAGGGACCTACTGTAGCTGTATCCCTCAGCCTTGACAAAGAGTGCCCACTGATTTGGTTGAGTTTCATGTCATCCCATTCCTCTGTTATACCTCAGGACAAAGATTTGTGATGGAACCAAGAGTTAGTTTTAGCCTGTAAAATTTGTGGCAGTGTTGCTAGAAAGGCATCGAGACCTGAGTCTCTGCAGGACTTGCTGACTTGTGAGAGATACAGCCTGGACACAGGGGTCTGTGGAGGTCGGGGGCTCCAGCCTCTGCGGGGTGCTGAAGGCAGCAGGAGCTGGTGCAGCCATTGCTTTTCTGGCTGCAGTAATTCAACAGAACCCCATGTGAACTGAGGTTACCACTGATCAGTTTGCTGATGGCTGACTCTTCAAGGCACCAGATTCTTCCTGATGCTTGGAATGAAGCTCATGGTACCTGTAAGCATTTGGCCTGTAGAAGCAGGAGCCAAACCTGCTTCTGTACAAGGCAGTGGTTTCCACTTTTGCACAAAATTGGCAGGAGGTCTGAACTGCTATTACCACAAAGAAATGACAACACATATTAACTGTTGAAAAGTGTTTTGCTTTACTAACAGCTCAGAACTACTCCTTAGTTTCTTCTCTAGTTAAAGCCTATTTTTTTCTAAATTGCTTGTTAGAATCAAGAATGGCACCAGAACAAAGTGTCTCTGAAGCAAAGAACAGGATTAAAGTTATTCTGGTAGAAGTGGGATTTCAGCAGGAAAATTCTACTAGAGAACTGGGGAGAAAATTTATTTCAGTGATATTGTTAGGAATTATTATTTTATATTGTTGACTTTCTGTGTATGGGTTTATCACCAGCTTCTCTCTTTCTTCCTTAGGTGATTGTTTTAAATGGTTGTGGCTCTTTATTTTCTGCATTAGCTACAGTCCTTTGTGATCCAGGGGGTAAGTGGATGGTTGGAACATAGTTTTGGTTTAGTTTGTTTTTTTCTGCTGGGAAATAATGTGTTACTTTGTTTAAATGCTGTTAGATAGAAGTGAAGTAGTGGAATTGGAATTGGCATTGACCAGCTGCAAAGTTCTTGTTTCCTGCAATGTTGTGCTGTGAAATTCTTCATTTCCGTGGTCTGCAGATGTCATGCACTCACACTTGGTGCCTGCCTTGTCTGCCTTCACTGTTTTTGTGGTGCCCTGTTTTAGTTTGCTAGCCTAGACATGGGCTATATTCATGTTTACCTGGGCTCTTGCAGGAGATAATTAATGTAAAAATTAGGTGAAGAAAAGGCACTAGCCTTACAGTGTTTCCAGGGGACACAGCTGTAAAAAAGCTTTCATGCTTAGCTAAAGCACATTAGGAGAGAAGACTGTGACCTGTTGATAACCAACTTTGTTTTCTTGGTTCCAGAAGCTGTTCTGATTGCTACTCCCTTTTACGGTGGTATTACCCAGAGTGTCTTCCTCTACGGTAACGTCAAGCTGGTGTATGTCTATTTAGACAGTAAGGTAAGATCTGAGAGAAGGGAATAACAACCTCTGTAGCTAAACTGGAAAGTGCTGAGCTTTGGGAACACCTGCAAGCAGTTCTCAGAACAAGGGTACACTACAGCCAGTGGACATTTACACAGTTTATTGCCGGGAAAATGGGCACGTAGTTTACAAGAAAGTCACTTGAGACCATAAATCTGGATTCCAGTTTTGTCCTTTTCTTGTGTCTTACTCCCAGCAAGAGTCTTTGAAAGGAAAAAAATTGCCTTTTTGAATCTTGGAGAGACAAGTTATGTCCTGTCCTACTGAAGGTGGTCCCAGGGTGTAAGAGCAGATGGTGATCTTGCATTGCTTAGTTATTAGGTATTAATTATTCAAGAATAGTAAGAAAATTCTGGTTTTGGCCAGCCTGTGATGGCCTTTTCTTTGATTTTACTTATTGATTTACTTATTCTCTCTGTAGTATAAAAGGATAAGAAGATGGTTGCTAGGTCATTATTGCTAGGGGTTTATTTTCTTTCAGGGAACATTTCTCAGTGAATTGGCTCAAGGCAGTCTCTGTTGAAACAACTTTGCCTTTTTTATCTTTTTTATGTCTTTCAGATTACTGGAACAAGCACTCGGCCTTTTCAGCTTACAGTGGAAAAACTGGAAAAAGCCTTGCAGGATGCCCAGGCAGAGGTGAGTTTAGCTGAGCTTCACATTACCACCTAAGTTTACGATATATTGGAAACATCACATCCAAGAAGGGGCCTAAAGATCAAAGCATTTTCAAAACCTAGCACCCGGCTTTCTGGTTCTCCTTGTAGACCAGCTGTGATGAGGCTGCTTGCAAACTCAGGGGCAGTTCTAGGGGGAATCCCTGTGTTGTGTCTGTCCAGTTTCGGTCACAGCAGAAAGGATAAACCAGACCATTCACAAAGCACTGGAACCCACTCATATCGCCAAAAAAAAAATGTACTTGGGCATGCACTAAAATTTGGGACTACCCAGGATTTCTCCCTTAGAAAGGCCAGCTGAGAGTTGCCTGAAAACTAACTGCTCTACACAGCAGGGCAGATGAATCCACTAAGAATGCTGAGAGTTTTTGCAGGAAGGAACTCTAGAGGATAAAATGCAAGTGAATATCACTTTTCTGAAGAGTTAGTCTGTAAGTTTGGCAGTGTCCTAAATCCCATATATGTTTAGCTGCGTCTTTGAATTGTTACCAGCTCTGACATCTCCAGCCAAGTGTGCTCTAAATGAGTACACTTTGCATCCACCTAACTCAAATTCTCATCTTTCTTGCCACATTCATGGGCAGTCTTCAGTAATTTATTACTTCCCAATTACTAATGCAGCTCAGAGAAAGTGCTTCCATGCTGAGAGCATGTGAGACCATCTTTCTCATTAATTGGTTGACCAGATGGCAACAAATTGCTTGGTGGTGGCAATTCCCTCTTTTTAAAATCGTAGATTAATTCTGTAATATTTTTCTCAGTTCATTTTGCAAATTATTTAATTGTAAAGAAAAAGTCTTAATTTGTGTCTGAAAGTTTTCTCATGCAAGTCTTACCTTTGAGGTGAAAAGTCATGCTGGAAGCTTCAGGGGAATCCTGTGTCACATTCAAGTGAGAGACTGCTCAAGTAGAGGGACTGAAAATTTATCCCATGGTGGGCACTCTCTTAATACTGTGTTATTTGTATTCTGCAGGGTGTCACTGTAAGGGCCTTAATTCTTCTGAATCCCCAAAATCCCCTTGGGGACATCTACTCCTTGTCAGAGCTACGGGATTACCTGGAATTTGCTAAAAGGTATGTCAATTTGGAAGGCTGAGATATCCCGAGTCAGATATAGCTTTCAGAATCAGTGGACTACTTGCTATCCCTGAATTTATCTGTGAATATCTTTTAAGTCAGGCAGTCTATCCTTCACACACATTGGTGGGCTTAAGAAAGGAGAGGGGAGTGCTGGGGTCCTGGACCATGCAGTCATCTGGGGTGGCAAAGCAACTTTCATCAAGGAATGCAAGTTTTATTTTTCAGTAATCTGAGGAAACACTGTGGCACTGTGCTTCCCTCATAGGAAGCTGAGTTATTTTCCTCTCAGTTTCTCTGCATCTGTAAAGACAAAGAAGTATACGGATATGGATTCCCAGCTTTGTCATGGATCATAATGCTCTTCGAGATTCAGAATCTATGAGATGCTGAGTGGATGGGTAGTGCATATAGTAATTAATTTTCACTAGTGCGTTGGAAAAAATAGGATTTTTGACTTGTTATATGGTTGCAGTGGGTGACAGTTAAGTGGATATACCTCAAATCACTTCAATGTACACAAAATACATCTACATTGAGAAAAATTGCTGTATTTCTGCAAAATTTGCTGTCCCCTCTTCTTTGTATAAAGCAAGTATTTGCAGGCCTGAATTTATCTCTGCTAAACCAGAAGCAGCCTTCTTTGTAATCTCCATTTTGTCCTTTTGCAGACATGAATTGCATGTTATAGTGGATGAGATCTACATGCTGTCAGTTTTTGATGAATCAGCCACGTTTCACAGTGTCCTAGGCATGAACAGGTAAAAGTAGCTCCTACTTCCCTGGTCATCTTCCAGAGACAGTTCAACATGATGCCTTGCTGAGAACTTGTGACTGGAAGTTAAGTCATGAGCTAGCAAATTCTGAATCCACCTTACTTTGATTTATTTCCTTTTTTTTTTTTTTTTGGGTAATTTCTGAATGGCAAATGCGTTTTGTCAAATACAATCTAGCAATTAAAAAATGATAGCTAGCTTTTTATTGTGGTACACTTTTCAATGTGTGCATCAGTATTTGGTTATGACAGTCCCCAAAACTGAAAACAGATATTTTATTTGTTGGAGGTGGTGCTTTTCTTCCTACCTAAACACCTTTTTCCCATGTTTCTGTTGAGGCTTGTAAAGACTTTCTTCTGCTGTTTACTTCCTTTTTTTCCGTAGAGTAATCTCAGATCACAGTAGGATTACAGACTGCATAATGGCTTTTATAGGTATTGTTTTAATGAGATGAAAAACTTTTAAAATATTTTTTAAAAAATGGTGTCGTGTTGAGGGGTTTTTTTTCTTTTTTTAATTTCTAATCTTCACCAGTGGTGCTAGTTTTCTTTTTGTGTTCAGTTGTAAGGAAATAAAATATACTTGGTTAAGTGTTAGCTCAGTGTTGCTGGGCTTAGATGTAAAAGAACATAGTTTTTGATTCTTGACAAATACATTGGCAGAAGCCTGATTCCTATTGTTATATGTATGAGCTTCGTATGTTCAGGAAATCTGCGTGTAAAATTTAGCACTTGTAAGCATCTGTGTCTCTGAAATATTTAAAAATTCTGTCTAGAACTAGTTCCAAGGGGTTCCTAGCTTCTAAAATTAGGTCGCATTTGAATTTTCCCTGCTTGATGCTGTTCTGTGGTGCACTGTCTATCATTGTGTAATGCTGCCTCTCTTTCTGCAATGCTGCACTGGTGATCCCAAAGCTTCAGCACCTATGACACTAACTGCCCATCTGCATCCTTCTACATACAGATTGCCTGATCCACAGCGGACTCACGTGATGTGGGGCATAACCAAGGTGAGTGCTGGTTGTTATCGTGCTGTGCCTTTGTGGCTGGTAGGTTTTGGTCTGGGCTGCTCAGGCTCCTCATGCTGGAAAGATCAAGTTAGTAGTAATAGGATCCCAGTCGTTCAGTGTAATAAAGTAGTCTCTCTGTTCTGCAGGATTTTGCTGTTTCTGGGATTCGTTTTGGTACTTTATATACAGAGAACCAAGATGTTGCTAATGCAGTGGCTTCTTTGTGTTATTTCCATGGGGTTTGTGGACCTGTCCAGCACAAGGTTGCGCAGCTGCTTAGAGACAGAGGTGAGCCAGTAGCTCCGTGTACAATCGTCTGCCATTCTGTGGGTCTTGGTACCTGGAAGATTTCCCCTCCCCTTACTTTCCCTAGTGGTCTCCTCTTCGTACAGCTTAATTGACAGTCTTCCATTACCCTGAAGCTGCCTGTGCAACATGAGGCAGACAGCTCTGCAGAAAAGGACCATTTCTGCAGAGCTCCTGATCAGCAGAGTTAGAAGAGCAGCTTGGAAGAAGTGTGGTAGCTATTTGTACAGAAATTGCCAGTGTTATATAGAACCAGCTGAGCAGAAACAAAGATTACAGGCTTGTGGGAGTAGGGAAACTGAAATGGCCTTCTAACTCTGCCCAGGATGGAATGCTAACAGTCCACAACAACTAAGAACTATAGATGTAGGGAAACTTCCTCAGGAAGGTCAGGGAGATACTCTTCTGCACACACATGAAACTGCAGAATACTTCTTGCCTGTCTTTTTGTTCTTTGAGGAAACAAAACAAAAGAAGGAGGTGAAGTGTGAAGCCGAAAAAGACACTGGGTGTTTTGGAAGCTTGAACACATCTGAATACTTCCTCAGTTTGTGATTCTTTTCTTTATCTTCTTCTTCTGGTCAGACTGGATCAACGAGGTGTACCTGAGGGCCAACCATGCCCGCCTAAAAGCTGCGCATACGTATGTGACGGATGAGCTGAAGACACTTGGGGTTCCTTTTCTCAACCGCAACGCAGGCTTCTTTGTCTGGATTGATTTCCGAAAGGTTGGTAGTCTTAGGAGGTGAGGCTTCTCCCAGGGTGAGGGCAGGCATGTAGTGCAACTGCATCTAGAGGAAAGGTTAATATTGTGACAAGCATTTTGTTTCAACAAATCTGTTGTCTGATGAGGAAAGGGAAGGACTGCCAGATGTTTCAGTCTATTATTTTCCTTTCGTCTGTCTGTGAACTTCCCTCCTTGCAGGAATCTTACCACTATTGAGCCACTTCCCTCCCCATTTCTTCCTTTGTATCACAACTGCTGTACTTCAGAGGTAAAAGGTGTCTCCCTTGGCCTTTGCAGACCTCATGGGAATCACAAATTCATGAGGACCTCAGTGATGTAGTCTATATGTTACTAACCTCTGGCCCTTCTGATGGCTCTCCTATAGTACCTTAAGACAGGCACATTTGAGGAGGAGTTGCTGCTCTGGAAGCGTTTTCTGGATAATAAGGTCCTCCTGTCCAGCGGAAAAGCCTTTGAATGCAGTGAACCTGGATGGTTCCGCATCATCTTTGCTGACAAGACCCACCGGCTGCAGTTAGGTGAGTAATGTTTTCTTCTCTTTTTCCTCCCACCACAATTTCTGCAGCACTGTTCCCTTCTCTTCTCAATCCTAAACTTAGCCTATTATTATCCTCTTGTCTTCTCTGTTTTTTCTCCCTTTCTCCATCATCCTTTTGCGGATCTGATGGATTTGGAGACGCTTGTAGCTTAAACTAATCCACTAGTGTTTCTCCTCCTTATACCATTGCAGGTATGCAACGGATACGCAAGGTTTTGGAAGAGCGTGAGCAGGAGATACTGGCTGAGGAGAAGGAGCAGCCTTGTCAGTCAGATCAGGATGGTAAAGCAGATAGCACAGATGAAGTAATTTTTGTATCCCGCCACCAGGAGCCTGCCTGTGCCAGTAGCTCCAGTCTTGGTGACCTCATTGGCCTCCTGCAGCAGCAGATGCGTTCATCTGACTGGCTACAGAAAAATACAGCTGAGCAGTTTGCACAGGAAAATCCAGAGATCTATGATGTATTCAGCAAACTGGTGGCAAAGCAGTAAGGGTCAGTGTGCCTTCAGGGACATTCCTGAGCAGTGACTGACCCTGGGCCCCTAACAACTCAGCAGTGACTTCCAGCAAATAATATATTTTCTGTATAGCAAGAAAATTACTTTGTAAACCCCTTCCTCTCCCCCCCGTTTGAGATCTCTGATTTGTACTATATAGGTGTGTTTCCTTGGATTGGGGTGAGAGTAGGGAATGGGGGGGATGTCTTGTTTGCGTGCTGCTCTCTGTTCTGCAGCATCCTTGTATTTTATATTTCATTTCTAATGAATATGCTCTTAACTCTCTTACAAGGTCCTGTGGTGTCATTTTTTATTCTTCTTCACACTTTTCAAAAAGACAGAGACTTTAGATTGTTAAGTTATGTGAACTTTCCCTTTTCTTAAATGATGATCAGATGTAACTATTTTGGGGCCAGCTGTCACAAAGAAGTGTTTTTGGGAGATAGAATCTAGTGCCAGCCCTAACTTAGCCCCAGCTAAGGGTAAATAAGCATGTTCATGGATTCATCTTCATGAGTGAGGCCCTTAGGACCATGGTCATCTAGACTGAGTTCTATAAATCTTTTTGTTTTGAGTTGGTTGCCAATCTGACCTCAGATCAGACAGTATCCACCACCCTCAGTCAGTGAAATGCCTGGTTTTGTTTCTATTCTTTGTTTATATTCATATAAATAAACTGCGTCCATTGGCCTCTTGACAGAATGTCCAGAAAAGAGCTACAAATGAAGAGGCAATTGAAAGTAGATGTTCTTTTTGCATCCTTCCTATTCCTGGAAGTCCATCCCTTGTGGTTAACAATGGTGTATATTGGCAGAAGAATGCAGAGAATGCTTCTGCCACCATGCTACGTGTACCTGCAGGTACAGCTCTTCTGTCACCTACCACAGGCATCCAAGGAGGCATCCTCCACCATTATTAGGATAATTAATGCAATTTTTTTTCTGTGTTTCTCAATTTGCACGGTAATTTTTTTGACTAGATGGTATTCTTCTGTCTTCTTCTCTTTCCCATTTTAAGACCCTGTTTTCCGTGTGCTGGTGATAGAGTATTTCAACTGAAAAGCTTCTTTCACAGATACAAAGCTCTTTAACTTCTGGTACTTTAAAATTTAGGTATCTTAAAGGAATTGGAGCTGTTTTTTCTGCATACATATTAATTGAGAGTTGAAGGAAATTGCCCATGAAAATGGAGTAGAAGTGCACCTTTCCCCTCCTCATAGATTTTGGCAGATGGGCATGAGTGACAAAAGCACATCTGCATTATAAGCCAAATTACCAAAGCATAGGCAATAAATAATTAATGCAACCACACTTTGCTGTGTGGTGATAATGGAGAGCTGCTTGGACGGTGAGAAGGAAAGTCTGAGCAGTGGCTGAAGAGAAGATGGTGCTGCTTGTGGCTGCAGTGAGCAGTGACCGGTTCCTCCCTCGATGAGGCAAGGTTGGTGAGGTGATTGCTAAGATCGGTATAAGGAATAGCTATAAATATAATACTTGCTTACTAGTTTGGCATTTGTCCATGGACAATATTTTAAAGTCCACAAAGAAAGCTATAGCAGAAAACAAGTCTCCTTAATGGAATGGCAGGTGAGATGTGCAGCCAAAATACAAATGGACTTTGTGATTTGTCCCCTCTTATTTGTGTACCCAAAGGAGGACCTGAGCAACAAAATTTTAGGGAGCAAGCTCTTTGAAATCAAGAACCAGGTAAGACATTAGGTAAGGTGATATTTTAGGGGATCCCTATAACAAATTCAACCCATTAAATACTCCTAATTTTCTTTTGTTGTTCTAGTCACTCTTACAGTTGGAGTATGTGAATATACAATAGTAACAATTAATATAATATTTTTCACCCATATATATTTACTGCTCAGAAAGCAGGTTGATTGTACTGTCTCTGTGTGGATTCAGCTAATAAAGCACACCTCCACAGGAAAGAAGGTGTAATGGGCTTTCAGAATCCTCACAGCTAATATAGTATGGCCCACAGTCACTTACATCTGAGCTTGCTGTAACGCAACAGAACACACACACACTTTGTTGCATGGAGGATTTTCTATGTTTTTTTCAAGTTTAACACCTGGCTGAGGACCTCTCTGCTGAGGAATGCTAGCTTGGTCACAGAAAATAAAAATTTAAGTGGAAATGAGGCAATAGAGAAATGTGGTCAAGAGTCTGCTGTTGGAAAGAGCAATGGGTTTTTTTGACTGTACAAACCCCATAAATTTTGTAAATGGCCTTAACTGGTTTACAAGAAGAGGTAAACATGTAGAAAGTCCTGTGCATATGTATATAGAAGCTAAATCAATTCCTATTTGCTCTAAGAATACCCCTGAGAGGAAAAACACAGGTTCTGCCTGTACAAATTATTTGTTCTTTCTGCTACCTTCATGTTAGATGTTTTCTCTGCTTGATGTATCTCATCATTCTCATTAATGGCCTTTTCTTTTTCTGTGTGGTAAATCTCTACTGACAAAAATATAAAGAAAAGATCGAGGACTCTCTCATGCTGTCCCCACCCTCACATTTCTTTTGACCGGTTTGTCAAGCAATAGGCAAACAGAGCAGCACCTCAAATGAAGCCAGTCAAATCTATGTTTTTAAAATTGCTGCATTTCATCTAAAGTAAGAAATGCCATCAAAATGAGTATAACACTGTGCCTTCATTTCTTTTACTCATTGTAATCAAACAGGATGATAAAATCCACTTTGCATACAATTTTTGTGTGCCAGTTATCATTCATTTGAGCACAGAAAGGATCCTAGATGGTTTCATGGTCCTTGCCATGTTCCAGTCACTCTCTCTCTCCCCCTCCCTCTCTGTCCCAGTCCTCTGCCCCCTGCCTCATTCTGTCTCTCTTCTCCAGAGAAATGTTCAGCACTTTTAGGGTAGAGGTGGAAATTTCCTGTACAGCACAGCTCTCGGTCACAGAAACAACCATAACATACATTTCAGGCATACACTTGACATGTTCAGGTTTGTGGGAAGGAAAAATCTGTGAATCTCCAAATTATTGACCTGTGTTACATTGCAGTTAAGCAGACAACATAAGTGGGGCCCATTCCAGAGAAGTATTTATGAAGAATCATGCATACTGAAAGAAAGCCTCTGTGAAGATGAGTTTTCCCTTGCAGAAATGTAATAGGTCCTAAGCAAACTACCTGTAAGGGAAAATATTCACTGATAACTTAGGAGTTTTCCACCTTAACTGAAGAAGGGCAGTTGCTCAAATGTACTCTGTGATAGACTTTATTTCTTAAAAAAATAAATGTTAATACCTTAATTATTGTCTTTCTCTCTTGGAACATCCAACAGGTTGCACAGCTGGGCTGACTGCTGTGTGTTTCCCCCATCCCTATAATGACTCAGTTTCTTGAAACCTGCCTTGGGTTCAGATTATCATTTATATCGACAATTTCTCTGCAGTCCTCCTCCAGTTACTTGGTTACAGAATCCCTCTGTCACTCTCATCCTGCTGGCAGAGTGGTGGTTTCATTTCATCAGAGAGATAGTGGCACACAGAGGCTCAATGATAAAAAAACCTCTCATGGGGGAAGCTACGTGAATCACACCCCTGAAAATTTCTTCATCTGAAGTATCAGGCATGCAAAACTGCTTTTGCACTTTTAATTACATATGCAGCTATTTTTGTAAGATTTGCTGACCTAACAGGAGGTTGTTTTGGTTATTTCTGGAGCAATTCAGACCACATCATGAAGAACAGGGCAAGATAACCTACAAGGATTATATACAAAAAGATACATGTTCCATCTGAGAAAATCAGAGTGTCAAGATAGACTAGTTTTCCATTCCAATTAATGCTTTATTTATTACTGACTTACATAAAACACTGGCAACCGACTGATGACAAGATCCTAGATCATCTGCAGCCAACAAATGTACTAAAGAGTCTGAGGAGGTTATAAATACTCTACTTTTTGTCCTCAGTTTGCCAGGATTGGTTATTTTTAGCAAATAGCCAGTCGACCTTATCAAAATGAAGAATCAAAAATAGTCTGGAAAAACACTGCAAGGAAAGGCTATTTTTAGCTCTCCATCTATTCCCTGCTGCTATCCAGCAAGGTCTGATGGCACAGCTCATGCACGACTGCTTAGTTATTCTAGGCGAGTGCTTGTTATGACCTGTCCTTTCCCTGGATACCTCACTGCAGAAGGCATTCAATTGATTAAAGATTAATGCCTCTGCAGACCGTGACAGCTGAAAGCTTTAGGAAGGGGGAACACACACCGACAGATCGTTTCTATCGGCATCTTTCTGCCAGATTATAGTTTCTTTGAAGGGAACTCTTGCCTAACTGAATTTTCTTATGTCTCATATCCCTCAGTGGGAGCTGTTGCAGTACCCCTTCAAGGTACATTTACACTGCTTTTTCCTTTCAATTCAGGAAGGCAGTAGAGGAAGTAAGAGTTACAGACATAAGTTAAATCACCATTTTGACCAGTGCCATCCATCACAAACCAGTAGCACTGGAAATGTATGATGGACTAGATCAAGAGAGAAAACCATGCAGTTGGCTGCCAGATACAGTTTATTGATCAGACTAGTTAAAAACTTCACTGATATAAATGAGGGTACCATTTGGTTGTAATACTTACACCAGAACAGTGAACCAAAGCAAGGACCTTACTGCTGCAATATTCTTCTTTCTCTTCTAATAGAAACTATCTAATTTAGTTCAGTGCCATATATATTGGCAGTAGCATATAACAAAATTTTCAGAAGAATAAACTGAGCTGTAAGTTTTTAGTTATGCTATGCCATAGGTGGAAAATAAGGTCAAAAATATGTCCTCAAACCAGTAGATTTCCTTTTCATATTTACCTTTTAAAATTACCTCCTTTTATTATAAAGGTGTAATGTGCTGCTTCCATCACTGACTGCATAAGGTGCACCATAATCTCACACGCAGCTTCTTTACATGTGGAGACACAGCAGATAGCAAAAGGTTTTCTCTTCTGTACACTGATCATCCCAGCAGAAAATGCAGGATGCCGTATGCGACAGCAGGCAAATGTATGGTGCCATGGTAAAGCTCTTAAAAACAAATTCCGAATGACCCCCAAAGAGCCACATAAGGCAGGACATTAAAGGGCAAAGCAAAGAGAAGTGAAATATCTGATTTCTCCTGTGCATTT
This sequence comes from Melanocharis versteri, assembly GCA_013397845.1. Taxonomy (NCBI): domain Eukaryota; kingdom Metazoa; phylum Chordata; class Aves; order Passeriformes; family Melanocharitidae; genus Melanocharis; species Melanocharis versteri. The sequence continues at coordinate 129,509 of VZTG01005442.1, read as the reverse complement.
ATAAAAATTGATAGCCGGTTATCCAGATGCTGATGAATATTTTCACAAGCTATAAATGGCAACCTAGAGTCTAAAAATAGACGCTGTGCCGCAGACTTGTCTGGCTTAGCTACATCACTAGAATATAAACAGGCTCCCTGGTGCGGTTTCAGGGAAATCTCTATCAAGACAGACTACATCCTCCATTTTTCTTGCTGGATTTTGAAATAAAATAGCTGATGCCTCTTGCATTTGTTTAATACTAGCTTTTAATAAAATTGCACTGATTTTCAAATTTTCCTACAGGGATGAAAGGATCATCAAGTCTCCGTGAATATTTCAGCTACAATCGATTCGATGCACTTTCTTCTCCCTGGCAGAGCAGGGAGGCAGAGGAAGCGCCTGCGGGCACCGCAAGGGCTGGCGCAGGCTGCGCTCGGTGTCCCCCACCCCTCCTCCCCGCCGCTGCACGTGGACCAGCCAGTGTCCCTGTCACGCGACAGGGCTGGGAACCCCTCTCCCTGGCTCAGGCACATCCAGGCACTGCTCATGCTGGTGAATCCCATAACTGCAGAGATCCAGTGCTCATCCGAGCAGCCCCAACACGTGAATGGGGCGCCTTCCAATTCACAAAAACAGACACGGTCCGGCCATGCTCCTGAAGGAGAGTTCCTGCCTCTGATTTATGAATGGGGCAGCTTGCAGCAATTGGAAGCTGATGGGTTACGCCCAGAAACGTTGTGTGTTCTAACAAAACCCGGTAGCTTGTACTTGCAAGGAGGAACAGGCCAGTACCAGAGGAAAAACCCAGTACCAGCGCTCAGAAAGATGCTTTAAGATCTATGAGTGCTGTCTGTTGTTGGCTTTGAATGTCATGGACGAGATGAAGAAGGTAGCAGTGAGTCTGAGGAGAATGCTACATCACCTGCGATGCCACGTGTGTGAGGGGAGGTTGAAAGAGAGAAGGCACTGCAGTGACAGCATTTTGCCTTTTTTGTGGGAGTACCGAGCTGTCTCTGTGCGTGCATGAGGATGGCTTTGCAGAAAGCCGTTTTCCCAAGGGCAGGTGAAGTGAAAGAGAACTAATCTATTGCTGACAGTCAGGGCTGTTTAAGGACACTGTATTCAGCGTGTGTGTGACAGAGAGATTCAGTTTAGAGGCTTAGAGCAGGGATAGGTGCCAACCCCCATCCTCTCACGAACACACATTATAGGATGGTACACCATCACATCACCATTGTACATAAGATACAAATCTATAAAAACGGCTACAAGAAAAATTGAAAAGGGGAAAAATGCATTTCAGGCCGGCAAAAGGTGACACTATCATGAGATACACATGGTAAGAGTCTTTTAAACCACCAAGAATTACAGGATAGAAGCAGAGCTGGCCTGCCTTGTATCCCAGGGAGCAGAGAGACTGGAAATGCTTCCAGCTCAGAGATCAGGTGGCTGACGGAGCTGCAGCAGGAGAACTTTTTGCGGCAGGACATAATTGTTGAAAGCTTTATTGGTTAAACTGTAACAGTTGAAACAGTTACAGACCTAACTGTTGAAAATTGTTTACAGGTGAGAGATACAAAGTCAGCCTTGTTTCTACCCTGGTGGCACTGAACTTAGTTAGGGTCTGCTGTTTCAGGCCAGAGAGCAGAGAAGGATAAAGAACATGGTGCCGCATTCAGGGACACCACACTGCTACTGCTGGAATGTCTCCACTGGACCATTGCTCTGTGCACGGTTCAGCTGCAGCATTTCATAGTTGTTCAGCCTGGAGAAGAGAATGCTCTGGGGAGACCTTAGAGTATCCTGAAGGGAGCCTACAAGAAAGTTGGAGAGGGACTTTTACAAAAGCTTATAGCAATAAGACAAGGGGGAATGGATATAAACTGAAAGAGGGTAGGTTAAGATCAGATATTAGGAAGAAATTCTTCACTGTGAGGGTGGTGAGGCACAGGTGGCTCAGAGAAGCTGGGAATGCACCATGCCTGGAAGTGTTCAAGGCCAGGTTGGAGGGGCTTTGAGCAACCTGGTGTGATGGAATGCATCCCTGCCTGAGGGAGGGAGGTTGGAAGTGGATGCTCTTAAATATGGCCTCTTTCAATTCAAACCATTCTATGATCTTACCTACTTGGGTGTATTTTGTTCGGTTGTTGTTATTTGTTTTGTTGGTTTTGGTTTGGTTTGCTTCTTTTTGGTTTATTTTTTGATTGTTTGGGGTTTTTCTGTTTGTTGGGTCTTTTTTTTTTTT
>VZTG01005442.1:0-126753 GCA_013397845.1 Melanocharis versteri | reverse complement strand
GTCCCGTCCCGTCCCGTAGTGGCGTTGCCACCTCTCTGTCTGCTGTATCTTGCTCCCGTTCCTTCCAGTACTCCGAGTGGGAGTACGCCTTGTCCCGTGCCTGCAGTTGCCCGAGCGGATTGGGTGCTGTGTGAGAGAGAACGTCTCCATGGATGGAGAGGTACCTTTCGGCTCCCGACCCGGGCTCAGGTCTGGACGGATTTGCCGAGTGACTGAAACGCTCGCTGCAGAGCGCGACCCGTGCCATCACACAGGTGGTTCTGGTGCTATGTCAGGAAGGAGGAATGACAAACGTGGTTAACAGTCGGAAGCACATGGAAAGTTTTTGGTTGTTAAGCTGATGGTAATGTCGCATTCTAGCTTCTGTCATCATGCATGTATTGCCTTGTACAGGAGATTTTAGAAGCTTCCTCCAGAATCAGATTGTGGACGTAAAGTGATGAGAAGAGCCGTTAAAAGTGGAATGTTTATTAGCATCTGAGATAATTTTAGTGCTACTGTGTGTAAGTACAATCAAGTCATGCATTAGCCACCCCATCCTAACAGCCTTTTGTTAAGAACACAAAATAAACATAACTCAATTTGTTGGACCGTTTAATTAACAATGAAATTAATGCTTATTTTGTTCATTGATACTTCTTTTATTCATATTTGTTGTCAACTGGACAGTTGATATGTCAGACTTTCTTTCTAGCTCACGAAGCAAGAAAACGTCCCATTTGTCCAAAAGAAAAACACTTAATTATACTGTTCACATGCTTTTTCTGGAAAACATGCTTACTGCTCTTAGAAGGCTCTCACTATGGAGAGTTTAGGTTGAATTTATTTATTATGGAAGTTTTAGTTGAAAACCTAAGCAGGTTGTTGCTTGCTGATTTTTCAGTTTGCAGTTAATGTAAATTGTCTTTTGCAGGAACCACAATTCTGTGTGTAGGAGCTTGTAAGAAATATTAAAGATGACAGTAGTTTGTGATACTTTATATTATGTCATGTTTTTCGTTACAACTGTAGTTCAGGCTATAGTGAACGATTTAAATGCTTTTCTTAATGTAGCTGCAATGGCAGCTCATAGAACACTTTTATGCCCCAAAAGGCACATTGACAAAGATGACAGATTAATTCCTTTTTCTTGCCAGAAGTAGTTCACCATCATTCTAATCAGATATGGTGGGGCTCCTAAGAAATTCAGTTTAGAAGCACCTTTACCTTAGAAACAGTATCATGATCCTGAGTTTTGTGTGATGGCCTGTTGTAAGCCCTTTGCAGGTATCCAGGTTGTTTCTCTTCTCCTATAGATAAGCATTTTGTTTTTTTATTAGCATTCCCTATGAATACGCTTTGTTGTAGGTGCTGTAGGACCTATGAGGCCTCACCACTTCTGCAGTGTCTGAGATTTCCTCCTCCTCTCTCTGCCCAAGCTGTGCCTTTTTCTGGCTTGTGGTTGTTAATTTGCCCACATCATTTCATCACAGCCAAGCCCAGCAGATCAGCCTCAATTGGTGCTTGCCAAGTGGCAGTCCCAGTTGGCATCCTATGTTCCAGTGGGACTCCTGAGCATCTGAAGAAAGCCTACTGCAATCTGCTGAGGCAAAGACCCTTCCCTAAAAGGAGTAACTGGATGTTTCTCTGCATAGTGATAACTATGTATTTCTTTTACTGTTCATCCTAAAACCTCTCTCTGTGTTTTGTAGCAACAAGAGATCATTGATTCCATTATGTGTGCGTCGGCCAAATACAACACCCGGGGTCCAGCCCTCATCCCAAGGATGAAAACCAAGCATCGCATCTATTACATCACTCTCTTTTCCATAGTTCTGCTTGGCCTAATTGCCACAGGAATGTTCCAGTTCTGGCCTCACTCCATTGAATCATCCAGTGACTGGACCGTTGAAAAACGCAGCGTCCATGATGTGCCTGTGGTCAAGCTTCCTGCTGATAGCCCCATTCCTGAGCGAGGGGACCTCAGCTGCAGGATGCACACCTGCTTCGATGTCTATAGATGTGGCTTCAATCCCAAGAACAAAATCAAAGTGTACATCTATTCACTGAAAAAGTATGTGGATGAATATGGGACGTCAGTGAGCAACACCATTTCCAGGGAGTACAATGAGCTGCTGACGGCCATCTCTGACAGTGAATTCTACACCGATGATGTCAACCGGGCCTGCCTTTTTGTGCCATCCATAGATGTCCTCAATCAGAACGCCCTCCGCATCAAAGAGACAGCTCAGGCTTTGGCACAGTTGTCCAGGTATGAGCTGAAACTTCAGTGTGTGAGTATAAGGAACACAAAGTGAAAAAAAAGTAAGGCTAATGCAAGAGAGGAGAATGCAGTGAGTTAATGTCAGCACTAGGCTTTGACAGAACTTGTCTATATGCAGAGAACGCCTTTCTAATTGCAGTTTATTTCTTCTTTTGCCATAGGTGGGATCGAGGCACAAATCACTTGCTCTTCAATATGCTGCCTGGAGGGCCACCAGATTATAACACTGCCCTAGATGTTCCTAGGGATAGGTATGTGTTGTGCTGTGTGATGGACAGATCTGGGTTTAAATGCCACTGAAGAAGTAACAAGCACAGAAGGGCAATTGATAGCAAAGGATGTGCACTTTAACCTTTACAGAGTTAGAATATGATTTGATTGCTTCTCAGAAAAAGAAGGTCAAGCCTTGTATAGAAGAGGTGTTTACTTTTGAAATCTGACAGTTTAGCCCCATCCTTAATTTTATAAGGGATGTGGCTGACAGTTTGCTTTTAACTCTTGGACTTGCTGTATGGTTGAAGAATCTTGATCTGGTGTGTAAATGAATATGAATGCTTTACAGAATGTCCCATTCGATGCAAATTAGAAATTCAAAGAAGGTTGTAGCAGCAGCTTTCTGATACAAGTCAGGTGCTTCAAGGGCATTTTAAAGCAGCTTCTCTGCTTGACGAAACTATGGTGAATTTCAATAGTTTTTGTTATCTTAATAATAAGACTATATTAGTAGTTGCACAAATGCTCTTAGTTATTCTCTGGCAAATGTGCTTTAAAAATATTTGCCAGAAACTTAAAAGGCATACGTTCTGAGCTCAATTTTCACTTGCAGGATAGTTTACTTTTGGAAGAGGAAAGGAAGTTGTAAGGCAAAGAAAATTGGAATAAGAGGAAGGTGAAATCATTTAGCTTAGATGCTCTTACTGAAGATGTTTCTTATACATCAGTCTGTGTGTGCTTAGTTCTGCTGAGTTAGGTCCACAGTAACCAGTGCTTTCCTTGAAGGTCAAAGTTAACTTTCTTCTGCCAAATGTTAACAAAATCTTGCCTGAGATATGGGATCTTTGCTAAGATGATTGTCTGTGGAGTGTATCTTGATTTCTTTGCAGCAAGGACAATTTAAAATGTCCTCTAGTACCAGAACAGAAGTTTTGGGGTTTTTCTCTGCACATGTTTAAAGAGTAAATTTGTTCATTGTAATTACGTCACTGTGAAGTAAGGCTTTAGTTTTTTCCTTCTCTGTATGAAATGTGTAGTGTGTATGTGGGTTAGCCTGGAGAGGGCAGTCAAGCATCAATCTCATGTAAGCAAGTCTGTTAATCTGTTAGTAAATACCTGCATTTGTTATCTTAGATTTATACTTAAGGAGAATTTTCCTTTGACAGTGGAATGGACTGCATGTTTATGGATGCATGTGTTTATCAAAGAAGTGAATTTATTGACTGAATGTAGTAGATATGCTGTAGAACTTCTTTTTTTTACTTTTTAATCTCAAATCTCCATTTATATTTGGCCCTGCGTGCCTTGGCTTAGCAGGCAGGAAACCTATTATTTTGATAGGTGTTTCTCCTAAGTGTTTGTCATGCTAACATGGAAAACTGAGTAATTTAAGTAAAAAACTAAAGTCTTTTTTGGCATTAAGCTGTTGTAGTTTGCCAATCTGGCTCACCCCACGGCTGTATGATCACGAGCTGTAATACATGAGAGAGGCAATAACAGTGCTTGGGACGGCAAAAAGTGGAAATTCCTTTTTGTAGGCAGCCAACAGTTGGACTGTTTGATGTACAGAACCTGTTCTACAGGTCACAGGTGCAAAGACAAGGGGCCTGTGAAAGAAGTCAGGAGTGTGGACCTAGTCCTGGAGAGACTTGAGTGATGCAGTGTGAGCTTTCAGTATGATTTTGGAGACCTTTGGTGTTCTTAGTTCATGTCTAACAGTACAAGCGACCTGGGTGTGTTTTCTTAATTTGAGAATGTCTGCAGGTGTTAGGAGTGGGGAGTTAACCAAGTGTGAAAGACAGTTGTTTGTAGCATCACAGGGTGAGAGGCTGCTGGCCAAAATAAAGGCACATTGGCAAAGTTCAGTTGGTTTTGAATGACTTGTCTGAGCTGTACCGTGACAGCTCCAGCAGGACTGCATTTGTGGGAGTTTGTGGATCACCTGTGAAATACACAGGTGATATTTGTGAAGTTTGCACAGGGCGTGTGGCCTGCCTTCTACAGTCAACATGTCCGAGAGATCATACACAGTTGAACTGTAGTGGATCATGAGGTTTAATAGATGTGTTCTATTGATTTGCTGCAGAATATTGATCCAGGTAAAATAAGACCTTATACACAGAAGGGAATTCAGTTATAGAATAATTTTACATCTGGAAAAGTTCTTGGCTAAGGTACTTCGCAAAGGAGTTGTTTGTTTATTAAATCTTTAAATCCAATTTCTGAAGACAGCGTAAAAGTGCTTTATTCCATAATTTCAAAGGTGGAAGTTTGCCTTGTGGGCATGGAGATTATGTTGCTGGTATTAGCTGCCATAACATTTGTAATCTCCTGCCATAAAACTTTAAAGATAAGCTCTATGTTATCAGCTAATTAGTGCTGTTGAATTTGGTACAATAATGAGGCTGAAAGGATTTCTTTTGCGAAGCTAATCTGTAGCTGTAGAATTGAATTTATTAACTAAGATACTTTTTATTTATTTCTATTTCAGTCCTTGAATTGGGTTCAGTGACTTGTGAAGTTTGGCAGAAAGCTGCTGCAGATGGCAGTTGGACAGAAACATTTAGAGTGCAGGCCAGCTGGGGCACTTCATGGAGAGAAAGAAGGATTGGTATTTGAAAAGTGGTGAAAAGTTGCTCAGGGACAGTCATTCCTTGCTGATCAGAGCAATTTAAAGATTATTAGTCTTGAGTACATTAGGAGTTAATATTCCTACTCTCTTAATGCAGTGTACAATGAAAATCCAAGTGGAGTTACTTAACTGGTGTTGGTTCCCTGTGGATTTATTTAGGTAAAAGTCTGCATGACACACACCTGCTTTCTCAAGGCTGATGAGGTGCTGTCGTATTTTCACTGGATCCTATTAAAACAATCTGGTTCTGGTTTCCCAGTTGGGAGCGGGAGGGGGAGGACGTGTGTAAAAAAAGAGAAGGGAGATATAAAGTGCAAGAACAGTAACACTCAAGCCAATTTTTTTTCTTTCTTCTTGTAACTGAATTAATATGGATAAGACATAGAACATGCAGTTTCAAGGGTGAGACCTAGTCATAGCAGTGTTGTACATGTCACCAAAAGCAGGGGGATGGGGGACATTGGAAAGGAATTTAAAATGGTCACTTGATTTGGAACATAAATTCTAAACTCAGCATGTATTTAATTTATCATCTGGTTCTCAAGTTGATTTTTGCTCCTTATCATAGTTTGTGTTCTGAATGAAGAGTCACATTTATGGCAAAGTGTGATCATGGTGTTTGAACACTGAACAACTGTGCTGCAGGTCAGAGCAGGAAGTGAAGTATCCTGTGGGACATCTGATGGGGATTAGAACAGGCACAACATACTGGTGTTTATCCAGAGTGTCTTGTTCTGATGGGAAAAATCTTGGGTGATAATTAGGTATAATGATAATCTATTGTCTAACATTTGTGGAAAAACTGCTTCTCCAAACACTGTACCAAGGATTTCATTCAGTGATATCTGAAAACAAGAATATCAGCTAATGGGTTGTTGGTGGCTCTTCCAGTCTCATGTTGACTTTTTGTTCCTGTGTGTGTTCTGACTACTGACGAGACCTGTGCCTGCTCTGAACTGTGGCAGTAAGGCTTTCCACTGTAATCGTAGCTGCAACAATGGATACAACTCCTCAAGATCCTTTCTTTAGTGCCTTGTCTAGTGGTGTATTTGTGTGCTGCTCCTTTCCACAGAGAAAGAGACAAACTGGTATTGAGAAATATGGTACCTTAAGCAGAACCAGTATCCCAGAAGCAACTAAAAGTATAGCACACCCTCCTGTTGAGTGACAAGGGACTGAAAGTTTAATCAGCTCTTTGAGAAGTCTCACAAAAGAAGCTGAATCTGAGCTTCTTTTGGAACTAGGATGATATGTTCCTGATGCTACCTGGTAACTGGACGTGAAATGGCAATGGAAAAACTGTTGTCCTTTACCAGCGTATTTCAAAGAACCTTGATTTGTGATAGGAGATAGTAACAAACCTCTTTTTTTTTTTCCTGGAATTGTATATGATATACTGCTTTCTCCTGAACACATTGTTCTCTTCTGTTTCTTAAAGCACTTTTGTCTGGCAAAAGGTTGTCCCATCTAGGAAAAGGCACAATGCAGGTCATCCTGTTGGAAGGTTGAATTGCATTTTATCAGTCCTTGATTATTCCCATGCTCTCTAGCAAATAGTGTCCCAAGCAACCTCTACTATTGGAACTTAGTGTCATAACATACAGATTTCTTGTTCTCATGTTTTCTGTTTATAGAATTTTTGTGTAATATAAAAATGAAATAAATTTCACTAGCATGGTAACTTTGAAAATACAGTTGCAAATAACTTCATTTTATTTTCCGTCCTGAGAAGTCCAGAGTCACTGTAAGGTGCTAAAATACTATGTTACTGTACTGTGATTTGTATCTGAAGTATAGCTTGTCTCAAACACTTTGAAAGTTGTGCTATACCCTATTTTAGTACAGGCATCAAGGAATATCTTAACTAGTATAAATAATTCAGAATGTATTTCCTCAAATTAAAATTGTCTTAGGATATGTAAGCTTACAAATTGCAATATTGACAGCAATATATTAGATTTCCCTATATTAATGCAAAAGTGGTCCATTCCTCAGTGATCATACACAATTGTAAGCGCTCTGTTGGTGACTAGATCAAATTTAGCAGTAAACCAAGATCACAAAAACTAAAGTCAACCTAAAACGAGCATGAAAACATGACACTGACAAATGCTGAGGGAAAAGCTTACCTCAGAGCATGTGTCTTCTTTTTCTGGTAATGACAAGCAGTGAATCGCTGGAGTTTGAATCTTATATGCTCTCAATTTAAACTTACTTTCTTGTATTTTCCAGAGCTCTGTTGGCTGGTGGAGGCTTCTCCACTTGGACTTACCGGCAAGGCTACGATGTTAGTATTCCTGTTTACAGCCCATTGTCGGGAGAAGTAGATCTGCCAGAAAGAGGACCAGGGTAAAGTAATGCCCATGAACTGGGCAAATTATATTCAATATAATGTTTGGTATTGATGATAATAAAATATAGTTATAGCTGCTAATTTTATGGTGAGCTTGGGCAATTTTGTAAGTGTTGTTTTTAACAGCTCTTGCTATTAAAATAGATGATGCTTTCAGTGCTGAATGTTCCAATGCTAATGGTCTTGGTTCAATTGCCAACTGCTCCCTCTAATAGCTTTATACTTTTCTTATATTTTGGTGCCCAAACCTGCACACTCAGAGGACTGAGGACTCAGAGTGGGACAATCCCCTCCTTTGACCAGCTGCCTGATGCACCCAGAGACACAGCTGGCCCTCCTGGCTGCCAGGGCCATGCTGATTCTTATTCAACTTGCCATTGACCAGGACCCCCAGGTTTCTTTCCACAGGGCTGCTCTCGAGCCTCTCGTTTCCCAGTCTGTCCATACCTCCAGGTTTTCTCTGTCCCAGGTACAACCTGGGGCTTGTCTTTGTTAAACTTCATACCATTGGTGATTGCCCAGTGATTTGATTTGTCCAGATCTCTTCAGGGCTTCTCTGCCTTCAAGGGAGCCAACAGCTCCTCCGAATTTATTGTTGTTGGCAAATCTACTTAGTATTACTTCCAGTCCTGTGCCCAAGTCATTGATGAAGATGTGGAGGAGCACAGGGCCTATGCTGGAGCCCTGAGGAGCTCCACTAGTGAAAGGTCACCAGCCTGATGTGACACCCACCATTTATGCCTGATCCGTCATTAAGCTCATGAAAAAAGATGAAAACTTGTATGTGTGATTATGGGAATACATACATCCAGAGCTTAGAACACTGATTTTATTTGTTTCTTTTTTGAAAGTAATGGAGTAAGACATAAACACAAACAACACAACCCTCCCTTCCCTGAACCTTGTAGTTGGGAGTAAATCAAGACAGTTGGGAAATAAAGCACTGATTTTCTCAGAGCATGTAATTAGCCATTGAAATGAACTACCCTGGCAGTGGTGGTTTCTCTAATCCATTCATGTCTTCAGAACAAGAAGAGGTAGAAATTTGGAAGACATGTTTTAAGTGGTTATGGAAGGCTGTTCTTTTTATATTTCATAAATCTTTTAATTACACAGCTAAAAAGTTTCACTGTAACAAGGTCTTACCTCTGTTATGGTTTAAAAGATGGGCTGACAGACAATGGGGATCAGGGATATGTCTGCTCATTGTGAAGATCAAGTTTACAAATGTAGAAACTTTAGGTCCTTTTCTTCTTACAGCGTTCTGTAGAGAATATGAATTTTCAAAATTGAAAACTGATTGAAACGGTGCAGCCTCTGTTGGACACAAAAGTTATTGGTCTTTGGGTTCAGTTGTCTTTTCTGGTAAGGGCAGTGCTCTTGCTGTTGCTCTTGGCCACTCCAAATACGATAATGCAGTCAATTAGGACAAACCTGTGCAGCAGTGGTTTACTTTGCTCACACCCTTTATGTCCCTGCTTGGGATGCCCCTGGACCAGGCCAGCGAGTGGCATCTGGTTGCATCCCAATTGGTTCTTCATAGGTCTCAGGTGTTACTACATTCCGACACAGAGTGAAAGCATGCTTTGTATTTCTGTCTGGAGAGCATGAATGTGATGATAGGCTCCAGCATGTATAGACCCAATTGTAGAGAGATGCAGTCATATTGTTCATGTCCATGTAGTCAGCTAAACTCTGTGTCTGATTTTGGGTCGGATAAGAGAAATAGGTCTTGTGTTCAGTTAAGGTGTTGGAGATTTCGTTTCTCAAAACTGCTTTTTTTTTTCTCAAATCGTGTTGGGCAGCCTGGTGTCCGGAGTGCCATCCAGTGGCCAGTCAGCGTTGCTAGTGAGATGCGTTCCCAGCCTCGACTGCTTTGGGCAGGAGGGACGGGAGGAGGACGCACTGCTCAGAATCCAGGCTTGCTTGGGATAAACCTTTTCATCACACTATGTTAGTGTGTTATTTCTCAGGAAATAGAGTGTACTTTCTTTTGTAGCAATGTTTGATAAGCTAGATTTTGAGTGTCATAGGGTGATGACAGTTTCAAGGCAAAATTTGGTTTTAAACACATAAACAAACAAACCTACTTTTTTTTTTTTTAGCTGGTTGTATGTGTTTATTATCACTCATCTGCATCATTATTTCTTTTTTTTAAGGCCTCTTACAGAGCTGAACTGAGGGGGCTTGATTTACTTGCCTTTTTAATTGGATTGCTTAAAATCCACTTCTGCTGGTAGCAAGTTGGTAGCAGCTGGAGACTTGTGAGAAAGGATGTTTAAAAAAAATACTATGCATCTGTTAATTGGAGCAACTAAAGTGACCAGCATGAAAATGAGTAGAAGAGGTGAGAAGAGCAGCAGGAGAGGTCTGACTTTATAAAGTGTTTGTGTGTTTTCAGAGCTGTAAATTAAAGATAGCATCACGTGGAGTAGAACTGGAATCCTAAGTACAGGCCTCGTGCTTCCTGTGTTCTTTTGGCAGCATGAGGGCACTCACTCACTGTGCGTTCCTTTCACTGGGGAGTGGTGCAGCAGTCTGACTTTAGCTGACCTGTTTTAGAGGAAACCCAAGTAGATAAGTATAACAATTATATGACATGCTATTTTCCAGTATTAGTATAACTTTTTTAAGCAGCAAGCACCTAATTTGAGCCTGTATTCCTGTGTGGTTTACCTCCAGTGTTAGTTAGTGCTTTTAAACACTTCAGTATTTAAAATGTTCAGCACATTTTAAATATTCATGGTTTTGGAACGTGGTAGGAGTTGAGAGTGTATGGGATAATATACACCATGTGGACCTTCAACTTCTCCCTGGAAATGTTGCCTCCATACTGCCCCAAGGGACAGAACTGAATCACAGTTTAAAAAGATGAGCTTGTTCTATTGCTGCTGTTACCATATCAAGACTAAATAAGCTAAAATGCTAAATACTGAGTTGTCAGTTCAGCATCTTTTTTCAATTAAAATTCATGAGAACATAAATGGGAGGAGAAACTAGAAGCACTCAGTGTCCTATCTACTTTGTTTTAGTACACAAACACCAAACAAAAGTACAAACAATCCTGGCATCAGTAGCAGGCTGATTTAAAAGGCAGCTAAATAATGTTTATTTAAGTTTATAATAGAAGTTATAGTGCAAGTTATGATGCCTGTTCTAATGTAATAAGCACTCTTACCAAGTACAAATTTATTCAGAATTGTAAATAATGCTGAGCCACTTACTATCCCAGAGTTAATTATATTTCATCATTACTCTTTGCAGCCTTGTGTGAAAATATGGTCTTGGCAGCATGTCCACATTCAGTTAATCTTGCTCTGCTTTTCCAGGATGGAAGGAAATGTGTTCTTGAGTATCTTGGAAGTAAATTTGCAGTGCTGTCAGGTAACCTGGCTGTGTTTTTCAGTCCTCGCAGGTATTTCATTCTGTCATCTCAGATGGCTCTGCACCCAGAATACCGCTTGGAGTTGGAAGCTCTTCAGGCTGAGAATGGGGAATCAGTGCTGATCCTGGACAAATGTACAAACCTGTCAGATGGGGTCCCTGCTGTTCGCAAACGCTGCTACAAGAATCAAGTCTTTGACTATCCTCAAGTGCTTCAGGTAAGGCTGTCTCTCCTGCAAGCTTCTCTTCCGGGTAGTGTCTGTCTTAGCTGTGGTGCTGTTCCTGTTTAGCAGTGGTAGGATACTTCCTTGTATTTAATTAATGTGCTGGATATGTTTTAAAACTGCATAATTTCTTATGTTAGCTTGAGTATTATATCCTAACTTTATTCTTATTTTTAAGAGGGCCAAAGACTATGTACTCACATTTATATGCAGACTATGCTGTAATTTGAAAACACTGTATAACAACTTCAGAGACTGGTCATGGTGGTTTAGTAACACAAGACAGTGTCATGTAAACATAAAAAAAATTGCACAAAGATACTGCCAAATTCAGCAGCAATGGGATGCTAAAATGGAGGAACGGGAGGAGAAACTTTTGAAGGCAGATAATATTGCTCACTTCAAAACTGGAGAGGAACATTGGAATCTACACCTTCTGAAATAGGTGTCAAAAGGGCTTTCAGCAGGCATGAATTTGGAATTGATTTCTCAGATATGACAGTCCAGGCCTTGCTAGATGAAGCTTAGAACTGAAGATGGCTTTGTCTATTGGATAGAAGGTTAAAATGAACTTTAAAGAGCTTATGCTCTTATTTTTAGGCCAAAAAAAGACTGTTACATTTAAGAGGAGTTAGTCAGATTACATTTTCTGTATGCAGCTTAGTAGTTAAATTGTACAAAACTGTCTATATAGATATGACAGACTGAGCTAGAAGGCTTGTCAGCATGCAGCTATGAAAACATCTAGGTGAAATGTGTTTCATGGCCTTGGCCCAACTTCCAGAGGCCTTTTGATGTGTCAGTGAAGATAAAACTAGATAGTGTTCTCAGCCCCCTGTGTCTCTTGGCAATTCACTAACAGAGGTGCTTTGGCATGCAGTGTGGTGAAGTGAGTTATGCCATAGGCCACTGTGTTCTGTCTGCGGCCACCAGCATATAATCCATCTTTGAACTTCAGCAAATGATGGTAAAATAACAAACAAGCTGAGGAAAGGCGAAGTTTCCACCCCTCCTGTTATGTTTTGTAAGAAATATGTTTAAAATTCCGTGTGGAGGAGGAGGAGAAGGAGGAAAGGGTCACTGTGAGTCCTAAACTTTGAGTAAAAAAAACCCCAAAAACTTGTTTGCTTTATTTCTTTAAATACAGGCTGGATTGCTCAAGGATAGCAAGTCAGGGAATCTATATCTATATCTTGCTATATATGATTTTATAACTCAGAAGAGAGCTGGCACAGGCTGAGATTGTTAAAATACTTTCCTTTGCAGAGCCCTGCATTTCCCTTTGGAATGTCTGGCTGATAACAGTGGTGATGTGAGGAGATGTATTTATAGTAACCTTTGTCTAGACAGGAAAAATGGTTATCTGGGCAGATGAGCATGTGTGTCCACATCTGGGCTTCTTGTTTTCTTTTTTGTCTCTCCTAGACCTTACTAGTCTTTCCACCTGCTGCTGTGTGATCTAGTGAGTCAATGGTTAAAATGTGTGTTCATTCTCTCAGCTCCTTCCATTCCCCACACCCTTCTTTTCTCTTCCTGTCGAAGCGTGGGGGAAGGGGGACTTGGATCACAGTTCATCCTTTCCAGCACTGCCTTTGCAGATGTCCTACTAGACAGACTCTTGGACTTCTGTGTTGTTAATGCTTCCTGTTTGCAGTCTTCTCTTGGATGAGACTTTTGAGGCTCTTAGTGCTCTATGGGTATGAACACAGGTCTTATGATTGCATTAGCAAACAAGTGAGGAGCCAGCAAACCCCCTTGTATTTCCTAGTTCCATTTTGATGTTTTGCTGCCCTGCTGAGCCTTCTGGCTCCTTTTCTTCAGGCCATGGGACACAAGCTGGAAAAATGTTTTCTTATCTGTGGGAACCCCTGTATCAACTTTATAATTTTTCTTTCTTAAACATAGGGATAATACTGACTTGAGATTTTCCCCTGTTGTGTAGCTGAACTCTACTAGCATTTATTTTGTGATCTTGAATCTGTAGCAAGATTCCTCAGTTGCAGTGAGAACTAAAGTCCCTAAATACAGAGTGAGTGCAACATAGTCAAGAAGTCTTCTCTGCTGCAGTTTAAACTCATGGCATTTTGTCTTACGTGTTGTGGACATGAGTACATGGATTATACTCTTTTTTGCAACAACTTTTTTTATCTTTGAAGCTCTCTTCCTGCTGCCCTCATTCCTTCAGGATAAGTAGCATTGATATAGTCAATCCTTCCTTGCAGATTATACCTTGAAGGTAGGTAATCATCCTGTACTTACCACTGGAAGTGCATGGCCCAGGACTGAACCCTGCTTTGTCTGAGGTCTTTTGTTACTGTGAAGAGTGGGTGAATCCTTCAGATTTCTTAAATTGTACTTCTTTTTGCACTGTAATACTACCTGTGGGTGGAGTGGTTTGTTTTTTCAATAGTACAACATTGCTGCCACGTGAATACCCTTTCTTTGCCTCTTCTTTTGTAGGAAATGTCCTCTTCTGCAAAGTGCAAATCTTAGCCAGTTACTTCATGCTTTATATTTGTGCAGTTTACTATTTTTCTCTAAGTGTTGAATTCTATATGTATCAGTATTTTGCAGTTTATTTATGCATATAATGTCAAAGTCTAATCCTGTTATCCGTTATACCTGGTAATCCTACAAAATCATAGGTATTGTCAGGTCTAATGAGTATGGTCTTAATTCTGCTACTCAGTTAACTAAGGGACATATTGAATGCTGTTTGACTTAGGAAAGGTTACTTGGCCCATCACTATTTTACTTGTTAGCCGCTCCTAACTACTTTATACTTGGAGTTCTGTAACTGTAATTTTTATAACTGTAAAGCCAATGAGGGCTTTACCTAGCCCCTGATCTCTTAATTTGCCTGTGAAAATGCTGTCAAAGATGTCAAATGACTTTTAAACTTGAGATATGAAATCCGTTACTTCCGTGCTATCCATAGAGCTGCCTTGCCTTATAATAAAAGAAAATTAAGTTGGCTCCATACAGTTTATACTCAAATAAGTTCATATTAATTGTTGCTCATCTTGTGCCAAACTTTTGAAATGTTTTAAATTTATTTTCTCCTTGAGTTTTCTCAACTGCATTCTGAAGTTTGGCCATTAAAATAGAGCACAGAATTGGCCCACCATTTCCCATTCCTCTACTTATGATATTTTTTCCTAGCCTCTGGAAGATAGCGTTATGTAATTATTTTGAATTAGCTGATAATTCAGAATATATTGATTGCACAGAGCAAGCTGGTTTTCCTTTTGACTTGTTTTTTTTTATGAAGGGAGGGGCAGGAAAACATAATGCATATACATACACACACACAATGCAAATGTAACATTTCCTTTTTTTCCTCATCTGTGTGTTGGATACCATTTGTTGGCAGGAATCTACGTTCTGTGTTGTTCTACGTGGAGCCCGCCTGGGACAGGCTGTGCTAAGTGATGTTCTCCAAGCTGGCTGTGTCCCAGTCATCATTGCTGACTCCTACATTTTACCTTTCTCTGAGGTTCTGGACTGGAAGAGGTCTGTACCCTCACTGTTGTATATCAAAACACTGCCTAAGATACTTCGTTGCCTTCAGTGATTTGAATCAAATCTGTGTGATAAGTCGAGTGTACTGGGGGTTATAGGGAATGAAATACAGAGTAAGATGCACACTGTCTTTGCGCTTGATCTATTGTGTATCAAAAATAGGAGAGGTCAAAATGAGACTGATACGACAGAGCATTTGATTATCCTGTAGCCAGTCATTTTTTCTTCTAAAAAAGGTTTGCTGTAATATCTTGTGCTTGAATTCAATGAGGACTGGTCTCCATTCAGGCTCTTTTAAGGGAAATATATACTAAATATTGCATCACAGAAGTGCTAATTCTCTGTATTGCATCATGATTCCCAAGTTTATCTGAGATAGAAGGATATGATTACTTTGTAACTGAGCACACTGTGTTAGGAGCTTAGATTATTTTTCTATGCATGCACTATGCCCAGTTACATGATCTTGGGATAGGGATAATATGTACAAAAATTATTTGTTTCATATGTAACACTGTATATGCTATTACTGTTTGGTTATTCCAAAAATCTCTGCTGACGGCAGGTCAGTGGCAATCCAGAGATGAGAATTCAGGATTTCTGAATCTCTGTCACTTCCATAGTTATTAGATTGTCTGGACAGATCAGTCTACAGACTTTGGTGGCATTACCTGTGGGCAGACTGGCTGGTGTTGGGAAGGAACTGCTACAGAGTATTTTGTTGCACTGAGAGAAGACTGCTTCTTTTTGCTTATGTCTTTTGAATATGTCTTGTTAAAATAGGACAAGATTCTGGGTTGGAAAAGCAGTCACCATCTTTTAATGTAGAATTTCTTTCTTCTCACCTTGCCATACTTTTTGGTTTTTTTTGCTTATAGGGCCTCTGTTGTCATCCCTGAAGAAAAGATGCCTGAAATGTACAGTATTCTGCAAAGTATCCCCCAGCGACAGATTGAAGAGATGCAAAGACAGGTAAAACAATGTACCATGTTAAAATTATTTCCCTTTATTTACAGTTAGAGTGTAGGTTCATACACCTGCCTTGCTCTGAAAGCTGTTGGAATGCAGAAGCATCCACTGTACTCTCATGTTAATATTTTTATTATTTGACCCTGTTCTTTCCTTACGCTAAACATCTGCATTTGCCATCACTTTTCAGTGGGATGGAAACTCTCCCTGAATGTAAGTGTATTGCCTACTGACATCTATTAACATATTTCTGCTGAAATCACAGTGTATATTTGTTTTGTTTTTCTACATGGTGTTTAAATTGTAGTAAAGAAGTTCAAGAGTCTGTGTTTATTTCAAAAGAAGCTTTGGTTTGTAGAAAAATTTTAGTCACTTAAAGTGTGAGGAGAGCATTAAGTCCAAAATATTTTAAATATTTTATCTATATTAACAATTCCTCTGAGAGAGAGATTTTACTTACTTGATGACTGCGAGAGCTGAGACCATGAACTGTCATGGCCAGTAAAGAGGATATTAACGTGTAATGTACACTTGTATCTAGGATATTTCACGCTTGACATCTTACTGTACCTGAGCATAAATTGTTATAAAGTAAGAAGATACTCTTATCATTGCCTCAGTTCCTCATCAGGAAAATCATAGAGGAAGTAAGGGCTAGGTATTGAAGGAAAACATTAACTATCTGATCTCAGGTGACTTTTCAAGATGCATGGGATTTCTGTAGTCAAATTTCTGCAAGAATTGTGAAGTCATGTTTCTGAAATTCCCTTACACAACCTTAGTGACAAAGTCATCTTTTGCGTGGTAAAAAGTCACCCAAGACATTTTTTAGAGTGTAGCCTACAACACTCTAGTTATTTCTACTTAGGCAGTCCTAAAAGCTGCACAGTGTGTATAAATACTGATATATGGGGAGAAAATAGACTCTCAAATTTAGAAGTAAATATCTTTCACACCTGAGTTCTGTTGCCAGCTTCACTTCATTCTGTTGTGAGAGTCTGCAAATACCACAGCAGCCATCAGGGGTCTCCTTTCTCTTTAGTGCCTTCACACAAGTGAACCATTCTGATGGGGCCTGCTGGCAGCACCAACGTGCCACCAAAACCAGGAGATGAGAAAGTAACCTTGGTGTTACCACTCCCAGAGATGTGATTTTTGATTTAGAGATGTTAACACTAGGGAGTTTTGCCTAATAGAGCTTTGAAACTGACATTAATAGTCTGTCGAAGTGTGCATTAATTTTCTTCTTGTCCATTTCACTAATAGCATAAAATAATAATTTCGATATAGTGTTCTCCAGCTATGGACAATGCACTTGACATTATGGACAGCTTAAACACTAACTTTAAAGTGTGAAATCAGGCAACAACTCCAGTCTGTAAAAAAAAAAGCCAACAAAAAGAAGACAAAGGAGCAACCCCCCTAAACATTCACAATGAAACAAACCAACAATAACTCCCTTAATTTGGATGATATATACATTATCTGTATTATCTGTAACTCTATAAAACTTAAAATAGACGATATTTTAATGGTCATAATACAGATATAGTCTCTGTTCAGAGTGAATTTTGTTGGATTATATGTGGTTTGCCATAGTCATTGTCGTTGGTTTCAAAACATCACTGAACATCATTGGAAAGTGTGATTCTATTGACTGAAGGTGTGATGTGTTTTTCTAAAGCTTCCTCTCACATCTTGTTGCTTTCATTGTGTGTTTTGATAGTAAAGGTAACGGGATGAAGTCACAAGGTCTGTCTTTCATCTTCGTGAATTTATTTCTGTTTGTGTATTGAAGATACTTAAACATGTTATCCATACATTTCATGTCCTGTCAGCCTTATTTACAAGGCAAAATCCCTGTGTAAGTGTCTCTGAAATTCCCTTGCTGATAGGTGTTCTGTGTTCTAGCCATCTAATATGGTGAAAAGTACTTAATGGCTGATATTGTGTGGACTACCAGTTACCTGACATGTATGGTTGAGATCATCTTTTTCTAGGCAAATAGTACAGATCCTTGCTCTGAATTTCTCCTGGCTGAAGCATGCATTCATCATACTTATCAGACTTTCTAGGTCTGATAACCTCTGTGGGATTGGAGCCTTGCTGTCCTATTGCACTGGGTTCGTGGTTGTCTTACGGTATAATTCTTATCCTTAGTTGGAAAACGTCATAATTAAAACAAATATTACTGTAAACATTACCTTGCCAGTTCTATTTGTTGATTAGGTTGCAGTTGATTTTTTTGCAGTATTTTATTACAGGAGATTCTCTGGAGATCATATATCAAGGTTAAAATGTAGACATAAACATAAAAACATACACCTATATATACCTGTATATAATTTTTTTCAAAGTGAAATAGGTTGTCTGCTATTAATGAGTAAAATATTCTCTATGCATTATATTTTTGCTTTGTTTCTGGAGATACTTCTAGCTATACATCAGCTGGGGAAGAGAGGAAGTCTCTTAGAGAGAAGTCATTACATTTAAGTTATGTAAGAGCTCATATTTGACAGTGTTTTCTTCCAGTTTGTACACCTATCGTGGACATCACGTAACACTGTCATGGAGGGGATAAAATACGGGAGTTTTAGTTTTGGAGACATCATCTGCTAGGATCTGTGGTTGGTATGACCTGAGCTGTGGTTTCCTACAACACAATTTTATTTTGCTCAGTTTTTTATCAGACAGTGCAGATATAAACTGGGAAAGAGATTCATTGGCTTGAGCAGAGCTCGAGTGTGGGAAATCAGAATTAATTCTACTGTCCTACATAATGTCTGATTGCACTGAGATCTCTGGAGTTCAGCTATATTAACTTATTCTTTTATTGTTCGAACTTGCAGAACAGTTTGCTCTCAACAATTCCCAGTCCAGTTTCCTGTCTGTCCTCACAAAAGGGAATAGTTTCTGTGCTTGTAGCCTAGTCTACACTGTTGTAAAAAATTGATACGTATTTTCAATACTGCATGTACAGCCTATGTCTCTGAAAACCTGATACTCGCATATAATAGCTCTTATAAACTGCAGCATTTTGACCATCAAAACCAGCCTCTACTAAGTGAGCTGCTAAAATTAATAGCAGTCTGGATAAAACTTACGTATCTCTGGGATTGCTGTCTTGTCTGTTTTCTACAGTAATGTTGTCATTCTCATTTTCTTTGAAGCTTCCTTGAACCATCCCCCTCTCACAAATAGTTCCATATGGAGTCTGAAACACTGGCAGAAGTGCCCAGAGGCAAGTTGATAAGCAGCTTAGCTGCACAGCTACTGATCCAGCAGACTTGATGCTGCATCCTTATGCTTTCATTTTATCTGCACCTCTAACCAGCACTCAGGTAATAGCAAAGTTCTAGAAGTGGAGGGGAAGAAGTAGATGTAATGGACCTGTATGACAGAGAGTAAAATTTGAAACTTTGTCTTGCTTGTGAAGAGTGAAATAGGTAAAGGAAAAAAGCGAAACAAAACTTGCTTATCCCATGCCTTGTATAGCTGCCCTTGCAACAGGGTTTTTTTTTTTAAAGTTTTGCTCTGAAAAACCATTAGTCTCTGGAAACATGTTTCAGTACTGTAGTTGATATATAATTGTCTTTAACTAGTGTGAAAATTTTCCTCAGCTTATATCTCAGCCTCTGTGCTTTTTTCACCCTCTTTTTGTGAGGTGAATCTGTCTATCTGAATGTATAGACATCTTGTAAATATTTTTCTTCACTTAGTGCCAACATACTTAGGACTCTTTTTACACAGATAGACTCATTAAGGCATAGAATCAGAATATGGAAGTACTAACTAGTGGAAATAGAAGACTTATTCTTCTGTTTATTTAGGCGTTCTTTCTCCCTGAAGAGATTTTAGGTAAGGAGTTTATTTTCAAAAGGTAGCTTTATGTGCCTGTACCTTTTTGACTTTGTAACACTCCCCATCTCCCAGAAATAAAACTCCTGAATTCGTATCTGTTTTGGAAGACTGGATGACTTTGTGTGCTCTGATGGCACAAGGATGAAGAGCTGGTGTTCTTAACTGTGGGAATTCTTTTCATCCTGGTTTTCTAGGGAAACATGGGTATGATCACATACAATGTGCATGCTGATTTCTCTTCTGATTTCTGTTACTGCCCAATTTCAGCTAAACTTACAGAGAAGTGAAGAGTTGGAGATAAGAAATTCCATAAAGTCAGGTACCTGTGTAGGAGTTAAGCACCCCAGGATATCATGGCCTTTTAAGAGCAACTTTGCAGCTTGAGCTAACAGTCATAGAAAACCACTTGCATTTATCCATTATGAATTACCTGCTTTGGGAAAGGTTTTATTTGGAACTGGCACACCTTAGGCCACAGAAATTCGGGTACAAAATGGCCAAATAATAAAATGATAAATTAAATTCAGTATACAAAGGGGTATATATGCAATTTAAACCAGCCTTTTCATAGCCAGTTATGGCCTCTCAACTAGCTGCAATCACTTGGAAAAGAATTCTTAAGAGCTGTAATAAATAGTTATGTGAAAGTATAAATTCCATAGTCAGTTATGTTAAAAAAAATAATATGAAGAGTTTTTAGCAAAGAGGTAGAGAACAAGATGGAAAATACTATGCCACTGTGTAAATCTGTTGTATGTCTGCCCCATGAATACAGTCTGTAGTTATGGTTCTCCCATCTTAAAAATGATATAATAGAACAAGAGTGATCAAAAGTTTCAAGAGAAGGCTCATTAAATAGCCTAACACTCTTCATCTTGAAAATGAATAATTTGTGATGATGAAGCAGGAATCTAATACAGAACCATAAAATAGGAAGGTAATGAAAAAAGTGAATGGATGTGACTGTACATTGTTTGATGCAATTTCATTTGATGTTCTCACAGTACTTTTATTATTTGGAATCTGGTCTAAAAAATAAAAAAGGAGATGATCTCACAGA
Source organism: Melanocharis versteri (assembly GCA_013397845.1). Taxonomy (NCBI): domain Eukaryota; kingdom Metazoa; phylum Chordata; class Aves; order Passeriformes; family Melanocharitidae; genus Melanocharis; species Melanocharis versteri. The sequence continues at coordinate 106,272 of VZTG01005442.1, read as the reverse complement.
ATTAAGAGGTAGTCTGTGAGAATCACTGCTTCATCATTTTGTGTGAGTGAAGGGGTTTTATTGACATAAAAGGCAGAATGAAGAAATCCAGAGAAGGAAAATCTGTCAGAGATGAATGCAAAGATATACCCTCTGGCTTAAAAGTTCCTGCATTGCAGACTTCTGGAAGCTGGAGAGTACTTTGAGGAAGTGGTGGCTTATGCCTGCTGTGTTTGTGGGAGGGAGGCTCCTAAGGTACCTGCTGTGGAGCACTGTCAGAGGGAGAATATGGGAGCAGAAGGCCATTTGGTCAGACCTGGTGCAGGCACAGCGATGCAGCTTCAGGACTCACGTTTACAAAAGACTTGAGTATTATATTGCCTTGTGTAATAACCTTGTCAGATATTCAGTGGTTTTTAAAATGCATCTTGACTTCACTGGCTGCCAAACACTTCAGTGGGAGATTATTGAAAGTGATGTATAGTTTCCTTCTTTGGATGAATGTGTAATTCACTTTCCTGAAACCCCGCAAGCCCCACCCTCTCAAATAATGGCCATGTACCATTCTTGCTTTTCATTAATTAAAGTTTTAGATAATCACAACCCTCTTGTGTTTTAGCCTGGGTGGACAATTAAAGGCTAAAAAAGGGTGTAAATTCAGTGTAAAAAATTGTGGATAGAAGATATGTAGTTTGCAATGTTTGTTCCCACACTTGGAATACCTGGACAAGCTGTTGAGGTTTTTCTTGTGCACGTCCCATGTGCTTCAGCCCTGACCTGAAGAAAAGTTCAGACTCCAGGTCAAACAGAGCTGAAGACACAAGCGTAAATCAATGACTTGTTTTAGTGCCACGTTAAAACAACATGAGTGGCTGGCTTTTCTGACCCTCCTCCCTTTCATTTAATGTGCTTCTTTGGCTCTTCTTTAAAGAGGGCTCTGTAGAGTAATTTCAGCTCTTATCAGCTTGCTGACAGCTATATGAGCCTTTCTGCTGGCTCCAGGCAATCACTGCCAGCGTGTGAAACATCCCATTCTTGCAGTGAAATGGTCTTGGATAGAGTTAAAGCGAATGGGTGGTGGAGTTTTCCTGTGGGTGGTGCAGCTTACATGAAAGAGATGGGATTTAGTTCTTGTTAACCAATTAAACAGAAATTCATTTCAATATCTGGACACTAGATGCTCTTTGAGCATACTTAGGCTTTTACAAGTCCTTTTAATGAGAATATTAAACTTACAGCTGCAGTTCTTTCCCTGACAGGGGACAGCTTCTGTCTCTGGGTTCTTTAGAATCATTATTATGAAATTTAAGCAAACTTTCATCTGTCTGCCATTTGTAGCATTTTAAGGAGTGCGACTGCAGAGCCTAACCCTACTTTAATCCTCCCAGAGTGCTTCAGTGAAGCTCTGGGTCTCCCATAAATGTCAGGCCTGGACAATTTGCCATCTTATCAGATGCAGTGAAGTTAGTTCCAGCCCTCTCACCCCTCCCCCAGAGGGAAGATTTGTTGCTGCAAACAGCAAAGGAAAGAAAAAACTTTTTCCTGGCTTACTGCCAGGATCACCATGGGAGTTGTAGAATCCTTGGCATTTATATATGAGACTTTCATTGCTCCCCTCTCCCTTCAGTTGTTGCAGAGAGTATCCTTATCCTAGATTTTTTTTTCTTCTTGCCTGTCCTGCCTTGTTGTTTCTCAGAATGAAGAAAACTGTCTTCGTGGCATCTCTGAGAAAGAGCTCCGAAATTTGAGACCAATCAGCACCTCTGTGAATAATTTTTTTAGGATACATTTGGGCTGCTTTTGTGTCTACATTGGCAGCTTCTAAACAATAAAAGGTTAAACTTAACCGTAAGAAGAAAATTATGCTATTTTAAGACAATTTTTTTTGTTTTTCAGATTAGATTTTAGGAGTCTGTGTTTTAAGAGTCTGTATCTTGTTGCACAGTGGGTTTTTGGTACTTACCCTTTGCAGATTGCTATACACAACTTGGATAGACTACAGATAAACCAGATGATCCAGAAATTGGAAAGGCATGTACTTCTAGAAAGAATATTTGAAAATATTCTGTCATGCACATGAAGCAGTTAGCTGTAGACAAATGGATGATTAAGCATATCTCCTGCTGTTCCACTCTTTCTTTGTTACTCTGTGCTTTCCCTCTGCTGCTGTATAGTCTGTACCACATCACATTCTTTATCGAATCTGCCTGCTTTGTTTACCTCCTTTAATTATTGAAAGTGTTACAACTTTAGCATTTATCTATATAGCATAAATACACTGCATTGCTGTAGTAATTTGCATGTGAGTATATTAAATAGCGTAGTAAAACACCTTTGTCTTGTATCCATTTTACTTCTGACTAGATAGATACGTAAATAACTTGTACAAGGTCAAATCATAATATTAATAATGGAATTTAGAAATCTGCATCCTGTTTTAATGACTATATCAAATGTATCTTGCAAGACAGTAGGAATATTTGGCTTTTAAATTAGAAAGGTCTTACATTTTCTATAGAAACAATTTGCTGCCAGATAATGTTTAGACAGCTTTTCCTTTAATCTTTGTCGGTAAATTATGCAGATATATTGAATAGTTTCTTAGATGCCTGGAGGTAGGAAAATTACATGTCCTTTTTACAAACTGAGTGGTGGGCTGTTTTGGGAATATACTGTAGTGCCCCTTGGCTGGCAAATGGTGTAATTTATATCTGGGGTTTGGCTTCTTCCTTTTCATTTTTTAAAAATTTTTTTAAAATTTTTTTTTTCATTAGCAGCAATTTTGAATGCTCTCTAGAAATTAAAATGGCATCTGGCATTAGTTGTCTTTGAATCCTGGTGACCTAATTCTGTAGAGATGCTATGGACAGAAGGATTGTAGAGGGTGTGCATATTCCAGGATTCTAATGCTGGAGTAGGGAATCATGGATAGAAATTTGGCTTCATGCAGTAAAGAATATCATGCTATTCCAGATGCTTACCAAGAAGAAATAGATAACTCTTGTTGATGTCTATCAATGCTCTTTTTCATGTATATTTATTTTCAGTCCTGTTTTATTGTAGTGTGACTACCACATAGTATTATCGCAACCAGCAGTTAATACTCACCTTCCCCATTTCATCAGATAGCCATACAGCCGTGTGCAGTTTGAGCCATGAAGGATGAGGTAGTTTTATATAGCTCAAGCTAAGATCAGTTATTTTTAAGATGTGGAGGAAGAAAGCAGCACCATGTCCCAAATGGAATTTTTCCAGTAGATATGGAAAAAAACCTCATGACTGCCAGTCCTTCAGCTTTTATCCTCAGAGAAGTCAGTAAGATATATTTGTATTCAAGCAATGCTGGCAGTAATGTTTGTGGTTAAAGTTGTCCAATGTTGAGAACTGTGTGTATGGGGGTATGTGTATTATGTTTGTGCTTATATAAAACAGAACTGTATAGCTTACAGGAAACTGAGCAAAACATGCCTTCATCAAAAGGGCAAGTTCTTCCCGGTATAGAGCTTAAGCTCTGAAATTGAGGTATGTGCTGATTTTTGACAGCTATAATATGGTGGTAACCTTACCTAGATTTTTTTTCTTCCTTCAAAAAGCTGTCCTTTCATGTGTGTGATTGGCACTGGGCTTGCTTTGTGTTCAGCTTCTCTAATCAAGCGCATTTAAGCTTCTATTCTCCCAGCATTAGTACAGCAGTCATGGGAAATCTCAAACAGGCCAGATCTTATTGCAGCAGTTGACACAAATAAAGGCAGTTGTGCTTTTATTTATTTATTTTTGATGCTGGATGCTGATTAAAAGTTTCCAAGCATCCTTTAGCTATGCTGTAAAGCCAACCAGCAGAGAGCAGGGCAGCTGCTGAGGAAGGGAGATGCTGGTGGACACAGGACAAGATCACAGTGGGAAGCATCAGTGTGTGTAACTCAGAAAGCTGGGAAAGGTGTAAACAGATCCCCAATTTATCTATAGGGTGGGCTCTCCAAACAGTGTTTTATTGGCCAGTGGCTCCTGCTTTACTAACCTCTAACCTCTGCAGTACTCAGAGGTGCTGCCCACCAGCCAGCCTTGTCTTTGAACCTCCCTTGGCTCCTGCCACCTCAAAGACTTGCAGTCAGATTCCTGTGTTTTGCTTGGGACCTCACCTCTCAGCAGGATGCCTGCAGCAGGGAAAACTGATCTACCCTGAGAACATAGACATATTTGAAGGCAATACCCCTAGGACTAGAAACCTATTGCTTTCAGTTTCAGGAGCTGTCCATCACTTGTCAAGAAATGTGGATAAAACATCCTCCCACCCCCCCCAACTTCTGGTCTTGCAGTATTTGAATGTTCCTTGCAATTACATACATGTATTTGTTTTCTGTTATTTTCCAGACTGCTGTTGAATCAGTGCTAGCACAGCTCTAGCTCACTGTAGGTCTGGTTTTATGTTAAAGGAGTGTGTGGAGGACAAACATCATAATAAGGATGATACAGGTTCAAGTATTTTTGGCTACTCCCCAGGTTAGGCATGCCTGTCTCTTCCTTTACAGTAATGGCCTAGTGAAATTGGAGTGAATAGGGAGCCATGCAAACTCCTGGAAACTGGAGGGAAGAGAGTGTGCTATTTTTTGTGTTTTTACATCATTATCGATGGCTATGTAGATATAATGACTTACCTGGAAGCTAGAGTAGTATCTGTATTTCTCTTTTTCAGCTGTGTTATTTCTATGGTGTCAACACATGCCATTTGCCTGTAAATAGGAAGACAAACTGAAAGCTCTTTGGGAGCAGAGAGAATTCAGAAAATGGTAGTCATTTTTTGTATCACATGTTTTTAAAGCTGTAAATGCTGCATGAAACTTTTTTGTTTTGTTTGGTTGTGGGTTTTTTTGGGTTTTGGTGTTTTTTCCTCTCATCCTGCTGCTTTCTTTGCTGGCTCTATCTTCATACTTTGCAACAGTATTCCCAGCCACAGCTGGGAATGGGGTGGTTCCTTGCTGCTCGTAGTGCTGGTATCTGTTGGCTCCATAACTGAAATGTATTTTGACTGTGGATTTGTAAGGTGCCAGGACACTAAGTCAGGTTTCCTGGCTGGTGCAATGTTGCCTTCTGCAACAGAGTTGCTAAGTTGACATACTCATTAATCAAAGAAGCAACTTCGAGGTGCAGAAGTATATGGAGGGAGGAGAGAACACCAGTGCTAAGTGATATTTTTATCTATTCAAGTCTTGTGTTCTTGCTATTTTTAGAATTAAGTTGCTATCATTAGGACAAGGAATAGCGGAAATCTGTATTTTAAGGGTAAAGATAATGCAGGATTTCAAAACTATATAAAAAGTTGCCATTTCGTGAGAGAGAATGAAAACTCTATTGAAAATACCTTCTTTTGTGTCATATATTTAAGCAGAATAAGGCTCTTCATAACAGAAAATGAAAACCTTAGAAACACCAAAACAAAAAAAACTTCCAAACCTACCACCCCTAAAACAAATCAAAAAACCCCTCAAACTCCCAAAATTATGTGAAAGTATGGAAGCAAGAGGGAAAATGTTAACTCTAACAGATATGCTTGTAAGAACCATTGTCGTATATGCACAGTATGTGTTGTACGTATGGATTACTACAATTGATGCAATTCTTTTCAAAGGACCAAAGAGGAGAATCTGAGGAAGGCTGCAGTGCAAAAAGCTTAATTTTAATATCTGAGCTTGCACTAACATTTTCTTTTAACTCTTCTAAGAGTCAGCAAGTAGTCTCCAGCAATAAAACTGAGAGTGAGTAGAAGTGAGTTATTCCCAAGTGGCTGGTATCTGAAGAGTAAGATTAGCATTTTGAACTCTGACCTCTGTCCCGTTATGAATTGGCAGCTTCAAAAAGAAAAAGGAAAAAAAGAAATTTGGATAATGCAGAGATTCAGTTTTCACTCTGTTGTATCTGAAGGAGGCAAATGTGCTTGTTTCGTAGCTGAAATTACTGCAGCAGAGAATATTGAGCCCAAGGATTAAATCCACTTACTGCTTCACTTTTGAAGAGATTGCTTTTGAAGCTGAATTACAATAAAAACCAGCACAATGAAATATCTGTCTAGAATTTCTTTCCTAAAATATTTGACTGTAATGATACAAATTATTATTTTGTTTGCTCATACGGCTGAAGTGTCTTGTAATTAAGGAATATTCCTCTATAGGCCACTCATTTAATTTGTATAAGTTAAATAGACAAATTGAGTATTTTCAGGGCTTTACTTGAGAATCATCCATAACTCAGAAACAAGAGTTGAAAGATGGAATGAAAGTTCAGAAATAATATTAAAAGAATATTGTCAGATTACATTAGAAGCAAACCTTAGTTAACTGGTAACAGGAGTATGTGCCCTGCATTGTTCTACTGCTCATTCTTCTTTTTGCCCTTGTAGAGGAACTTCTGGTTTGAGGTTCAAATAACCCCAATACTGTGTTATGGATTAGTCTTTATCTGAAGTGATCACAGGCCTCCAAACTTCAATTCCTTGCTTACCTCCAGTTTTTAGCTTTAGAGGTGACTTGCTGATGTTCTGAGCACTCTTTGTATGCTGTCTGCACTACTGCTTTTCTTGGATAGGTCTGCAGTGAGAAACAGATTCAACGCAGCCAGTTTAGGTTGAATTTGAAAGATGCTTTTACTCTGTTATTCTATAAAACATAAAAATCAGAAAACTTTTCAGTTTTAGGCAAGTTAGTGTGATTTTACCAGTATTTAATTGATTTAATGGATTGGCTTTTAAAATTTCTACATAGTCCATGTATGGGGACAAGAAACTAATTTTTACTTTCAGACTGCATTTTCTAAAGAGCTTACCTCCAGTTTCAGGTAATTGTACTGGCACCCCAAAAGTGAGACAGCGTTTCAGAGCACAGGTCTCTTACTATTATTCCTAAGCTGAAACACATGAATTTTTTTTGAAAAATGTAGCCTACATTTGTGTAGATTTGTGTAGCCTAGATTTGTGTTTCAAATCTTCATGCCTCTCTGGGAAAAATGAGACTGCTTCAGGTCACTATTGAAAACAGAGCTTTAAGGGGAAGAGGGACCATGACCTACAGCTAGTCACTTATTTTATCCTCTCATGCTCCCTTACTAAGAGAAGAATGGATTTATCGGAAGGTATTTTAAGGTACCTGGGCTCTAAATTTCTGTCAGAATAATGATATCTTTTCCTGCACTGATTACAGAGAGAATGAGCCAGCCAGCATTAGGTGTGTTGAATGTGATTGAGTGATGTTGCCAAGGGTCCTAAATCAATAAAGCATAGTTTTTTTAATCCCAAATTCTTACCATTTTCTAGAAACAACAAAATACTATTTAATTATTAATAGTATAAAGTCTTCTGAGGCTTTCTTGTAAGCCTGTGTAAAAAAACTAAAGATATCGCTGGTTTTAGCTGATACAAGCTGGTGTCATCTTTGCTGGAGAACTGCATACTGATAGTATGTGTGAACAGCAAGGAAGCTGTTGGAACAGGGAACCAGATGTAAGAACAGGAAAACAGTACAGAAAGAGGGTGAAAATTACAATTTATAAGCAGAAAAATGTGGGAACTCGGGACTATAAGGTCCTCAGTCTGAACCCAAAATTTATTTTGGGAAACTTCTTATAAGACGCCTATTGCTCCAAAAGAGAAACTTACACTCTCTTCAGTCCCAATTTGCTGGGGAGGTCGGTAGGGCTCTTGAGAGCTCAGGTTTGCTATCTGGCTATTACATAACATCAGCTACATTCGTATGCATCTTTAGTATAAGGCAAACATACAAAAATTCAATTTATCTTGAACCTCAGTGGCCCATTTAATCCTACTGCCCAGTGGAAGTCGTTTGAGGGGAGGGGAGGTTGCCTGGGACCAATCCAAGTAGCAATAACGTGCTATGTCTCATAACTTAGAAAATGTTTGATTACATTACAGTTAGACACATAACTTCAGCAGGTCTTTGTGGATGCACTCCCGTGTCCAGAGCTGTCAGATGCACAGCTGAGCTGTAGATATTTACTGTAATATCTTTTGTATCTCTGTTGAAGGTACACATTTTAGCAAAGGGTTGCTGCAGTCTGTAACTTCAGTTACTTAGCTAAATATCTCATTAGTTTAAACTTTCTATTTACAAATAAAAAGAGAAGATGAAGTTATTGGGGTTTTTTTCTATTCTTCTATCCATCCCAAAATTTGAAAGGTTTAGAATGGCTAAGTCTCACAACATCTCTTTGGGGTCAGTATTACATGTACTGCTGAGAGGCTGAAGTAGAAGCAAGAAATCAGATAAATGCCAAACTTTTATCTGTAAATAAGTAACAGAACCAAGGTTAAAAGTAAGATCACCAAGTTTCCAGACCAGTGCTGTTGCAGCAGGTAGGCCACGCTCTTTTGCTTGGATAGCCTTCTCTAAACCAGCTGGGAGTAAAAACCAGGAACACCAAGAGCCATTAGGAAGGGAAAGCATTTAAGTAGAGTCACCATAGGCGGTGTGAAAGTGGTTGTATTTCAAGGCCTTGTAAATCCTTTCAAGACATTTTGGAAACACTGAACTGCTGCAGTGGGGCAGAATCTCACAGCATCATGGCGCCTGACCTAAAAGTTGAGAAAAGTGGTGGTTTATGGGCAGTTAAATTTTACTACTCTTTTGCGAATTTTGTTTTTTTCCCCTCTTGCTACTTTTACGAACTCCCACCAAATCATGGGCTGTGAAAAGACAGAAGGCTAGAAAGTTCCTTTCATGGACTGTTTTCTCCTTGATCTAAATGTTACAGAAGATAGTCCTTTCCTTGCCTTGTGCCCAGCGTTTTGCTTTTTTTTTTTCACAAACCAGTCAAAAGATTTACATTGATCCGTCTTGCACTCTACACCAGAGCACCATTAGTGGCATTAACACTAGAACTTATAAACATTATATGAATGGACTCTGTAACCTGATGCTATGTTGGCTTGTAAAGAGCTTATAAAGAGATGCTAGGCCCCCAAGTGTGTTTATTTCCAAGGAAAATAACACCTTACCTAAATAAATGTTACTTTCTATAAGTAGGCTGCCCTGTTGCTGCATGCTGCTGCCTGTTGTCTGGTATGAAAATAAGTGCACATGCTCCCTTCCCAAGCTCTTGCCTGTGCTGATACGTGCTGGATATTGTCCGTTTAGTTTCTTCATAGTCTGATTGAACTAAATCCTGGAGCTGAAAACAAGAGGAATTGAACTTTTGGGTTGGATGCTTGCTTACTTGGTTTAAGGAACATCTGTCTTACAGATATGGCTAGTCTTTCTCAAGGTGTGCATGCGTATTCATAGAGATAAATTGATAACACTACATTATATTAAGAAATTTTGGCCTTTACAGAAAGTGATGGGTTGTCATGGCTGATCTAATGAGGATGGAGCAGTTGAAAGTGGGGCAGGAGGAAGGAAGAAAAGAAGGGCAACAACTTAGAATTACTTAGTGGCATGCCTATGTTTGTGAACTTGGTCTGCAAGAGCTCACTGCGTGGCAAGAGGAGAGAATTTAGTCTCCAATTCCTTCAGTCTTTGGCTTCCATAATGAGATTGTCATGGCTTTGTTAAATTTACTGCAGAAATTGAATTCAGATGAATTAATTTCATGGGCAATCTATTGTGTAATGAGAATTTCCAGTCACTTCCAACCCACTGGGCAACCCAATAATATAATGTATTTCTCTTTGTCAGTCAAGTCATACAGTATACTAGATTTGACTCTTCAAAATGTTTTGTGAAACTGTTATAGAAAATGCTTTTCTGTCTTTCATTTTGGATCTATCCTAGATTTTCTATTTATCCAGAAATTTAGAAGGAGAAGAGAAATTCTATTTCTTCTTTCTGTTTTCAATTCCTTGTAAGCCATATGGGTTAATTTACGTGGATCTGTGTTGTCTTGGCAGTTGTACAAAGTAGATGTTTGATCTCTGTTTACCACCTAGGTTGCCCATGGCCTAAGCAATATTTAGGTGTATACAAAACTAGCATTCTCTACAAGTCTGTGGTCTGCATAATGTGTTTCCTTAGAAAAATCTGGAAACGTCATCAAGCAGGCTTCTAGAGTACTAGTAGCTAATTTCAGTTCAAGTTGAAAGGAGAAGTGTGACTTTATCATGGTTGTAGTCCACGGATAATCAATGCTATGTGAAAGCCAAGGTCTGGACTTACAGATTGTCTGTTTCAAGATCCTGAAAGGCATTCAGGTAGCTCTAATTAGTGTATTACAATTACCCTACCTTAAAAACACTGCTTAGTGTATTAAAGTTACTCTTGAGTTTTCTGGATTCATAGATATGGAGAAGAGAAACAGTGAGCTCAGTAAAGCTATGTAAGAATAATAAGAAAGTTGGCATAAGAGTCTTTTTCTTTTGTTGTTGTTACTCTCTCCTGTATCACAAATGTGTTCATAGGATTTTTATCCCCTCTGTTTCTTACATTCTAACATAAGCTTTTCAACCTCACCAAGTAGAGTAGAAAATACATTTCAAATGGAATCAACATACATCTTCCCAATAGAAAACTTTCCCAAAATATTTAGTAACTCAGCATGTGGAGCAGCAGACACTAGCAAGCCATGTTAATCAGTTCTGCTTTATAAAAGCAAACAAGGTGGGGAGGAAGTAATGAGACCCTGAAACATCTGTTTGGGGACTTCAAATCCCCTTAGAAGGTTTTGAGTTCTGCCTTAAAGAAACACAACTCCAAAAATATTACAACCAACTGTGGGAACATTTTATGGCTCTTTACAAAAAATTAATTACATAAATATTAGTCTGTAAAACATAAATTCCCTCTGCCCTCTTTTCCAGATTTGCTTCTGGTATAAAGGTGTAATCTTGTCTGACATTGCAAGCATTCTTTAAGCAAAGAGAAGCTAGATCAGATCCATTCCAGTTTTGCTGAAGGAAGAGAACCATCTTTGATTTTTATGAAGCCAGATAATAATAGATATTACAGTATTAATAAACAGTCTTAGAACATTATAGGAATGCTGTCATTTAATAACAATGGAATACATAATCCTGTATTTCACACTATTAATAGTTACTTAATTGCTTATAAATGTATATGCTAAAAGGCTACATAAAATAGTTTTTCTTTCCTACTTAGTGCTGCTTACAACAATTGTTCTAAACTGTTGTCTAACATGAAAGTAAAATTCAGAATCTGTGTTCTTACTCCTTTTTATTTAGCATACTTGAACAGAAAAGTTAGCTGTTCTGGTCCATTTTAATTCTTAATCTGCTTCTGGTTTTCTTTTTAGATAGCTTGCTTCTGAGTTCTGGATAATATATTTTTGTTAAGGAATGGGGCATGGGGAAAGAAATACTAATGCTTTTGTTTAGCATGTGGTGTTTGCTTTATTTAGTGTCTTTTTATTTATTCTTACCTGTTTATATAATTCTTCTGCTTTTACACTTGAATGTGGTAGTAATTTTGTTCCGTGTTCTTGGTAATCAGCCTGTTATCCAGCTGTTAGCTCCTATCAGGAAGAGAAATAAGGGGAGGGAAGTGATTCCATTCTAAACTGAAGTTGCTTTGCACTCTCTCTGGATGACAAGCTCCAGGATAGTGTTGTTTTGAACATACCCATCAGTCTCTGTAGAAAAAATTTTGAAATAGCCTGAAATAGTCAGAGTTGTGGCTGTTTTCACAGTAAATGCTTCAGAGAGTACTAATCTCTTTCCTCGTTTGCTTTCTAAATTGTAACATGGATTTTTTTCATCTTAAATATTTACAGAAATATTCTGCAGAATCTGTTTTACAGATAATTTTTTTTTTTTTACTCACAGAGTAGACTTTTAGGGCCGGTGGTTTGGCAACAAATCTGTCGTTCTAAATCCCATAGCTTACACTCAGAATAAAGTGCAGGGTAGCATAAGCATGAATATATGCAAGTTTGTGCTTATAATCTTTCCTGTACACTATTATTTAGTCTAGGAATATCCAAAAAGAAGTGTATATGCAGGAATCACTGTGTGTCTTCTGTTAAAAAGTACTGGCCTGCAGAGTGAGGTGTGTTGGCATTTGTTAACAACAGAAAAACAAGAGTTATTTTTGGTTCATCCTATGATCTGTACCTCCAGAAACTTGGTATTCCTTCAGTAATTAATTAAAGTAAATAATACAGTAACTAAATAAGGTAAATAATATTATTTAATATTTTCATAGCATGTTATTAAAACTGGCTTGTCTGTATAGCCTTTTTGCTATATAAGAAATCTGTAACAAGAGTAAAATAGCCCTTGCCCAGATTTGTGTATTGTCTTCAGCTGTGTTCTGACTTTGAAAGCTTCTAAAGTTTCCAATTAATGAAAAAATGCATTTGTTTTAATTGCTCTACCTCCTAGATGCAAACACGTACTCTTATAGTTGATAGTTAACCATAGGGAGATTGCAAATTAAATTACTTTCTGGACAGTTCTAGGTGCTGCAGCTTCCTGAAGAAAAATAAGGTTGAAAAAAACCATGTCTTTTGGGCCAGAACTCTTGAACTGCATGTTTTGGTTAAGCGTGTTTCCTTCTGGGTTGGATGGGGACCTACAGGATCATTTGATAGTTCCAGGGATTGAAAAAGTATGTTTACATCTCTTAAGAGAGAGTCAGATAAGTCAGTATTTTCATTTCCAAACCCCTCCTTTTATCATTTCTGTCTTACACAGAAGCTGGGATGAGATGAAAACTTGTACAGGACCTTAGTTTTAGAAAAAACTCACCTGTGAAATTCAGAGCACCTCTGTATAGCAATCTCATGCTTCATTTCAGCAGTTTTACACTGTGCTAGAAATTAGCCTAGATTAACGATTATAATAAATTGGCATGTACATGTACTTTTATGTGAAAATCATAATAATTTACTTGTGTTAATAATATTAGGTTTCTTGAAAGGCTTGGGAAGCTATTAGTCTGGTAGGGTTCATGACTACTGAAATTCTCTATTTGATCAAGTGTCTCTAATATTGATGTTTAAAAGTGACTTCTGAGTTCTGCCTTTTAGGCAGAATGCTTTTATTTGACTATTTAACTGCACTGTGGATTCCTTTGCCTTAGAAAAAAATGGAGTATAAGAGTAATTTATTTTGTTCTATGGTCAAACTGCTTTTGACATTTTTCAGGAGGAAAACGTACGATAAAAGTATGAAAATACTTGATTCTTTCAAATATTTTCATTCTGTTTAATCACTTGCAAAATAATGCTGCTGCTTCTTTTTATTGGCTGTGGGTCCTTTTAAGGGGTGGAGTTGAGTTTGCAGCCCTCAGGCTTCGTGAAAATACTCTATCTGCAAAAAACATGCCTCCTAATTTAATTTCCACCTGACATGTAGACTGCATGGAACACATTGTGCATGGCAAGCCAAAATTGATTATTAAGCGCTGGATCTGTGCGATGTGAAAGTGAATTTTATTCTCTTTACAGGCAAGGTGGTTCTGGGAAGCATATTTTCGGTCTATGAAAGCAATTGCTCTTGCTACTCTTCAGATTATCAATGATAGAATTTACCCATATGCTGCCATTTCTTATGAAGAATGGAATGATCCCCCAGCTGTGGTAAGTAAATTAATTTGATTTACTCATAAAACAAATTGTGGATTTTGGTTTTTTTTCTCATACAAAAGGTATGTGCTATGAAACTTAGTAATAATTCTGTGTATATGAGTTTGTGTGTGTATGTGTTGTGCTGGTAACTTGCACAGATGAAGCTAATATATTTGATGACAACTGACAAAATAACTAGCAGTTCATTTTATGTCCTGGCACTAAGATGAGGACTTTTAACTTTTGCTATTGCACACATTAAATTGCTTCCTTGTTTATATATTTATTTATTTATTTTTCCTTGATGCATAGACATACACACACACACTTTTCTTTATTTTCATTGAATTCCGGGTGAGTTTGGAGCGCTGTGTGTTTTTGGACACAGTCTGTATGACTGCAGAGAAAATAGTGGAAATGCTGACGATCTCAAACTGTCTGCAAGGGTCTTTCATATAATTCTGTTGAAATAGCTAATTCTTCCTATGCCTACAATTTTCTCCATGTTATTTCTTAACAATTTCTCATACATAGAAACCAATGATCAAAGTTTTGCTGGTTTGTTTTTTTTTTTTTACCTTTTTTGTGTTTTTGGTTTAATTTAAGGTTTCACTGGTTGAACTCACTTCAGTTAAGAAAAAACAGGGCAGTATTAATTAACCACCTGCACCAAGCAGCTGGTCCTGATTTTTTACTCTTTAAAAGCCTGTAGATGATTTTCACTCATAATCAGTTAATTTTCTCTGTGTCAAAATATAAAAAATAGTTTTGTTTTACTAATAAAACCAAACCTGTTAACTATCTTGCTTTATGATAGTTTAGCAAAAGAAAGCTGGGTAGGAGTACTCAGGAGTAGAGTGTGTTTTACTTTAAGCTCCTCAGGCCGATGGAGTGTGAACAGTTGCTGATGAAGAGTTAAAAGCTCATTGCTGTACTTCAAAAGTTGTGTTTCCATTGCCCAGCCAAAGGCATTAATAATCTCCTGTTGTCATTTCTTGGAGAGGAAATGTGGCCCTGGTCAGTATTTAAGGAAGAAATTAATCCGCACAAGTGTGTACTCCACAAAAAGGGAATCAGAATATCTTAACACCTTTACAATTATGGTAGCAGAACCAAACAGCTTTAAACACGCTTACTGAAATGAAGAAAATGCTTGAAGGATTACTCAGTCTTTAAAGGAAATGTAAAAACATCTTCTCCTGGATTCTGTCCTATACTTTTTTTTTTAATAAATGCGCTAGTCAGAGTTCGAAAGTTGTCTGCTTGTCAGGCAGTAATAATCCGCTTGAGCCTGAGTATGTGTCTCATCTAGCTCCTGCCCAATATCTACTCAGCACTGTTACAATTTCTAGTAAGCCTGGATGAAACATTGTAGTTGGAAGGACTTACATATGTACATTTGAGGTAGCAGGAAATGGCAACTGTATCTTCTAACTTTGATAAGAAGGCAAAGTAACTAATGTCCTTTTTGTTTACAAGAAAATTGCTATAATCTTCTCTAAATAAACTTCATGACTGAAGCTTTTAAAGAAAGTTATTTCAGATCAGTCTCAGGGCCAGGATACAGCTAACTGTTAAAATAAGCACCTGTGAGTTAACATTAATACCACAGTGAAAAGTGTGAGTAACTATCATAAATTCTTATGTCACTGGCCAGAACTAACCTGCAGAACTTGCCATGTATATTCTGCCTTCAAACTCAGCCAACTCAGCGGCCAGTTCCTTTAGCTCTGCTTGTTGTTCCATGTGATGTTGTGGTCAGTAGGGATTAAGTGCAATGCTTTTCTGTATGCTTTTGTTCCTGTTATGTGGTTTCGATAGGAACACAAAGGTGCAGAAAGAATATGTAGAAGCTGTAGGCACAGTAACAAGAGGTGTAGAGGTGCAATCACTGTTTTAAGAGCTTACTGAAATTAGCCAGAAATTTTTTAAGTCAGTGCAAGGCTGTTCGTAGAGCTCAGATCCCTACGCTCTGAATAGTGAGGTTTTGAAAATGAGAGCACAGATTTGCCTGTGGAATATCTATACAGGAAAATGCCAGCTTTAAGGGATTTGTGAATTTACTTGCTAGGTCAAATTCACCTTTGTAACAGAAAGAAGAGCTTGCTGTGCAACATCATTATGCAGAGAAGGATGCTTAGAAAGAACCCTTGGCCTTGGTTGCTTACCTGCCTACCTCCTTGGTTTAAGGTGGGGGGTTTTTTGTGCGTGCTTCTGGGGTTAATTTTGCTTAGTAGGTCACCAGGATCCTGAGAACTAACAGAAAAAGTGTGGTAAAATGTCCTGGTTACCAATTGTTGTGCTGCTCAATTGTTACAACTGCTTCAGGTGTCAGATAAAACAGTTTAACCGTTATTTCTGCTTTGACAATTAGAATGGCTCGTAACTCTCCAAGGTGCGCATTATACTTTGCATTTTGTTGACATATTGTAGCTTCATGTGTTTGCTTCCAGAATTAGATTCATCATCTGATTTCAGTCTATTTTCTATCTTTTTGTGTAGTTCTGCCATTTAGTATTTTGATTATAATGTAGTAGAATAGATTCTATTTTGAGTTAGCAAACACTTAGCAGATGGCAGCCTGTAAGTATGCTAGATAAAAGAGATTTTTGGAGGTCTCAAATATTCAATTAAGTTAGTTTGTAACAGCAGCACTTATGAGGAAAAAGCTGAGAAAGCTGCATCTTTCACAAAAGGCTGCCCCAAGTTTGATGTCACTTGCAAAGCAGGGTTGGTAGCCTTCTCTTTGCTTTTCCTTGAGCTCGGATACTTCAAAATAGGAATTAAGACATATCTGCAAGTGTAATAATGATGACGTTGTTTCTACTGCAAAATTGCATTGATATTTGCGTTTGAAGGGATGGCTGTTACCTTGTGCAGTCAGCATGAAAATGATATTCGCTTAAAATTAATGTGGCATTCTCATGGCTAGATCTGCTCATGATAAGCTTTATTCCTGTTCCTGAGATATTTCTCAAGTCTCAACACAAAGAAACATCAGCCCATCTTGTGTTGAATTTGTAGTTTCCCAAACACTTTAAACCACTGTAGTAGGTACTGCTGCCCGAAGCAGCAGTCTTGCACTCTTCTTCAGTTGGGTAACAGTTTCCTCTTTCATGTGCAACCTTCTTTTTGGTTTTTCTATTTCACTTGTGGTGAATTAGCCAAAATTATGTTCCTCATATAAAAATTACCAGGCAAAAGGAAAAGAAAAATTAGTAGGGGTGTGTGCAAGGGAGGGACTGGGTGGCTTGAAGGCTGCTTTTCTTGGCATTAGTTTGACTTATATTGGCTCAAAATATTAGTAAGACTGTTGCCTGAGTATCTTCACCTCAGTGTCGATCCAGCAGTGGTACAGGAGGGTGTTTTTCCAGGAAGGAGTATAAGGTATGCAGAAGATAAATGCATATACAGTTAATTCCATACTTAGTACATTGCACAGGGGAAGTGATCCAAGCAGTTTTATGTGTTTTTATGGGCTGACTGAAGACTGTTGGCCTTTCTCAAGCGAAAAAAAGTTATAAAGTGGATTATTTTTCTACTTGTTCGCTGTCCTGTTGAGGGAATAGAAGACTAGTAGCATATAACATGCTAATATGTTATGGAATAAGACTTTGAATAAAAATGCACTATGAGATATTTCCTTCTTTTAATGAAGAAGGGCAAATGATACTTTTGGGGCCTGAAATTCGTTTCTGGACTACTTGAGCCCTTTATGTCTCAGACAGTCTTTTGTTGCAAGCATGGGGGTTTAATGTCTTTTGTATTTTTTGGCCCAACCATTATCCATTAGGCAGAGGCAATCAGTTACATCCAAGTAAGCCAGAAAATGACTGATTCTACAGTGTGCATTTTGATGGTTACCAGTTCGGGCTGGATTAGAAGTAATGACTTGGGCTTGAGATGTGATCTGTTACCTTCAATTAAGTACTTTGTTATGCTCTAATAGAGGTAAATTACTTCCTCACTTATGCCTCGTTGTAGATTGCTTAAATTCTCCTCTTTGCCTTATACCTCACTAATATATATGGGTTTCTGAAAAATGAGTAAGGCAGGATTTTTTCAGAATTCTTCAGCTGCTTTTGCTGAAATTGTTTCAAGCCTGTTTATAATGTAGACCTATGAAACATTAGATGGTTTTTTTGTCAGGGGCTGCTTTTGAGCTCTGACCTTGGATGATACAGACCAGAGTTTAATAATCACTTGAGAATATCAGTATGCGAACAATAAACATTCCAGATTTCATTACTTCCAATGAGGCAGAAAACAGCACCATCATTTGGTGTAAACTAAAATAGCAGAATTATCTTAGTGCCCAGAATGCCATTCATTTAGCAAAGCCTAAGTAGGATGTTCTTTTACAGAATACTTTGTGGGTCCTGCCAATTACTAGGCACTTGACACTTGTTAAAAAATTAAACTATTCCTAACCTCTTTGACTAATATTTTGTAGTCCTCAGTCTACAGATAATGCTACTGTTATAACTGTGCTTCCCTACTAGTACCATTTGTCGTCTCCAAAGCATTAAGTAAATATTAGCATACACTTTTTAATCTACCTGTAAAAGAGAACAAGCTAGCACTTTTCTGGGCGGTGCATATCTGGTTCCTGCTGTATTTTCCAGCTACTTGCGTGATGGTTTCAATCAGCTGGATCAAACCTTGCTTTATTTATTATGTTAGAAGATAGCTATTCTTTTTATATTAAATGAATTTCAGTTTACTGATTTTTTTTGGTGTTGGTATTATGGACAGGTTGAATATTCCCCATGTATTCAGATGTAAATATTGGTATTTTTATGTGAGTATGAAACATGATTTAACAGTTGGTTCTTTAATTTACCTGCCCAGAGGTTAGGATACTTTTCTTACACAGTGGATTATTCTACAGTAGATGGAAGTTTCTGTCTGTCTTGTGGCTAATTTTTTTCATGAGGAGGGTTTATGATCTTCATGAAAGCATTAAATGATGGCCACTGCAACTTGGTTTGTAATTCTTTGGAGTGTAAGCACTTTGGTCGGCTCTGGACAAGTAGGGAGGGTTAAGTCCTTTAGTTTTGCCCTGTGACCACTTAAGGATGGGAAGCATGATGAAATACTTTCTCAAAGTATTGAATAGAAACTTACCATAAATAATTGGAGAAAAATAGAATAAATCAAGGCTTTTTTTGGTCTGGTAATTGATAATTGAAACCACATTGAGGTTAGACTGATTTTATGAACAACCCAGCTGAAAAAGCCTTAAGCACAGTGGCAGGGGATATATCTCTGTTTTGCTTAGATGTACAGAACTGCTCAGCTACTAAGTTCAACACACTGCTGTCCTTACCTCTGGGCTTTTAAAAGACAGTGAATTGTTGTTCAGACCAGGTGGTTTCACTAATACATAGTTTACAACAAGCTAGCTAGGTGTTGAAAATAAAATACACAGGGAGGAAGGCTCACTTTCTTGTTCATGAGAGCAGTGAAATTTTATTCCTCTTAAGTGCTGTTGCTGAGTTTTCCCACTAAATGATAGCCGGGAAGTTCTTGATTCTTTTTCAATATGGAACATCTTACACAGCCTTGTTTTCCCAGAGACCATTCTGTGATGTAGTTTCTAGTGTGTCTACTGTACCTTCTTCAAGTCTCTTTCAACAGTGAACAACCAGTTAAGAAGTTTTGGGATAGGACTGAGTCTTCGTGATCTCTGACGCTTTACCAGTATCTTTGAGGCTCCATAGAATTTAAATATTAAGATTGTCCATTTCTCAGTCCAGTTGTGTTTGTTGATGTCCTGAAGCTCCCACCTATCTCCCTGCTGCACCCTGCTAAGAAAGATCTGTTATAAACTTCCCTGCTAAGTTGAACCTGAAGACTCCACATCAAGTCTGGTCTGAAGCCTCCCACATCATGAAGATTCAGCTCCCTTGATACCTCATCCTTAACGTATTTATTTTTCCTGAAGTAGAATCAGTTGTTTTTAATGACCAAGAGGGAGGACAGTATTTGATTGAGCTAGAGAAAAGGAAGGTGCCTTGTTTCTAAGGCATTATTACACGTGCACATTTGTAGAAAGCATGCACAGGACAGCTGCAGCAGTCTGAATCCTTATGTACATACATAACCACCTGACTTCTCCTCTCTTCCAGCTTCAGGCTATTCCCAAGTTCTCATTGTCACTCACATTCCACTACTTTGGATTTTCATATGAGCTGCAAAGACCTGTCAGACAACTGAGCCTGCGAGACTTAAGTGACATGAAATTACTCTTAGGAAACTAACATTTGAATTTGATCCTTTTTGCCCATAAAAATGATTCACAGCAAGTAACCTATTAATCTTGGATTAATTATCCTGGCTCTTCTAATGGTATTAGCTGGGAGGGTGATAGTGAAGGGTTGTCTTGTCCATAGCTGAGTGTCAGCACTTTGTCAAAGAAAGGTGACGGATGATCAATCTACTGTTGCTGTTTGCTCTCCTCTCTGAGAGTGAAAGTTCCTGTGAATTTCTGTCAAGAATGTTAATAAAGATGGGAATGGAGCAAATGTGCCTTCATCACTTGGTTGCTTGAGCAGTGACTGGGAGAACCCATCCCTATGTCATTAGCCATTTCATGCTTTGCTGCCATAATGGAGATTTAATTAGGTTGCTGTTGTATTAATTGCCTGTATGGTTTGCTTTTCCCAAGCAGAAATCTGGAAGACTTTAGCAAATTATGGAGGCTTGAATTTGCCTGATTTCCTGCAGAAAGTGGGGTCAATAGGTCTCAGACTGTAGACACACTCTTCAGGCAGGCAGCAGGGGGTTGGCTCTTAATGGCACTTGAGAGATGCTTAATTGCCTTTTTGAAATGTTTTTCTCAAATGAGAGGCATGGTTCTCCCATCCATTAGTGTGTGTCCACAGGCTTTTCCCTCCCTCCATCATCCTTTAGTGGGTGCAGGAGCAAAACCTCCTTAAAAGTTGCCTTATTTTTCCTAAGTTATGACCAGCAGGGGAGAATTTTCATGCCTTTCTGAAAGTAGTAGAAGTTGAGATTTAAGGAATGTACCTAAATCTTAAGTTTATAAGAGAAATTCATGACCATTTTAGGTATATATGCATGTGCTTGCACACATATTCATGATGTATTTCTTTCTGTAAGTACCTAAAATAGTCTAAGATTGTGGAAAAGGAATAATCCATTTCGAAGGATATCATAGCAAGCAATTTGTTAGGAAGTGCTGTGGACAGAGAGAAAATGTTTCTAGAAAAACTTCAAATGGGAGCCATTAATCTAGGTAGCAATTCTCACTCATAAGTAACAAATAGAACATTGTTTGCAGATGGCTCTACCAGTTATTTCTTCATGTAGGACAGAAACATAATATTTTCTTGGCACTCTGATGATGATGTTAAACCTCTGTTTCAAGTATTAATGAAAAGAGGTTTCTGAGAGTTGTGTTAAGAAGCTGCTTGACATTACCAGGGTCATTCGGATAATAGCAGTCTTGGGGTGGGGGTTGTGTGGAAACAAGTCTGTAGTAAAGCTTTAATGAGGTGGATTATGCTCTGGTAACGTTTAGATTGTGATTTGCTGTAGGAATTATTGAAGCTGCAGCAAAATCAGAGGGCTGTCCCCATCTGCCACTGGTCATCTTGTACAGCTAGCAAAGTGTGTAGAAAAGCTTTAATTTTAGAAAATGTAATAATCTGAAAGCAGATTTTTCTCTGCACATATAAGTTGCTGAAGTAATGGATGTATATTTTCTGAATTACTGAGTGTGCTTTCACAGGTAGCCACATCCCTTTCATGAACCAAAGCTCCATATTGTACCATTACTGTTTCTGTATTATCCTATTATTCCTCTTGGATAAAAACTAGAACTTTGTGTTTTCCATTAGGATCCTCACAAACAGTTTAAGATGAATGCTGCTTTTACCAGACCTGATAAAGTATGTGTAGCTGAAGGCCAGTCTGTCTTTCCAACTATTTCAGGAAGTCTACTAAAACATATTACTCCTACTGACAGGTTCTTGCCTGGATAATACTCCTAGACCATCCTGGACAAAAGAGTGTGCCAATGCTGTACTTAACTTTTCCGCCTCACATATTTATCCCCCCTTCAGTTTTGATTTGTTCATTTGATTTCCTTCTGGAAATCATATTCACATCATATTTTTTCTCCTTTACCAAAATGGTCAAAATGTTATGGTGTCTTTCAGTAAATAGGCTCTTTATTCTCCTCATCCTTGAAGTCATTCTCATTAGAGGTGTCTAACCATTAAACACGAGGAAGGCGATTGTTGGCTGTATAAAGTAACGCAAAGACTAAATAGGGAAACAGAAAATTTCAAAGTTTACTTCCTACAAATATGACCTTGTAAATCTGAGTCTGTAAAACTTGTTTTACTCCCAATACAAGCAGGCTTATGGTGTGAGTTTAGCTGGGGAATTTCACAGTATTTCTGTAAACTGCTGGCAGTTGCTAACCTCTTACGAGTGTTCATAGTTTTTACAGGCTAGGATTCAAAACTTCCTTGCAAAACAGCATCACTCAGTTTCTGCTTTCCCAGCTCCCCTTTTCACCTTGTCCCAAAGGGTTTGGTTTTTCCCTTTGCTTCTCTGTCCGACCCCTGCTTGGAATGTCAGTTGGAATGGAAAATTTGAGACTAAAATGCTGGTGTTTTCATTCTCGTCAAATGGTCCCTTCACTGCTTCCTCCCCCACGTTGTCAGTTCCAAAGGAGGTTGGCACATTCAGTGGGAATTTAGTTGTCTGTCTTGTCTTTTGCCATCTGGGCTGGCTTCCCTATGCTGACAGTGTATTGAAGTAAGACCTTTAAAGTCTTAAAAGGGGTGCCTTAGTTAAAATTCATGAGGAGCAGATAACTCTCTGAAATTCATCTTTGCATCTCATGTCTTCCACAAACTTTGTGGAAGCCAGTATGTTGTTTCTCTTCATACCTGCTTTTTCCCTTTTTTGCTTGGGTGCACATTTTATGCCAAGTTTATGGGTTTGTTGCTTTGGTTTCTTTGTTGTTAACACTTTTTCACTCTGAAATTGTAGTGCTGATTAAGTTTCTCTTTATTGAGTCCTGACTATAAATATGAATGTCTTGAAATAATGATTAGTAAATCATATATAAAAATCATATAAAAAAATACTAGCTGGGCTCAATTCACCTTGGTTTTCCTTCTCCACAAATCTATCTGCCTCTTCCACTTTGTTTTTCACATTAACCTCTACTTGGTTGCAACATTACAGCTAGACAAAAATGAAACTTGAAATAAGAAGGAGATTGGAATAAAGGTTTTGAGAAATTGCTGAAGTCAAAATTGGAGAGTCAGCCTGCCTGATCTGAGCAAATTACAAATCTGATGGTTAGGGCCTGGCTATATGAATTACTCTCTACTGTGATAATTCACTTTAATCAAATTGTTTTGCTCTTTTCTTGTTTTCCTTCACAGAAATGGAGCAGCGTGAGCAACCCACTCTTCCTCCCACTGATCCCACCTCAGTCTCAAGGTTTCACAGCTGTAGTTCTGACCTATGACCGAGTGGAGAGCCTTTTCCGAGTTATCACGGAGGTGTCTAAAGTGCCTAGTCTATCCAAATTGTTGGTAGTCTGGAACAACCAGAATAAGAATCCACCAGAAGGTAAAAAACCATGGGAGGGGTGCTGAAGGAAGGTGAAACTGGGCATAGCATGTCTATTGACACCTGTTACAGCATGACCTCTCTTCTACATCATTTATGTTCTAGAAGTATTTCATGGTTCTTTCAAAATAATCGGTTTGGTTTTTTGGTGACAAAGTGTTTGAAAGGGGAATAAGAGAAGCCAAAGTAGATTACAAAAAAGAAGGCATACCAGTGTTTGTGCTGCTAACTTCTGAATCAAAAGTTACAAATACACTATTACAGAAACATTTCTGTCCTTAACATTTTTGGAGAGAGTAGTAAGGAGCGGCCTGTTTTTGATCTGTCAATACTTGGTTTTATTTCTCTGTAGGCAGTCTCTCATCACACTGTATATGCTGCTGCTACTGGACTGTTTCTAGAGCAAGTGGGGTGCAAAGCAGCAAAGTAGTTTGAATGCTTGGAGCTATAAAATAGGTGAATATTTTGATTGATGAAATGAAAACTTGGGGCATTTTGGGTGTCCAAAGTGGAGTTTCCATACCGCTAGAATATCTTGTGAAAATGCTAATGCTTGCCCAGTAAGACAGTACATAAGTATCTGTTTTAAAATATTTCTCTTTGCAACACATATTATGTACTATGCTGCTCTTTATAGTATTTGAGTGAGTCTGGTGTCATCTGCATGGTTTTTGAATAGTTTTTTAATTTGTGGTTATTTTAAAATGAGGACACATTCACAGGCATTTTCCCAAGTTACTTAAATGTGTAGATTTTTGAAAGAAGATTTGATTTCATAGGTATATTAATGACTCCAGTGTGAATTCAGTGCTGCAAATCTCTCAATTATTTGTTTAATTTTCAGTAGCTGAGGTGTGCTTTGCCAGCCTGGCATACTGCTGTACTGTATCCCGTTGTGCCAGGACCTCAGTCTCAGGCTGCCCAGTCCTCACAGCTTGCTGCCTACATTTTCAAACCCCAGATCCTCATCCTACGTTTTTTTGACTCCTTCCATGCAATGTCATTGCACACTCTGTGGGCTGCTCTGTATCCAACCAGCTCCCTTCTTTTCCATCCCCAGGCTGCCTGCCTCACGAGACCATACTGCTCCTAATCTTCTCCCAGGTCCTCAGCTGGAAACACAGGTCCTGACATTAGTGAATTCCACTATGAAATCACCATGGAGTAAATGGGAGGTCTTGCCCCACGTAAGGGAAGCTAGCTAGGCTTGGCCTTTGGTGATCTTCTCCAGTGCTAGACAGACTCTCCAATGCTGCTCATTTTATTTCCGTGCTTACTGTTCCCTAGGGTGACCTTCTTCAGGTTCTGAACACCAGTACTAAAATCCTGGGCATTGTGCTAGGCAATTAAAGCCTCCTCTTCTCATTCTGGATTAAATACTGTAGCTGTAGTAGTTGTATATGAGCCTGGTTCCCATGTGCTGTACATATGGATCTGTCATTCTCATCTGAAAATGTAGTGATTTTGTGGGACAAGAAATGTTGCCTTCTAGGAATACGTGTTCCAAAAAAATGCTGTATTGTGGATTCTTCTGTCGTGAATGAAGTGTGTTGTTGTTGGGACTCCTCACTTGATAATTCTCTTTCCAGAGGCTTCAGCTGCTGCTGTGTTCTACTCTCCAAGGTTAGCTATTTTACATAGGAGCAGGATGCAACGTAGAAATTAATCCCTGACCACTTGTCTCAATTCACCATCTCCTAAGAGCTTCTCAGAGCCAAGCTATTGCTACCATTAACTTGGCTCATTTGCCATTTTGGCAACTTGCTCCAGTTTAAAGCAGAGTAGCGTTATTGTCTGCTTTAAGAAGTGTTCTTTATTACTTCTGTGATAAATACCTCAAGTTTAGTCATTTTTTAAATGTTTTGCAGCCCTTTAGAGTAAAAATTGTTGTGTATAAATTGATAACAACTGGAATTTTTGCAGTAAGCAGTTCTTTTCTAAAAGCAAAAAGGCTTAGTGATATATACAATTATGTGACCACTAAGTGTGGGTGGATTTAACCCAAATGAATTGTTTCCACATTTCCTTCAAGTGAGTCTGAGATACAGGAGAGTTGAAGCAAATAGATCATTATAATGACCTTTTCTTCTCAATCATTGTATTAATCTTGAAAATCAAAGTGTGTTTAATTTTTTTCTGCCTCTACTACTGCTAAGTTAGAAACTAGTTAAAAAAAAAAAACAACCTGTAGAGCTTAAAATTGTGGACTTGAGAGCGCAGTTTTGTCCAGAAAGCATAAGCAGTTTTGTCCTTGCATTAGCCTAAGCATTGCATTAAAGCGAATAACTATTTGTTTTTAGTGTCCCTTGTCCCTTTATTGCTGTTACAACCATTGTAATCTCTTGGCCTATGGCTAGAGAGAGGTCAGTTTGATTAAATGAACTTGTTTTATTCCAGATCCATGCAGGGCATTCCACTTGGCTCTTCAGCCAGTCGGTCGTTCAGTCTGTCTATTAGTGATCCTAATCCTCGGACTTCAAAGCTTCTGCTGTTTATAGCCTGTTAAAGCCAGGAAGTTTCTGATGGATTAGAACAAGGAATGAGTTTGAAGTTTGTAATGTGCACCACTGTCACTGATAAAGTCTAGTTTATTACCCTACAGTAGTATCTGCACTTTTATGGCTATTCATTTTTAATTGGTTGTAGTAAAGCAGACGTGCTTAACCTTCTAGAGCACCAAGTGCTCTATTTCTTGGTCCTTTCCACGTAAGGGACGTGTTTCGGTACAGAAGCAGATCTTGGCTTTTGTCATTGCAACCCCTCGTGTGTTCGTTTTGTTTTGTGTGTGTAAGTGAGAGGTCTGGGTTAAGAACATCCAAATTGCCTTCCGTGGTGAGTATGTGCGCTAAATTGAGAATTGGGTTTAGGTTTCCTGGGATGCAGCTGGCAAAGTGCCACACAAGTGACATGTGGCCTTTCCTTTCTTTCCTCTGTCAACACCAGAAAATTATTATAACTGAAAATATCATTATTATCAAAACAATATGCTATGCATTTGCAATAATGCCTTTATGTAATGATACTCACGACTTAGGAGGAAAACCTAATAAAAATTAAGTACTCTAAAAATTGTACAAAATTTAAGATCATGGAATCACAGGTGGTCACTGCCATCAGTAGTGCTGAGCATCCCAGCTAAGAGGCTGTAGCTGATCTCAGCTGCTGTGCAGTGGTAACAGGTGTGGGGGAAGTGTGCAAGGTGTTTGGAAACAAAACTCCTTTCAGACCTAGCCCTCCCAGGGCAGATGCAGCTCTGATGCGACAGGAAGTTTTTGCAATGCTGGCTGATAAAAAAGGTAAGCAGGTAAGAGAGCAATGGATTAATTAAACATTTGACTGGAAAGTTTTCAACCAAATAGCATGAAAAAATATAAAATTGGAGAACTACGTGTATGTGGGCTAGATATCAGTAGTAATTTAAAGATTGTTTTTCCCTTGGTCTTAAGTGTTTGCAAGGATCATGTTTTTAATTTAATGTTTGCGAGCTATCTGTGGAAGTCTGAACTCATGGCTCTGTATTTTCTTTAGAATCAGTGAAAAGAAACAAGACAGATCTATGAGAAACACAGATGTCTTGTGCAAAGACAACAAAGTCTGAAGTTTACACAGTGTTTTTGATGGTAAAAATATTAAATCTTATATGTGAAATAGCAGAAAGAAAATATCACATACAATGATGATTCTAATCTGGAACCTTAAAACATAATAGAATCAGCTTGTTATCTTAAGTACTCGCTGGATTTAGGGGACGTGACCTCTGCTCTGTGTCTTTGGAGGAGTTTTACATATTTTCTCTGCCATGCATTGTATGCAAGAAGCCCATCAATGCAGCAGTAGTGTCAGTAGGCCCATGACTGTGTGTGTAATGCTAATAAAAATATTAAAAGCTTTGAAATGTTACAGGAAAAAATAATTTTTTCTCCTCACTCACTCTGCATCAATTAAAGTAAATATTGTTGTCCAAGTGCCTGATGCTGGGAATATTTGTGTAGAAATCATGATTTTCTCCATCAGCCAAATATTTTTTTCCCTTTCATTTGTGTTTTACTAAATTGCTCATTCTGAAATTCAGGAAAATAGTCTGTGATAGAAATTTCCACCAACATTTGTTTCAGACAAGTGAAGAAACCACTTTGTCTACCACATAGATTGTATTACAGTGTATAAATTCATCACTGTTAGTAATTATGCAACAAGCTACAAATCACGTGTGGTAGCTTGATTCCTTTTTAGGTTCAGTTTTATGAAAATGAAAAGTGTATTTTAAAGAGTGTGTACTTTCTGTTTAGTTGTGAATCCTGGAGCTAAGTTGCTGATAAACTTCTTATGGTATTACTGAAATAATAATCTTTGTATTTCTATTTGATGCCGTTAATAGACAACACTGATAGAAATTGTTGGGGATAAAGAGAGTGAGTATCCTTTGGATTGCTGTATCTTAAGAAGGTGTTATCTTTAAAAAAAATTAATAAAAACATCTTCAGTGACAAGTTTGTGGTTTTTTGCATACTGTGTGTTTGGTAGTCAGCACTGGTAGGAATGTTTTTTTAACTTCTCTTTAAGTTTTGAATTAATTTGGCTACTTGATGATGGACTTAATGCTATTTTCCTTAATTAGCTAGAGAACTAATTCATGGTGATTTTAGTCTTCCAAAAGGCATTTTACAAACATTCTGCAGTATTACTTCCTCAGGAAATCTAGAAAGTTAGCCTGCCAAACCCATCTTAACAGAACTGGGCCCTAAATAGTGTCCGAGAAACAGATATTGTATTTTGTTATTACAAGAGGAATTCTGGGCATTTCTGTAGAACAATATAAACACTGTAATGTGGGCAGAAAGCACCTGTTTTGAACTCTGAACAGACTTTTTCACTCAGCCATTAGGGAAGGAATTCTGAAAATAAGTAGAAGTAACACGCTTGATGTTGTTGTTTCTGATAGTTTTTTGAAACTTCAGACCCAGCTAAATTCTGCCTTTCAGTATTAGAGACTGAAAAAGTATTAATTGGGTTTCATCAACAATGTTCAATTAGTTGCATCTGTTGAAACTACTATAGACCAGCTAGAATAAGCATCGGATGAGAGCTTGTACAAAAGTTCAGGAATGAGAATTGAGAATGCTGTATGGGGTTCTGTGCAACTGCAGGTACAAACAGAACGTGTTTAGAGATTTTTTTCTGCCAGTTTTTTGTTGGTCTTTGTCTACCTTGCACAACTTCTGGAAAGGTTTTTCTTTCTGTATTTCCAAATGGGCTCCATAGGAGTTTTGGGAAGTCAGAGCATAATATGAATTAATAATCTGGACCCAGGTTATCACTAGTCATGAGATATTTTCAGCTGTTGTTACTGAGGCAGTAAAGCAGAAAAAGAATGTTTGTACAAATGTCTTTGTATGAGTCATTGAAATGCCACGATTTTAGCTGATACGTGGATTTTTTAATATTTGTCATATTGGTTTTAATACCAACAGGCATTCAGTTCTTGCCATCAGGAGTGCATGCTGTATTTCTAGCTCCTCATTATCCTTACCTGCTGCTTCCAATTGCAAATGCAGCAAACCATCTGCATTCAAGTATCACGTGCTATTTTTTGAACTCGATACTAGTTAGAAGTGGTGTCCCAAGAATATTGGTTAGCTCTGTAGAGCAGCTGTACTGATTCTCATTTTCCCTAGGTTGAGTGTTGAAACTGGGAATGGATGATTAATATGTAGAGCAAGTAATTTCCTTTGTAAATACACTTCTGTCTTCTGACAAGATTGACAGTTATGTGTGTGCTGCAAAAAGACTTCTTCAGATGTTATTACCTTCCAGTTTCTCAGAAGCAAGGATACAGGGAATGGTGCTATTTAACAACACGATGGTGAGTCCTGGTTCTGGCCGGGACAGAGTTAATTTTTGCAGTCTGTACCACCTCACTATTCTGTACTACCTCGTTGTCATTTCGAGGGGAAGGGTGTCTCTTCCAAGGAGAAGGGGTTCCTTCTGGTCGAGAAAACTTGGTGGAAGGAGCTGTCTGGTATTGTCTGTTGGGTTTTTTCCATGTGAAGAGTTTCTTTCCTTGTACCCTGTTAGTACTGTTGCCACTGCTGTTCATTTTCTTATCTTGTTGCTGTTTCCAATGAGTTGTTTTTACCTCAACCTGTGATCTTTGCCTTTTGTGCCTCCAATTCTCCTCCTCTCCATCCTCCTGTAGCAGAAAGGAGGAGGGGAAAAAGTGAGAGAGAGTGAGAGAGGTGTGTGGTTCGGACAGTCTCGGTGGGGGCACTGAACTGGGGAGTACCATTCCCAAACCATGACACAGTACCATTTCTCTCTGAAAAGAAATAATACATTCCATGGAAATGTTGCGCTCTATTATTTTTAATGATCCCCCTTTTATGTATGATGTAACAGTTCATTCAGTACTGAGAAACAGGGCTGGATTTCAGAGTAAGATATAATTTTTATATATAAACAGTGTGCAAGCTTATGTTAGCTAAATTTTCATTACAAACATCTGATCACAAGCCTAGGGAGATGTGGAAAGTGAGAGAGGTTTTTTATGTGAGAGGTATTCCTTTAGATTTTAATGAAGCTGCCACTTTCTCATGACTGTCCTCCCTTCTCTTATTTACATGTCTCATGTGATTCACTGGCAGTTGTAGCTGAGAAACGCATAATTAGAGGATGGGATTTTTTGCTGCTCTTTTATACATGAGTGTTTTAACTGGGAATGTAACTATGGCACTTTTTTATCCTACAGTTTAAACCATCTTGAAATCATGCTTGAAAAAATTTGCTGTGTGATGTAGATTTGCAGGACTTCAAGGTGGAATTGTGGGCTGGCCAAAAACACAGCCATGTGTGTGGTTGTTAGGGTCTGTAAGCCCACTAGAAGAGGGAGCTGCATTTGGTAAAGTTGGGAAAGTACTGATTTTGTGTTTAGAGGACCACACACTGTTTTCTATGGGCATCTCCAGCAATCAGTGCATCACTAGTCTTAAATAGCACATAATATCAATTGTGACCTGAGTCATTACCAGAGAGCCGGTGTAAGTGTTATTCACTCTCCTCTCGTGATTATTTCCGTATGACACACAATAGGAGGTGCCTGTCACTCTCTTCAGAATCCTTATATATGTAAACTTGTATTCACTCCTGAGAGCTTTATTTCCATGATTTGCTTCTATTTTCTGCTGCATCGCGGAGTCCTCACTGATTTTTTAAAAAGTAAGAGTAGTCTCCAGTCCAAACAGGCATTTTTACTTTTGTGTGCCTAAAGGATCTTGTGCCATGATGTAAGATTCTTCAGCTTCTTTTGTGTTTGTCATCCTCTGTTAAAGGATGCACTGCTGTCTTACTGTAAGAATAAAGCCTGTGCTTTTACCTTAGTTATAACAAAGTCTACTAAACTAAGAATTTCCTCCATATATGTTTTGCTAGTGCTGAGGTTTCTCAGAACTTTCTAAGCAGTATCTGAAAATTCAAAGTCTGATATTACAGAAGTGACACACCCTGCTTCTGATTGCTCTTTAAATACAGATACTTTTCTTTTCTGTCCCTTAAAAGAAATATAGACAATTTTAACCTACCTGATGGATTCTAAAGCTTCAACTTCTGAAGTGACTGTTGTCTTTTTTATATATATATTTCTTTTGGAGTTCCTGTGGCAGAGCTAATTTGTGATACTTGGATCTCTCAGTGGAGAGTGCTGTCCGTTATGATAGTCAGTTTTGCCCAGGCTTCCGAAGTTGTTATCCTGGTGTCATTGTGTCATAAGATCTCCTGTTTGCTTCCATCTCTGTAGGGGCAGCAACCTCCAGTATCAAGTCAGGATCTAGGCAGCAAGTAGCCTTGAGCATTTTGCATGCTACAGAGTAACTGGTGCCCTAATGTCTTATTCAAAGTTTCTCCAAATTGCTTATATTTTCTTTTCATTAATCTAAGGCTAAATTCAGAAACTCCATATTATGTTTCTCAAAGTGCAAATATTTGACAGTAACATACTCGTTGTTGAGAACTGGTCATTTTGAGAGACTTTCCAAGACCTTTGTAAATCATGTGGATTTAAGAGGATTTGCTGACATCTGAGATGCGTGCTGATTATAATTAGATTACATCTTCATTTTT
This sequence comes from Melanocharis versteri, assembly GCA_013397845.1. Taxonomy (NCBI): domain Eukaryota; kingdom Metazoa; phylum Chordata; class Aves; order Passeriformes; family Melanocharitidae; genus Melanocharis; species Melanocharis versteri. Next base: position 75,033 of record VZTG01005442.1, on the reverse strand, counting down.
CATACACTTTTCATTACTTCTTCTTCTGTAACCGTTTTTTATGCAAGTGGCATGTCTTTTAGTAAGCTATAAAATAGCTGATTTTTCAGGAGAGCTGGAAGTTTAATGCTTATATGCATGCTTGTTTTTCTGAATTCTTATTTTTTGATCCTAGTGATTTTTCAGTTTCATTTTTTGTTTCAATATATCCCTGCACTTTGTTGCAATTTGGTTGTCATTTTTTTAACATATAGTAGACATGAAAAGAAGAAAAGACTGAACAAAAGAATGCTTAACATGTATCAAATGTAAACTTTGGTGCTACATATAAATACAAATTTACAAATGCATGCATACCTATGTCAATTCTGATTGCTACTGAAACACTTGTAACAGTATTTTTGGGATCTCGCAAGCTGTTGAAATTATTTTATGCTAATCTTGGGGTTACATTTGGATAATTATAGGCAATTATCCAAAGGTCTTTAAGTAGCTTGCAAACATTACGCAGTCTGTAGTCTTTGTGAGGTACCTGTAACTGTCTCATAAATGGGTACTTGCACGTCGTATGGTAAACCAGTAAGAAAGCAGTGAGCGGGATCAAGAGTACTAATTTGCAATAAACAGTTTCAGTCATTCAATGTTGCTGCCTCCTGAGGTTACAATGACTAGTAAGCTGAAAATTTTGGAATTTCAGTGGTGTCCTACTGGAATTATCATTTCAGATTATGATTCATGCAGGGCTTTTAAAGACCTTACAATGCTGAGAATAAAATGAGCTCATAATGCTATAATTGGAATCAATGCTCTTGAACATTTTTGTAGTGGTCCCAAAGAACTTTCTCTATCTCCCCAGCTGGTGGCTGACTGTGACTTCCATTGGAGTCCATCAGTAATGGGATCGAATCCTTCCAGCTGGCTCCTGGTCAATGTCACAAGCCACTCAAGTGTGCTAGGGCTAATGCCTTATGCCTTCTGGTAGAAGGACAGGAGGTGAGTAAAACAGGACAAGAGGACAAGAACATGCATACATGTCAAATAAAGGCTGTGGTCTACAAGACCACACAAATAAAGGCAGATTTTACAGACATGTTTTCAACCTTACAGGAAAAACCTCAGGGTAGGAGACTGAATACTGAATACAAATTTTGCCAGTAAACATCACTCTGTGTTTCTTTTTTTTTTTCTTTTTTTTCTTTTTCTTTTTTTTTTTTTTTGGCCACCCATGCGTGCCAGTCCTGCTTTCTAAAATACAGCTCCAAGAAAAACTGACTTTTGAAGACTTACTGTGGTTTGGAAATATTGCTTTGTTTTCCCGAGTGAGGTAGTGTTCGGACTCTGGTGTCTTTTAGCAGTGTGCAGATTTGTGGGTTTTTTGAGCGTTGTGTGAGCTGTTAAATCTGAGAGGCCCAGTGGCAATGAGGATGTGGACACTCCTTCTAGAGAGCAAATTTTTACTTGCACATGTGGGAATGAAGCAGCTTCTCTTCTTCTCTGGTACTGTCTTCCTAGTGCAACAGACTGACAGTGGAAAGAGTGCAAAACTGTCTTGGAGGCAGACCTGATTCTGGGTTATAATGGAACAGGAAGTGTGTGCACATGATTGTATCCCATTATTTTCGGTGTTGTCTGTCAGCCAGCATTCTTCAGATCCTTCAGCTGAGAACAATTCCAGAATTTGTTCATATGTTGTTGTTTAAAAACTTAAATCATGTTCTCAGGTTAGGACTTCTCTTATTTTGGTCCTTACAGTGGCTTTTTTCATTGACACCTATTTTAACTTCCACTTTTCATTCTCAAAACACAGAAACAAGGATCTTACTTCCTTATGCTGTTTTCTGAATTTCTGTATTTGCTCCCCATGTCCTAGTAGTTTATATTCAAGCTTCCTATTCTTATTCTGGTGGCAGTCCACAATCTCACTGTTCATAGAGTTTGAGGCAGAAGGTGCAGTAAGACCATCTGGGTTGACCTGTGAGTCGTGAGTCACCACACTGCCTTTCTTTTCAGTCCAGTGACTTCTAACTTGACTGCATCTTCTATAATAATACTCAGTCTTGTTGAAAGACAAGATGTACAGAACCAACTGCTGTCCTTTTTAACTTCTGCCAGAGGTTAACCACTGTTACTATTAAAAATGTCTGCCTTATTTATACTTCGAATTTGCCTGGCTTTAGATTCCAGTCGTTGTTTTTTGTTATGTCTTTCTCCAGTTTGTTGAAGATACATGTCATTTTTCTTCTTGTGTAGGTGCTTGTACATGTTAATCAAATCTACTTTTTGTTCCTTCTTTTAGTAAACTAAACAGATTGATCTCCATGTTCAAATGCCCAAAAGGCATTTCCTCCTGACCTCAAATAACTCATGTGGTTCCTTCTGCACCATTTTTGGTGTTTTAACATGGTTTGAAATATAAAAACACCAGAATTAAATAGTATTTTAGCATCTGTCTGTCTGTGTCTGCATACAGGTAAAATGGCCCTGCCCTCTGCCCCCATCAATACCCATCTATATATACAAAAATTACATTAATCCATTTTGCCACAGCAGCATGCTGAGAAATAATGTCCACTCTGTCCTTTTAATCCTTTTCAGAAGCTTCTTTTAGCGAAAAAGTTGCCTTGGTCATAGTGTTTGACTGTGTGTCAAATGTGTCAGCGTGTTTTTTGTTCAAATGCACCTAGTTTACTAAGCAGTCCAGTCATATAGACTTTAGTGAGTTCTGTATGACTTTATTATCCTCACTATTTTTCATGTCTCCAGGCTTTGTGTCACTTGCAAATTGCACTGGAAATTTATATGTATTTCAGACATGAAAATTTCGGGGGCTTCACGTGCAGTATCAGTTTCTATAGACTCCACTTACCACAGAATCACAGAATGGCTAAGCTTGGAAGGGACTTCTGGAGATCAGCTGTCCAACCCCCCTCTCAAGCAGGAACATCTCAAGCAGGTTGCACAGAACCATCTCCAGATGGCTTTCAAGTATCTTCAAGAGTGAAGATTGCACTACCTCACTGGGCAACCTGTGTTATTGCTCAGTCACACTCATTCTGAAATTCAAAGTCTCTCCTGATGTTGAGAGGGAACCTCCAGTGTTTCAGTTTGTGCCATTGCCTCTGGTCCTGTCGCTGGCCACCAGTGGAAGGAGCCTAGTTCTATCTTCTTTGCACCTTCCCTTCAGGTATTTGTACATATTGATGAGACCTTCCTTGAGCCTTCTCTTCTCTAGGCTGAACAACCACAGCACTCTCAGCCTTTCTTTGTATGGGAGATGCTCCAGTACCGTCATCACCTTCATAGTTCTCTGCTGAACTCTCTCCAGTTTGCCCATGTCTCTCTTCACTAAGAAGCCCAGAACTGGACACAGGACTCCAGTGGTGGCCTCAATATTCTTTAGTAGAGGGGAAGAATCACCTCTATCAAGGTGTGTCCTTACACACATTTTCATTTGTCACAGAGAACAACTTACAGATTCTCTGAGCAGTCCTTTTGTATTTGACTTAATGTGGTTTTGCTTATTTTTCTTACCATTGTCACCCCCTCCATTTCACTAGTGTAAGAAGCTCAAGTGGCCAGCTATTCACAAGGTCCATAGACTCATCTTACAATGCTCTCTTTTCTCTCGAATTTTCATTAAAATATATGTTTATGTGAGAGCCAGAAGAAACCAACATATCACATTTGTACCTGTTTAGTTATTTGTCTAGCTTTTAATGAAAATACTTTTTGATGGATAGTTACTTTTGGGATGCATCATACTGTAATAATGACATAGTTATATGCATTTATAATTAATGTTTAATATTCAGCCCTTACTTCCATTTCCTTTAGCTTGGTGCTCTATACTTTCACCTACAGTTATTCTTTTGCAGGAATAGAATAGGGTTTTTGAAATTTTTGAATATATGCAGAAGCTGTTAATGTGACACTTAAGGTGCTGCATGTTAAACATGTAGGAAAAAATGGAAATTAATCCCACTGTAGAGTGAATTGGATCCAGTCTTGTATCTACGGGGGGTTTTGTTGCTGTTTAAATCCTCATTTGACTTAAGAATTTTAATGTTTGTGTACTCCGGTGCTCTATTCTAGTTTAAAGAATGCTGTAGGGCACAAGTTAGAATCCATCTGTATTTATCTAGTTTTAAATTATCACTCTGACTTAGGACTTTGAAGATGAAAGAAATTGCTGAGACACAGAGTCTCCTCCTTAACAATAGTCAATAGCGCTGAACATTTAATTGATACAATAAAATTTATTTTTCTCAGCCCTTGATAGAACTAACAGTCAAATTCTGAATGACCCTAGACTTGCAGTCAGTGATTGTATACTGCTGCTTCAAATTATTTTAGTTGCAGTTGAGTGAAGTATCTTTTCAGGTTATGTGTCCTAAACCAATACATATTATCCCTACACTTGCTCTGTGAGTGTTGCAAGTTGCTGTTTTGGGCAAGCTATCCCCTGTGTAGCTGGCCACGAAGCTCTTTGCAGAGAGCTGCAGAGGGAAATGTAGCTGGACTTCTGTCTCTTGCCTTCATATGCTCTCATGTTTGCCAAACTGAAACTGCTATAAATTTGCCATTAAGCATTTGTTTGGATGCGAAGTTTGTTTTTATGCGAAGAAGAAAAGAGTAAAGAGCAGCTAAGATGAATATGCAGACTCAGAAGTAAAGTATAATATTGAATTCTGTTTCTTTTAATTTTTCTCTCTAGATTCCCTCTGGCCAAAGATTCGTGTTCCCTTGAAAGTTGTTAGGACTGCAGAAAACAAACTTAGCAACCGCTTCTTCCCTTATGATGAGATTGAAACAGAAGCAGTGTTGGCTATTGATGATGATATCATTATGCTAACCTCAGATGAACTCCAGTTTGGCTATGAGGTAAGAGAATTGGTTTTTTCCCCGTCTCTTAGGCTGTCCACTTCAACACTGTATGTGTATATAAAGTGGAGGAACCACTGCAGAGTCTGTTGATTCAAATTGTTGCATCTCTCTTTACTGTAACAATTCAATGCTGACTGAAATACTTTCACAGATAGTCCTTACTTTATTGAAAAACCTGCCAGCTAAGAGGTTTTCAGTAACTGACATAGGAGTGCCAAGAGACTCCAGAAAATGTTGTGTAATTAGTGTAGTGGAAGCAGTCTGAAGACTGAACGGCATTCTTCTTAACAGCTTCAGATAAATCAGAAGTGCTAGCCAAGTGAACGTGTCTTGATGGACAAGACAAGTTTCAGAGATTAAGTGTTGGGAACAGAGGAGGCCTCTTGAGGACATGCCAAAGTAAGGTGGAGTGCAGTGAAAAGAAGAACTGAGGAATTTCTAGGAGGGGACACATGGATCATGTGCTTGAAATGGCAAAGCTTCGACAGCTGCTGTTGTGATGAGGGTATGGACAAAAAGAAAGTTTGTCCAAATCAGTTACCCATGGTGGTACAAAGAGGTGGCAGTCCTCATAGGTACTTCAATTGTTTGTTAAAAGTACACTTAAAACAATACTGTTGTCTTCCTTCCAAAACTATGTTTTGAATGAGGTAATTTTTGTCTTCCATTTGTATTTGAGTGTATGACACAGTCCATAATCTAACATTACTGTTAGATGTGTGTATGTAAGACGAAAATACTGTATTTGTAAACAAATCAGAAGCATTAGAAAATGTAATACCGTATTTTAAGAAATCTTTGAATTATTTAGTCACACCTGTACATGCATTATCAACAGCAAAACAACACTGGGCTTCGTGTGTGAGAGCTAGAACATGAAACTGTCATCTAAGTAGAATGAAATTATGAAAACTGCTTCTCTTAGGTGAAGAAAGCTAACAAAATATGATAGTTGTCCAATTTTTAGCAATCTTAAGTGCAGTTAATACAAGATGATATTTTTAAAAAATATGTTGGAAGTATTTCTTTAACATATGTATATGTATGGTAAAATATTGCTCTTTCTCCCTCTCGAGTAAAAGAGACTGTTAGCAAGTAACAAGCTTTTGGACTCCAGAAATGTCTTGTGATGATATAGGTATGCTGAAGTAATAACAAAGATGTTAAGTAGTGGAGACAGAGGTTTAATCTATCATGTGTGTCTCCAGAAAGGAAATACTTCCCTTGCCAGGTTAAGAGTAGCGGGTTAATACATGAAGTGTGAAAGATGGAATGAAGAGAAGACAACTGAAGGAAGGGGATTTTGGCCACATAGACCTTCTCTATACTTTGTTGTCTGCACTGAATGTTTTAAGCACTGTACTGCAACAGCAGAGCAATTGAGTGCTGGCAATTCTGCAAGCTGACTTACTTTTGCCTGTGTTGGTGCTTATAATTACTAGCTTTGAGGGTGATCTGATGAGGTGAAAGATAGCAGATCCATAATGTGCATGCTGCATAAATCCTTGCTCCATTTGCAGTTGGATTTCCATTTTCATAAAGCTGTCTCAAGTAAAGTGACTAAGAGTAAGGGGTGACTTACCGAAGTCACCTAAGTGACTGTGTAAGTAGTTCCAAATGAATTGCTGCTACTATCAGAGCAGGCTTAAAGGGCTTTGAAGCAGAGATTCAAACTGCAGCTGAGTCCCAGCTGTGTCAGCCAGAAGTTGTGTGAGGCAGAACCGTGGTTTTTGTGTGTCTGCACTGTTAATTTTTACACCCTCCATGGACAATATCTGTAACATGACATATATTGACTCTGCTTACTCACACAGAAAGGAGTTATCCTCATGAAAAGCAAAAATAAGGCAAAGAAAATTTGATGTGAATTCCCCTGTAGTCAGTGCGATTAGGGGATCATTGGGACCTGCAACTGTTCATCCCCTAGGATGGAGTCCAACAGGTCTAGCAGTTTGACTGTGCTGGCTCATTTATTGGCCTTGTGGCCATGTGTCTTGGTTGCAGGGGCTATCTGAATAATAGTCCTTATATTCTGTGTGTGAATGTAACTGTTTGGACATGAGATTGTTTAGTTTGGCAGACTGGAAACTATTTCTTTTTCAGTTTTCTGCATTTTATTATAAATCCTATTCCATTTTGATTCTGGGAATTCAGCTTACTGAACAGTAACATTGATGGAAAATTAAAGTTCCATGTTGAGAAGATAGTTGGGACAAATCTATGAGTAATTTGCATCTTTATATTTTGAGTTTGGCTTCCCCACCTTCACCCCCTCTTCCTCCCCCCACCCCCTGGTAAATTAAATTAATAGAAATGTCTTTGAATACAGAAGCACAGCAAATTATTCTAGAAATACACAATTTTCCTTGTATAGGGGGTGGGTGATGTAATTCCTACTCTCTGGCACAGAAATCAGGGGCTGAAGATTGATCTTTCCTGTCCTTGAGTGTCTCTGACTTGCTTGACAGGCCTGAGCTGGCTCCCAGATGTTTAAATTGTCCTCAGCCTGTGATAATTTATTTATCTGTTTATGTGTGTTACCAGAAAAGTATCTCTCAAACTCTTGACTCATTTGCAGGGGAATCCAGAGGGAACAGTAGCAGCATATAAGGTTACTAGAAAGTTTTCTTTTAAAAGTAGGTCTGCTTCTGCTTTGGTCATATGAAGGGCTGGAAACGTGACATTCAGTAATTTTCTTTTCTCCCCTGACATCCTTGAGACTTTGCATTTAAACATGTGGCAAAGCCCCCTCTGTCACACACTTGTCTGAATGTATAGAGCAAGCCTAAAAAAAAAACCCAGAAAACTTTGATCTCTGTACACTTTCAGCCATAAAAAATTATAGTAACACTCAAAGTGTCAGACATTTTTTACTTGTTAAAAGTGAACTATTATGGTACAGTGATTTATGACCTTGCATAAATCTATTGGAGCAAGCAGAAAAATAGTCCCTGTGTGTTGCTGTATTAAGGTAGCAGAAGAATACTCATGACATTCTGACTTTAAAAAAACTATTTCTGTTAAGTTACATGACTTGGGACACTGGAAAAAAACTGTTATGTCTAGATAATTTTTTCCCACTTACTGAACTTTGTTGTTCACAGAGAGAGTATCAGAGAGACCCAAGAAATGGAACAAGTATTTAGGTTATCATAATCTTAAAAAATTAAAGCAGAACCATTGGCCACCTCTGAAGTGTTTGGTGTTTGAACACAAGACTGAAATCCAGCATTGTAGCATTCCCACCTCTGTGTCTCAGCTGGCCTTGAGGCAGACGGCTTGGCATTAAGTAATTTCTTATCACATATTTATGCAGCACTTTGTCCTGACAGAGACAAAATATTTTTATTAGGGCAATAATAGAAATAGTCTAAATGGGGATTATTGTTCTGAGCCTATGTTTTTTGTTCATAAAATGTACTGTTTGGTGTATTGCTAAGTTTGCATTTTTTCTGCTGAAAACTTTTGGCCTTCTGTTGGTAGATGATCTTACTCTGTCTTAGAATTGTTTTTCAGTGCTTCACGTCTCTGGCATTCTTTTAAAAAAATCTACTCTCTGTTGAATTGCATATTTTACTAGGCTGAAATTTTCATGAAGTTTGAATGCCTTTTTTAGAGGAATTCTTCCTTGCTCATTTTGAGTTTAAAGGTTTTGTTTTCAGCATTCCTTTGTAGGAGGAGTACTATAACTCTGCTTAACAAAAGAGTTATTCACTGCTGGCCACATTCAAAGGTCTTCTTCAAATTGATGATATTTTACAAAATGTGTGTGTACAAGGCATCATGCATCTTTTAATGGACTCTCTGTTTACATTTTGCTTTATTTTTTTTAGCAATAGCACAAGCCATTCCTTTGAGGACTGGGAAAGAATTAAGAGTGGATGGGGCTCTGGAAGGCAGAAGTACTGATAGGTTGAGTTTGTTTTCATTTGTAGAGAATAGTTAGTGTTTCATTCTTAAAATGTTGTCCTGGTAGCTTTGGAAATGCTGACTATTTTTCTGTTCATTAAATTGCTGAAATTACATGTGACTTTATATAGTCTACTGAATTTAATGCATAAATGTTTGAGAATGTTTTGTAGAAGGAAATGCTTCTCTGTCCTTCTGGCTACATGGAGAATTTGCAGTTCTGATGGCACAGCAAATTGCACAGAATAGTTGAGGCTGTGAGGCAAAGAGCTCTGGAGACATGAGACTGGAGGGCGTTTTAGCTGTGCTGTTTATGTCACTTGGGAACTCGACTTGGAAACAAAATTACCATTATTTTCTTTTGGTTTTCCTTAAAAGACTTTTAGTAAAACTACTAAGTAAGAACTTTTATTTGACATTTCATCTGGGAGATGCTTCATCCAAAAATATTTATCTTCAGGGCTGACTAGCAGAGTCTTTGGAATGACTTGTCTGCAAAGAAGCATACCTCCTCTTCACTTGGCAATATGTTTTTCCTTGGATGTGTCCCTTACCAGTATTAAATCAGGCGATCCTTCTTAGTCTGAGAAAGCTAATAAGATCACTGGCTAGAGTGAAATGTATTCCTAACAGACTAATAAATTATAGGCAACCATCAAACAAGAAAATGGACAGTAGTACAAAATAGAGAGTAGTATTGGAATCATTACCACTATTTTTATTCTGAAAGCTTCCTTATAAGCAGTAGCTGTATATATTAATTTTGGCACAAAGCATAGGTATGGATTTGGGCAATGAACTGGATGGAGCCATTGGGAGCATTTCCAGGAACTACCATTGAATGAGCTAGTGGTGAACATTATGAAAAAGCCAAGATTTCCACTGACTTCGAAAGCATTACTTTTAAAAGGAATCTTTGTTCAAAACACTAAAGTTATTTTTTAGATGCATCGAACTGACAATTTTCAGAGGCCAGGAAATTTTTTTACAGGGTAGAATTGATATTTAGAGTGACACAAAGACATCTGTTTGAGTAATATGCATTATAGTTGGCTTTTATTTTATGTCATTTGGACTCTTGAAGATGACACCAAGGGCAAAAACTAGAAAGGGTATGAATCCAGGGTTCTGTGTTGAGAAGGCACTGCAATCCCGTGGGAAGCAGTAGCTGGCTTTAATCTTTCTTTCAGCTGCTGTTAATATGCATGCCATTTCCTCTACAAGAATTCTTAGCCCAGTACGGCGCAGATCTGTAGTGTTCTGTCAAATCCTTTGTTGAGCCTCAGTAGCTTATGTGGTGGTGCCTTCCAGCAGCTGGGAGATAGACATTTTAATATTCAGGTTTAAAATGAAATCATTAATTTTTTGAGTCCTGGAGAGCGAGGAATAAAATTTTGAGTGCCGTACATTTAGTTTTGTGTTCTTTTTTAAGGTTTTCTACATCATGTCAAAATAGATATCTCAAGCCCTCACTGGCATGCCTGCCAGAAGTCTGTATTGTTTTAATTAGCTTATGGCACCAACTTGTAAGTGTCATATGAATTCTCTTCCTTCAATTCCAAGTTATCTCTGCTTTCAAGAATCCTCTGTATTGGAGCGTTGTCATATCTAAATACTATCCCAGTACTTGTGCCCTAGAACTGTCCAGAAAGATTGATTTCTGGATAAAATACAAGTCGAGGAGTCAGAAGATCTGGTTCCCATTCTTGTTTCCTGTATGATTTTTGGCAGGTTTCCTCATCTGGACGTTTGAAATAATAACTGCTCTCATCATGGGATTCTGAAGCTGTATTAACTGACAGTAATAAAATGTGTTGAGATGTATAGATGAAAGGGTATATAGGAATGCAAAATCACAGAAATGTAGATGCAGAAGCAGTAACTTAAAGCTGATTGTTTTATCATATTTACTTTGACAAAATACTTGCATAGAGTCCTTGTAGTCCAGACCTCCCAACTGAAATGCACTGACACATAAAAAGTGCCCAAAGTGAACTGCTGATGAGGTGATGTTTGCAGGGTGGTGGAATTCCAGATAACACTTTCTTTACTGTACATTCAACTGTAGGGTTCCCTTGTATTTGTACAGACAGAAGAGATTGTGAAGGGATCCTTGGGGATTTTTGAGGTACTTTGTTCTTGTTGTTGATCTTGCATACAAAAATTTCATTGTGTATGCATCTGTTTGTTTATACACTACCAACCTAAACCTCTTGTAAGCTAACTGTATGTTAGAGAGTCAAGTGTCATTCTGCCATCAGACCTAGCAGTTATTCGGATTAAGGGACAAATTTTGAATAATTTGTCTGCAAATAATGCAGACAAACTGTATCTAGCAAACAAATAGCATTCAGACCCCTCTAAATAATTATTATCCTTCCTCCCTTTTTCTCTAATGCAAAAATTGTCCATTATTTAATGTGGCCAGCAGTGTGGAGAACTGAGGTTGTGTTAATGATGCCCTTCTCCTTGTTCTTGTCTACTGTATTTGATCCTGTAGTCAGCTACAAAATAATGTATAGAGTGACAAGGATGGTATCTTGATTGTATCCAGCTGTCTGGAACAAGTCAAGGGCAAAGCAGCCTTCCATGTAGCCAAGCACCCACTAAAGAATACCAGAAATATTAAAATTTAAGCCAGTTCCTGACAAAGGAAGCAGGTTGGTTAGATCCAAAGCCAGCTGTGAAAGTAGTTAGGTTGTAGTCATATCTACTGAAGTTAACATCAGAAGTTTCGTTTTAATCGTGCTTGGGTTTAGTTAGAGTTAAAATCTTTTTGAATAGTCATTTGTGTTTCTCTATAACAATTATATAAGTATTCCATTAGTGGCCTTTTGCTCTGGGACATGACTTCTCTGAGTTGTAAAGTCCTTCCACAGCAAGCTTGTGCTTTTTTGTACTTCTTCCTGGCAGCTTTCTGTTCCAAGAATTTGGCCTTAGAAGAATTTGAGTGATCTTTGCCCCACCGAAACTCTAACCTTCCAAAGCAGATGTGTTGCATTTGCTTTCTGTGCAGGCCTGGTTAACAGCATGTCACGTTTTTTTCTCTTCAGGTCTGGCGTGAGTTCCCTGACAGGTTGGTTGGATATCCAGGCCGCCTGCATCTTTGGGACCATGAGATGAACAAATGGAAATACGAATCAGAATGGACCAATGAAGTCTCGATGGTGCTCACTGGGGCAGCCTTTTATCACAAGGTAATATACAACTTGTACTGTACTGATGTACAGTGTGTGCATTAAAAAAGATCTGGATATGTTTCTGTCATTGTTCCGTTAGTATTTGTGGTGCTATGATTATGTCCTTTACAACAGTCGGAGAACTGATTGCAGACTTTCCCTAGACCTCTTTCAGTTGCTGTGAAAACCACTGATTTGTCTCTGCCAGTGAAATAAAATCATTACTTACCTTTATGAACTTACAAAACTCCTGCCAGTTTGCATGACCTGAAAGTACATAGCAAATTTTGCAGTGAATGTAGCTTTGCAGCTAGCAGGTTCAGAAAAGAAAACCTATTTTAAAGAAATTTATGTGCTGGTCAGGAAAGGAATAATTGTGCAATTTAGCACCCAAAAATTATTTTCTATCTGCTGAAGTAGTTCTTTTCTGAAGGCGCTATCACTTAGCTGCCTACCGTTCCATGACTGAAATATTTAGTCCTGCAGTTACTGTATCTATATTTAAATTTATGTTCTTTCTCTTTCTCTCTTATCTGCAGTATTTCAACTATCTTTATACCTATAAAATGCCTGGAGACATCAAGAATTGGGTGGATGCTCATATGAATTGTGAAGATATTGCCATGAATTTTCTAGTAGCAAATGTCACTGGCAAATCAGTCATTAAGGTGGGATTTTTCTGCTGTTTATCTTTACAAAATTAAAAAACATGAGATACATACTTAAATTTATTCAGTAGACTTCAATATATTACTTAATCCTCCTTTTTCTCTCATTTTCCTGAAGTATAGTATCTTGTTCTCCTTCCACAGTAGAAAAGCCCTTCTAGTAAAATTTTTACATTAACCAGGAACAGAGAAATTTTTTTTACCGGTTGTTTCTGGTAGTTATTTTAGCCATCTAGATGAGCTATAAAAAAAGATAATTTAAATGACAGCTGTACGTGTGTGTGTGTACATGTACATGCCCACATACATATATTTTAACTATTTGAGATCGCTAGAGGAAAGAAATTGCCAACTGTCCACAGCTCGCTCTGTCGTGGCCTGACAACAGCTGATTTATAGGAATGTTAATTGCAAGAACGTTAATTGCAAGATCAGCTTTAAATGAACTTTTTATCCCTGAATTAATTTCCTGACATGTTTCGACACGTTTTCAGGTCTAGACATTCACTCCGTACATTCATTTCCAAGTGTGTCAACTTGGAATGAGATTTAGAGGCCACCAGGCATTACTTCAATTAGCAGGGTCCGTTCTCCCATCTGTCCATCATCATTTACTGGGACTGGTGGCTGCATTTCCTAGAAAAGTCTTTAGAAGATAAAGTGTGTGCTTTTTCTGAAAAAGTTTTTGAGCTGTATGAGGGCACAGCAGAGTAATTTGGCACCTCTGTGCGATTCGGAGAGTCTTGCAGAGTTTGCCAGTCAGCTCTTAACTGGAGAGAGCAAAAGAGCGCCTGTTGGATTAACGTTACGGTGAAGTATGGGAAGCTATATTTCATCGCTGTTATGGCTGCAAGAACAAATGGTGTTTATACAGGGACCTTGGCAGTGAGAAAACAGTCATTAAACAGGAATTAAGGAGCTTGTCATCGCCACTTCTTTTCAGTTACAGAAGGAAAAAGCCCTCCAAGCCGTTTTTATTGGGCCCCTGTGCATTTTGCAGTCAGCCGGGCCAGATGGAGCTGAATGGAGGAACAGAGTGGCTTTTTTTTTGTACACCCCCTCTTTTTGAGACAGCTCAGCTTACACTGCAGGCATGTTCAGAGGTATTGCGCTGCTCTCTGTGCAAGGAGATTAATGTCCCTTCTGTTGATATTTGATAATATCTGGCATGCCTTTCTGCAGGTGACCCCACGAAAGAAGTTCAAATGTCCAGAATGCACAGCAATTGATGGGTTATCACTGGACCAGACACACATGGTGGAAAGGTGAGTGACCACTCTTTATTTCTCTGATTGCCTTGTTCTGATCCCTAGAATCTTATCCTGTGTCTCATTAAATTAGGATCAAAAATGATAGTGTTTCTGTAAATTACTAATTTTGAAAGACTGTTACACAGACTCAATCAATATAAGTAATTCCTACAATGGGTGATGTGTCACTGAAAAGTAGACTACTACAAAAAAGGACTTTAGAAGGGTACAATTTTTAGCAGCGTTGGTGTAAAGCTTATAGGACACATATATGAAGTTCAGGTTCTTGGTTGGCAGTAACACCACATTTCTGTTAGCCGTGGAATATCAACTGTAATAAGTATGAATTTTTTTTTAACCAGACAGTTGGTAGCTTACCAAAGAGCAGAAAGGATATAAATTATTAATAAAATAATTTGAAGTGACATTTGTACATTGTCTTTTCTCCAAGGATTGTGAAGCATATTGCTTCCACTAGTGAAGGGCATTTCCTGCACAATTCCATGTTGCATTTTTTAACAATGGCAGCATTATTATATTTTTCTGAAAATTTAGTTTTGAAATGAAGTATGCATTTGGAAAGGCAGCGAATGCTTAGAGTGAAATACTGGAAGTTTGTAAGTATAAGATTTGCATTCCCTGCTTTACACTAAAAGGGCCTTCCAACCTTGACCAAGACACTAGGCTTCTCTCTGCCTTGGCTTGCCTTTCTGAATGTGTGAAATAAGGGAAAGTTTCTTCACTTTTGCAAAGCTGTTCAATACCCATGGTTGAAATGGGCTATCTGACAATAAATGTACATACTAGTTATTAGGTGGAATTAACCTGAGATTTTGGACTGACAAAGGCATCTCACCTTAGGCTTCTTGGGCTGTTGCATCTCTCCTGCAAACTTTGGGAGAAATAATTTGCAGCCATAGAACTGATGGGGTACGTAAGCAGGGGAAAGAAGTCACCAGAAGAAACAGACAGTTGGACTTGATGATCTTAGAGGTCTCTTCCAGCACTGATGATTCAATGATTCTAAGAGGTGACAAAAAAAATCTGACCTGCATTTAAAATAGGCCGTTTCAGATTTGCATGGAGAGGTATAACATGGTTATCTTACAAGTTACCATTTTAACAGTGAGCTTTTTTCTGTCCTTCTCTGCAGAACTCAGAAAATTTGACGTGTTTTATGGGCTTTAGTGAGACTGGGTTAGAAAAAGGAGTATGCAAGTCAGAAGTAAAACATACCACATTAAGATGGGAAAAATTACGCTGCAGGAAAATACTTGAGAAAGGGGTGGGAAGTTTTGTAAATCTTAAATGTTAGCTGAAAGGGAAGCACAAGATGTTTCCCCTTATTTAATAATTCTGCACTGGCTTACAGGATGGACTACCCAAAGCCAGTTAAGCTTTCCTATGGTCATAGTGGTAGCACTACAACAACATGGGAATTTTGGTTATGAACTAGGTTCTCATTAAGGTAAATGCTATAAAAACAGAAGATGAAAAAGTGCTCTTTGCCTTGAAGTGCATTATGATGCTGGGTAAAGGTCATGTTTCCGTGTCTATAGCAGTTCTTGTATCCTCAGAGTAAAGTGTCACTGACAGTTTATTGAGAACATGTTTAAACTGTTGCTTTACTTGTCTGTAATTTTGAAAAGTGGAGAATACTGGATTGTGGGAGGTGTTAGATTGACTGCAAGTCCACATACTTTTATTTGCCCAGCCAAGGAAGTACATGCTGAGATAAAGTCTGAGTGCAGGAGAATCTGGGGAGATAGACAGTTTAGGTATATTCCGACTTGATTTCGAAAATCCTTAATATCATACTGAAACTGCTTGCTACACCCAATGCCTTCTTGCCCTGTGTTATCATCTACCTTCAATATAAGGGAGTTATTTGAGAATCTGACAGGGCTTATGTTTTTTAATCTTCTAAGCTAGGTATTCATTTACAGTGGATAATAAATGGTAACAACTCCTAGAGCAAATTTTCCTTAGCAGTGAATAAAGCTCTTATGTCTATCTTTCTTTCTAGCTAGCTAGCTACCTGTCTATAAATATATATATATATAAATACACTAACTATTTTCAGGGTCAGGAGAGAAGCTGAATGGAAAAAAATGCATGTATCCGGGAATCCTTGTCATTGTAAAAGAATTAGTTTGTACTGATAACTTTACAGTGTTGGGTATCAGGAGCAATACTTGAGGTGTCAGGCAAAGAGCCATTATCAGCTTCACTTGCAGCTTCCCCAAGTGCCTGACTCCTTGCTTTTTAGCATTCAGAAATAACAAACAGGTAGTCTGAGCTGATTACTTGCCCGGATATCCAGGGATCAACCTACTGTTGATGAAACAAACAGTTTATCAGGGTTGTCACGCACATGCACAACATTTAGTGTTAGGTTTCTGGTTCAGAAATAGCAGAGAGATGCCCAGGAACTGCCTGTTGGTTTTGTAAATGGAAAAGGTTTGAGAAGTCAATTGTGGAGATCTGTCCAGGAGAGACATGTAACTAACTGGTTTTGTTGGGCATTTTGACTTGTTCAGCGGAGACTAAGGAAGATGGTAGAGTTGAACTCTGTCTCTTATTAAGAAATTTTATTATTTTAGCAATACAAAGCCAACTCTGCTATTCTTCCTGCTGTGGAATTTATTTGAGATAAATAGAAGACTTTAGTCTCCAGGGTTATCGAACTCCGTCATTAAAATACATTAACCGAAGAAGGCTTTGAACCAAGAATCCCCTTCTTGCCCTAGGTTAGCCTTTACATCAGGTCACAGAAGAAACTGCAGGAAGGTCTCATAATCCCTGTATTTACAAGTGTTTAAGTAGCAACAAGTTTTCTGCCTTTAGCATCTTTGCATCTGGCTCTCAAAAATGGAGAACTCTGTAAAATGCAGTCTAGAGGGCAACTGCCGGTACAGTAAATATAGCAAAGGGCTGAGCTGCTTCTGCAGCCACAATAACAGCAGTGTTTTATTTAGGACACGTAAGTATTTGTTAGAGTCAAAATAGGAAGCCATTCCCTTAAGAGGCAAACTGACCAGGTCACAATTGGCCAAAGGTTGCAGGTACAGGGTTACCCTGCCAAAAAGTTAGTTGGATTATAACAGTGAGGAACCTGATTAAGACAGACCTTAACAAACATGAAATTCATCCAGGGGCAATGGGGCTCTCAACTTCTGAGTTCACACAACCTTAATTTCTTGTTGAGCTGAGCACAACTGCTGTCAGCAAAGCAAGGGAAAAAAAGTAATTCTTGGAAGCAAACACGCCTCTGTTACTTTGAGTTTGCAAAACTATTGACACAACCAAGAGAAACACCTTCCCTCCATATTGAGATGACATTACATTCTCTTGGCTACCTAGCTTTCAGTGTTCAGTGTTCTAGATATCATTTCTGGTTTATATTGTCCAAAAGTGGCAAGGACTTCAGAATTTAAGTGATTTAGTTCAGTACTAGAGGTGAAATTTTTGGAAAGAAGTGTCTTTCTTTCAAACACATTTTGTGGCTTGTGCATGACATTTCTTTCCTTTAAAAAAGCCTGTTTCTGATCTTCAAATTTATATTTATTTGTGGCAGGCTAACTTCTTCATCCAGAGTATTTAGAACACACTAATTTTTCCATTTTTAATTTTTGCCATTTCTTTAACAATGAAATGGTTTCTTGGTGGTTAAAGATATTGTACTAGCATGCTTAAATGGACTTGCCACCAAAATAAGTTTGGTGTAGAAGTATCCCATCTTGATATTTTGTCATAAGACCTCACTTTTAATTTGGGAGTATAACCTCTGGAGGGAAGAGGTCAATTTTGTCTGCCCTATCCATTTAGTTTTGTCTTTTGCTCTGAGGGTGCCACTTAGTTCCGGTTGTGACAATGGCTGGTCTGATGTGGACACCTGCCTACCAGGCAGCAGGCTGAGATAACTAATTCATTTCACACCGGCCACCAAGCAGCTGTTACATTACAATGTCTTTCAGTCATTACTGGCAAAGGCAGGATTTGAACCAGTAGACTAAAAGTATTCTTGTATTCCAGAAACCAGTGAAGGCCAGCAGCTGTGCAAACTTCTCACATGCACATCTCCCAGTGCATCTACCTCCTTGCCTGTGAAGTTTGTGGGTTTCCTGCCATGAGACTTCTCCAATGCACATCATGGATTAGTTAACCACATTTCTTACAAGTAATAGATTATTTGAAAGTCCGACTTTATCTAAAAATCAGATGTGTTCAAGGTATCTCACGATGGGCATCTTGTGGAAGCAACAGAAACTGCATAATGTTCCTGGAGAAAACACTCAGTTCCTGCTGTCTGCAGGAACTACTCCAAACTTTCAGTGCGCCTAAGGTCCAAATCTCATCCTCTCAATGGTTCACCTTGTTATTGCAGATATTGGACAGCTGCCTGGGTCTTCTCTTCAGTCCTCACTGGTGGCTCCTTTGCTATTTCAGATCTGTGCTACCCTGGAGCAGATAGTGCTTGTCACAGGAGTAGAGGTTCTGTCCCACTGTGCACGATTTTCTCTTACACTCTGAATTCCTTTTCTTGTGTTTCTGGTCACAATGATTGGAATCTGAAGATAGGAAGGTATGAGGTCGGATGAAGTACAAGAGGATGGGAAGGTAGCAGAAAGTGAAGCATCTGCACTTACCTGTGTAAATATTTTATTCAACTATCACTTCATATGAAGTGGTTTTCTGACACTTTTCTCAGGGCAGAAAGTGGTCTGAATTATGACCATTGTAGCTTGAAACAGCTATGTGGTTGAGGAAATAATTTTGAAAAGTGCTCTTGCTGTCCTGTCTACTTCAAAAGAGTGTTTGGGGCAGTGTTGAGCAGTCCCCATCACAGAACTGTCACACTCAGTTGGTGTGATTGACCAGGTCCTGATGAGGAAAATTATCCTGGAGCCACAGTGACCCCTTACCCTTCAAAGGGGTCGGGAGAGGGTGCAGTGGTTGGAGAGCAAGAGACCTGCTCTGCGACTGCCTGCAGCACATCAGTCTCTGTAGCTGAGTCAAAGCTCATTTCTTTTTTTGTTTTCCGTTTTGAATGGCAAAAGAAATGTCACCTGTTTTCTTCTAGCCTTCTGTTATGTGTAGGGAACTGTTGTCATGATTCCTGGTATGTGAATTCCTTAAAAGCTGTTTTATGTAGCAGGCAGCTAATGTTAGCTGAGCATTGGCTGAGGTGAGATGAGCCAGGTTTTCTCTGCCTTGCTTCCACAGGTACAGTGCCCTTCAGTGAAAGAGTTAAAGGAGCAATGTAAGGGTTAAACATCTGTTTGCTTGTTTTTTGAAGAGCATGGCTGTTGCTTCCCACATTACTGACACCTGAGATTATTAGAACTGAAAGAGTCATCAGTGGTCCAGTTTTTTTGTGCTAATGTGATGACTTATTGCTCAATGTATCTTTATTTAGACAAGGAAAATAAAGTAGTTGGTTTCATTTTATAGTTTTAATTCAGCTTCACCTTTAAGTTACAGCACAATCAGCTCTGCCTATTCTCTGAGGCATGTTTATTTTTTTGTGGGAAAAGATAGAGCTTCTGAAGAAGCCTGAAAAAAGACAGACTTTTTTTTCAGAACTCTGTTTTCACAAAGCCTTGGTTTTTGCAAAACCTTCGTTATAAACGAAATTGACCCAACAGTGGCCCTTTAAGAGACATGTTGGCAGTTAATCTGTTCTGGTTTACAGCATGTACATTGCTTTAAGAATGACTGGAATTCTAGGGGGAGGGAGAAGGGAAGCTTTGACCTCCATGTGCACATGTGCTGCTGCCAGCATCCCCTTGCTCGTCTCTGTGATTAAATGGATAAATCAAAGAACACCAGCTTCTTTTCTGTTCTCTGCAGTGAGGCTCTCTTTTTATTTATTAGTAGCCAGCATGGCTGAAATACTTCCAAGTGCAAGAGGGAAGGTTTCTACCAGTTATTTTGGTGTGGGTGTTGGTAGCCAGCCCAGTTGTTGGAGTTCTTAATTATACTGCTTTCCTTTTCACCAGATCTGAATGCATCAATAAGTTTGCCTCTGTCTTTGGGACCATGCCTCTCAAAGTGGTGGAGCATCGTGCTGACCCCGTCCTGTACAAAGATGACTTTCCTGAGAAACTGAAGAGCTTTCCCAATATCGGCAGCTTGTAAAGAGTGAGACAAACCTCAGTGAGGAAAACAACAGCTGAAACAGTGCTATGAGGAATATAAGGCCCTGAAGACAAAACTTGCTAGAGAGTGGGTTGCATCTGAAGAAGATGGGAATTAATGTTGTTGTCTTCCTTTTGCATTGCACAAAGTTGTAATTGAAATCTGAACAACTGCTTCTCTGTTGCTCACAGAGAATTGAATCTATTTGCGGGTTCTCCCAAAAATGTCAGACACACACTTTTGTCCAAAGGAGGCTATGCACCTGGAAGAATAAAACAGAATCTTGCTCTCTATGGTCTGACTGGCATGACTGACCTCTTCTATCAGATGTGCTGCCGGCTCTCTGGTTAGTGAGCATCCATCCATTTGAAGCAACTGTCTGCAACGTAGAGCTGTTCTCTTTCGGGAGGAGTTTATTTCCTGTGTGGCTGGTGGGCCTCTGTCTTTTGAGCTTTAACTTTTGTCTTAAGTAACTGTGTAACAAACATTTTCTTTGTAATGTGAGACAAATGTTTATTTTTTTACAACATCACAAACAAAAATCTGTCTGTTTTCAGCAAGTTTAAAGAGCAAAGCATTTTGTGTTACTTAAATTATTTTGATGGAGATGGAGACACAGCAGCCGGGAGGAAATAATGTGGTTCTGTCCTGCAGGTCTCTCCATCAAAGCAGAGACCTGCAGGACAGAACTGCAATTGCTGCACCTACTGCATAAATCTCAGGTTTTTTGCTGCACTCATGCGAAAGACTCTGACTCTGTATCAGAACTAATTGTATTATACATGAAGTGATTTGTCTTTAATCTTCTTATATTTTTTATTTTCATTATCAAAGCAGCAATGAGGTTACAGTTTTACATTGTAGCCATCCATAGGGATGAAGTATGAAATAAGTTTTTCATGTCTGAATCCTCTTCAGCAAGCAGCGTACTAATTTATAAAACACCTATATTTGCAGAAATTCCCAGTTCCAGCTTCAATGTACAGGCAAATGTGTACGTATAAGACACTGTTAACGCACACTTACAAACTCCTGTAAATTACCATTGTTGGAAAAACTATTGTGTCTTTGCTTGTAATTTAAGGAACCTATTGCCACAGGCTGAAACGTACAGCTTAGGAAGCCTTTTGAAGCAGATTTACATTTCTTAGGAGCATTTGAATTGTTTCTTCGTACTGAAATGAACCAGAATGAGAAAGCTAAATGCAACAAAATTAGAAATAAAGTTGCCTGGACTGTTACTCTTGCCCTTCAGTATTAACTAGGGTCCTAAGTTGGGCTATGAAAGCAATCTCTTTTCTAGCTCCCCTGATAAAATGTTTGTTACTAGATAAGCGTGATTTCACTGTCTTTTGAAACCTCTGTTGCTGCTGGTTACAGACACATCCTACTCGACGGGCTGTTTTTCTGTTACAGTGCAAGCAACCTTATTCCTCAGATTTGTCAAACCCTAAACAATAGGACAAGTGTTAGGCATCACGGTTCACCCCCTCTCCTAAGCTGGATATGCAGCAATGACAGAAACCAAATGAAAGTCAAGCTAGAAACAGGAAACATCTGCTCCTATTTGTCTCACCCCCACTAAGACTTATCTTATTGCCCAATGCAGTGGATGTGCTGTGAATGAAAATCATATTGGAACAATAGCTTTGAGGGGATGCTTCACTTCATGACCTCCCTGGGATGTGCCTGTAAACTGTATCATCCGACTCTCTGGGAGTGTTTAATTACTAGGAAATGTTTTTCGCTGCACTCTTTGTTTCATTCCTGAGTTGCTGTGGGATCTAAAAGGATAGCTCTTGCAGTGACAACTGCTGTCTGCACAGTGGCTATCACAAGAGAGAGGAAGGTTTGTTACTCATTAGTTCTCCTTTGCAGCCTTTCAGGTTCATTAACATGAACCTTCTTATTGAATCTTCCTGTTGATTTGTGTCCTGGTGCTTGAGCATCAGGAGATACCAGCGTATTTCTTTGAGAAGTTTGCTTTAAAAGCGTAACTGTGACAGTGCAGTAGTCACTTCAGTTTTGGCTGTCCTTTTGGAGCTGATCTCAGCTTGGCAGGCCCTAGCAGTTTAACTGAGTTATAACACCTTCCTTACAGAGTTGTGAAGCTGCTGTGATTTCTTGATTCTTTCTCAGTAAGCCAGTAAAAAGTTTGTTTCGCACAGTCTTAAAAGACACTGAGGATTTGAAATAGTTAGTTGAATATTTTTAGATGCAGATAGCTGAACCAGCCCTGCTAAGCTGAGCTATAATCTCCAGTCAGTAAAAAGGTAACAGGTTCTTGTGTCTGCATCCAGGAGCATTTGAGTAGTTTCCCCTTGCACAAAATGTCCAGTGACCCCTAATAATCATGTTTTATCCTTTGGCCATTTACAGTTGCTTTTATAGGGCTAGCTCATTTACAACCTCACTTGTCTTTGTTTAGTGTCATGGAGAAAATTGGGCAATTGACCATAAAGAAAAACTGTAAAATTGCCTACTTGCCCTCTGCATTAATGATTGTGATGTTCTTGATGCAAAATCTGCAAAGGTAAGATGTAATTGTGTGTCTGATTTGGAATGGGTTTGTTGTCAATCTTTAAATTAAGATAATTTTTAACTTTTCATTGTATATATTATATGCAAAAAAGCTTAATCATTGTATATTAAAAATTAAATCAAATGAGTGTTTATTGTATTTCACTTCTGGAGTGGCATAGGGAAACATGAATTAATTCAGAAGGGAGAATTTCAGTGACAAGCTGTTTTACTACATTAATCTGTGTTAAACTTTAATATCCACAATGCACTTTGGAAAGATCTGTCAATATTTTGTCTTTCCCGTAGCTGGAGTTTGATGGTCATCTTGAAAACAGAAGTTTGGTCTGCATGAATTCATCCCAGTCACCTTTTTGGGAGAGTAGTTGTTACTCTAATTTTCTACCAAGATTTGACAATAGCATTTATCTTGGAGAAATATGGAACAGATTTTTTTTTCTTTTTTTTTTTTAATTTGCAAGGAGATACAGCAGACGTTAAAAAGCTATGCTTTTGAGAAGAGAGCTTTGGCTGAGTCACTGAGATTGTGGCATCCAATGTGGAGGCAGCATTTTGTTTCCAGAAGCGCTGCAGCACAGTCCCTGTGGATCGTGCTGCAAAAGGGCAGTGTGTGCATGGCACACCTTGCTGCCTGTGCATAGCAAGGGGGGATGTGCTGCAGGGGCTGCCCTGCAGTCGTGGGGAGTCCTAAGGATACATTTTTAGCATCACCAACTCTTCCTATAATGCATGGGTTTTTTCTTCCTCACAGCTCCACCATTGTATTACAGGATGTGAAAATTCAGGCCCTAGTGTTCCGAAAGACTCTCTCCTTCCATCTCCAGCTCCTGCTCTGGAACCTACTGCCATCCATAATGCTTCTGATGGTGTGGTTCAAATATGCTTTACTCTAGCAACAAGTTTGTCCCTGTTAATTATCCATTCAAGGGTCTTTTAAACTCAAAGACCTTGGAGACACAGATGTCAAAATAATTGTGAGGTGGGATTTAAGTGATGCCCAGTACTTCTGACTCATTTTGCTTTTAGGCTGTATTATTGGTGAGTGTTGAGCATTCTAGAAAGATGCTATACTGAGACACATGAAAATGGATTTAGGTGGGCAATTTTAATGTTGAATATACCTCCTAGATTTGGTATGAATGCCCTCCATAATGAATGTCTGATACCTTGGGTACTTCTCACAGGTAGAGCATCTTTTGATCAGAAAAGATCTCAGAATGGTTAATGGGTACTGCATAAATCTGTCCAGCCCTCTTACATGGAAGCTGCTCTCACAACTAAAGCATGATACACAGAAGAAAAACTAAAATCGATGGTGCTGATGAGAAAATGGGATCAGACAGAGTGAGTATGAATTTTTTCATTTTTCTTTTTGAAGATTTGCATACTTAAATTCTACTGTGACTCCTGCAAAATGTGTTCTTTTGTAAACTAAAATGTAAACTATGTGTAGTTCTTGTAGTCGTAGATAGTCTTGTCTGTGCACTTGAATCACGAAAAAGAAAATTCTGCAAACTTGTGTTTGATTAAATCTATGCTAGAAAATGAGCATCCAGTTGGTCCAGTTGCTAACTTTAGTCTGATCCTGAAGAGCTGGGAAGAGCAGAGCAAATCCTGGCAAGTATTCCACCTATACTGCCTTTTCATTTCAATTTTTAGGCTGAAAATAATAATTTCTGTCAAAACCTGGCAGAAAATGCCAAACGCAATACTCTAAGATCTTCAAGTTATCCCATGAGCAGGTGGTCACTTCAAACCTCTTGCTAACATTGGCGTGTGACAGAGATAGCATTTTCTTAGCAAAAAATTCAGGTAGAACACTTTTGCTTTACTATTGAGTCATAGGTCCTGAAGTTGTATCTCATGCTGTTGGGAGTGCCTGTAGGATGGTGTAAGTTCTTTTTATGATGCCTGCCACTGCTGTATCTAAGTGCAAGAAATTGAGCTTCGTGGTCCTCTTGTGTGGATAAGATCAGCCTCTTACCTGTAGCTGCAGAGAAGGAAACAGAGAGAGGCAGTCAGATACCCTTTGGCGATGTGTGGGTAAAACCTGGATTGAACAACAGTATCCCAAGCCTGGGATTTAGCAGAACAGCTACACTTTCATCTGAATTGCTGTTTGTTTGGAGTTTTGGGTTCCTCACTACCAAGGTAGAGGACTGTTAGCCTTGACTTTAAGAATCAGCAGGCTTCAGTGGGCCCTGGCTTGAAGCCATTTAGAGACATTCCTGGTGCACTCTGTGTAATTTCAGCCTGATGGAAATGGCTGTAATGCAGTCCCACCTCTGCTGATCTTCAGGATTCCCCTGTCTGCAGCTTCTTGTGGTTGCTTTGAAAGTGAGTTATGTTTCCCATTAAAGGATAACAGGGACAATTGAGGCAATTAAGTGGAGTGGCTTGGAGCTAGCAGCACGAAGGGAGTTTTCCGACTGAAAACAGTGCTGCTCAAAGGTTCTTCCTGCAAGGTTGCCTGTTTGCTGTCTTCATTTGTCTGGAAAAGGATCCAGTAATTGTCCTTCAAATTTCCTTTAGTCATGCTAAATGCCTGTTTACTTGCATAAACAGGAAGTGCTCCTGCTCCAGACAAGCATGACAACTCTGTAGTGACTATGGACAGAGATCAGTGCAACTTGGTTATGATTTTATTCGGTCTACAAACTTGCATCAGTGCTCAGTATCAGACTCTATGCAGGGAGGATGTTGTGACTAAGAAAATACCAGCCTAATTATTAAGTCATATCTATTCTAGTTTTTAACCTAAATTTCAGTTGAGTGGGGCTGGACAAAGGCCAAAGCTGGACCATTTGACCAATGAAGGAGTGAAGAACTTGGGATATGCAGACCCACATGAGGTTTCCCTGTGTAATTATGAGGTGTGGTTTCTGTTGAACCCAGTGCTTTTAAGGATGAAGCTTATTTCTTCTAGCCCCTCCCCTCCATTCTGTGCAGTGATGGGAACCTATAAAACTAAAAGCCAAAGTGTGGGACTGACTGAACAAAGTGCCACTTATGGATATCCAGCTGCCTAGTGTTAATATCTCATACTCATCCATGAGATAAGCCTTGGAAAAATACCTGAGCTTTTCAAACCACAGGCTGTGTTCCCTCCCATGTGTCCCTGTGTATATGTGCCATACACTCAAGAAAACCACTGTTTCTCACCTGCTTGGCTGGCTATTTGTAAACTTACAGGCCTTTCTTTTGTGAAACCTCTCTTTGAAGGCAAGGGCCAGGTCTCAGCTGGGTGCTGGGCACAGTTAGTGCCGGGTGCCTTCAGCTGAGGACTGACAGGAACAATAACTGCTTCGCCACACTTCATACAAACAGGGAGGGGAAAAGGTTTGAAGGAGAAAGGACCGTAAAATGAGATCCAGGAATGCAGCAAGGCTACATTCAAAAGGAGCAGATTGCTAACTCAGAGCATCTGTCTTTGCCCTGTGAGTAAGTTACGAACTGCAAAGCAAGAGAAAGTGGAAGATCCTTTCACAAATAATAAACACTTGTTTGTCTCAGATTAAATGCAACACCTTTACATGTGGGCTCCAGCTGGCCATAAGTAGATGCACCTTGCATGGCTGTTACCTTCCTTGCCAATGAGATTATTGAACATCCATCTGCTTAAAGGTTAATAACTTGCTTTTAAAAAGAGGAAGAAAAAAAGGCAAATCTGCTTAGTTTACAGGAATAAAATATTGTTTTTCATTTAAACTGCCCGAACTTTGCCCTGCCTCAAAGTCATATTCTCCAGCAGAGAAGGAACATGTTAACCTAGGAGCTGTAGCCCCATCTCCCAGAGAGAAATTTTTCCATGTGTTTTAAATAACTCCTGTAACTCTACTAAGAAAGTGCAGCTTCAAGAAAAAAATGCACATTTCTAATCTGGGTTCTGCCACTATCTAGTCTAGAGAGAGACTTTTTAGTTCTTTGGCATTATTCAGGCCAGGAGCAATTTCTGATGTAAACCCATACAAGCAGGATGTTACTGAAACTGGCTTTAGGCTCTCAACACTCTGAACTCTGCCAACATCTGGAGAATCTGGCTTTGAGTGCTTGGGGAGGGAAGGAATTTTTCTCCTACAAGTGAGAGGAATGGATAAGCTTGCAACAGCACCTGCATTATCCATTTCTTTGTGAGATAGAAAACAGCCATGCACCATCTGAAGCAAGCTGATGGTCCCAGACAACTGATGGAAAGGCCAGAGTGGCTCTGAGGGTCTCGTTGGGTTGCTGGCAGCTGCTGGGCACCTTCTCAGCTCTGCCTGAACAAGAAGGGCCCTTTCCAGTCCACCCAGCATCTGAGTACAGGGACTTGAGCTCTTACTGGTCCCAGCGCTGGTGGGTCTGTGCTGCCCGAAGGAAACAGGTTTGCAGCTGAGTTTATTGATGGCGTGCAGGCAACAGAAAGGGCCCTCACAGAACCCAGATTTCCCCGCAGTGGGACAAGAGCTGTGCCCTGGGAACTGGTGGAGCCCAGACAAACGCTTCCCTTTGTGTGGGGACAAGTGAAACCCAGAGAGCCTCTAGGAAACCCTGCAGAGCCACAGAGGAGGAGAGGGTGGGTGAGGCTTGAATGCCTCTGCTAAAGTGGAGCTAGGAGGGGAGGGAGTGTGATGGCCTGTGGGAATACAGGAAACATTGCCAGTGCAGGTGTCTTCTCCTTGGGCTTCAGGAGACCTTGTGCTTGGTGCCCCGAGCATGACTGTGCTGTGTAAAAAAGGTGGTGCCACGGCATGGGGAAGCTGGGGAGCTGAGGGTCCCCAGTTCTGTGGCCTCTTGTTGCCAAGTCAACTTGCCCCTGTGTGAGCTGGGATTTCTGCTGCCTCATTAAGGACTGCTTGAGGAGGGATGGGAGACCTGCAGGAGCCCTGTGAGGTGTAAGCTCTGCTGGCAGCAGCAGCTCCAGAGCAGTCAGCAAAGGAGACCATCCTGCTCTGTTCCCTGTGGCCAGGGTGCCCTCTGTGCTGGCCAGTGCAGGTGCCAAGCGATGCCGAACGCGCTCCTGGAGGCAGAGGCCTCGGGAGCTGGTGGGCAGGACGCTGCTGTGCCCGGCTGCTGGCTCTTCACCATCTCTTTGTACGGGGAGAGGCAGCAGCCCGTGAGCTGCCACCTGTTGTTAATCTACCCCCGGCTAATCCATTCTGGACTGCGTCAGCAGTTCAAAAGGGCACTGTTAGTATTTTTTGCCAGCTTCAATTAACGTGAGATTTTGGAGGCCCCTCTGATCGCATTTCATCTGTCATGAGTCAGGAACAAACCAGCCAGATTGCACTTGAGAGGAGAGAAGAGAAGGAGTTTATTGCAAACCAAAACAACAACAACAGTGTTCGTGCCCCCTTGGCCAGGGTGGCTGGGAGGCAGGGACCTTCCCAGTGATGCCACTCCTTTCAAAACCTGGAAAAATAAAAATTGGTGACTGGAAATTCCAGCCCTTCACCTCCAAAAAAAAAAAAAAAAGCTGCAAGTGCAATAACTTACTTCAAAAAAGTTAAAAAGAATCAAGCTGCAAGACTGTTTGTTCTTTTTTAATATTCCACTGTAATGAACTGGTAATACATGGTTGCATAGGCAATAACATTGCATGGCACAAACCTCATGTGGCAACATTTTAAATGATTTTTTTATTATTTTTTTTCCTGAACGTTTTTAAAACTTTTTTATTTTTTTATATGTTCTACCCCAGGCCGTTAAGCTAAAGAGAAAAAAAAAAAGGTAGCATTTATACAAGGTTACAATATTTTACAACAAAAAAACAATAATATTGGTTGAGGTTTGTTTTCTTTCTTTCTCCCAGTCTCTCTTTCAAGCACTGCACACCTAAACCGATATATTATTATACATTGAAAACTGTCCTTCAAAATCAGTAGTACAAAAGTCCTAGCTCTACCTACCTACCTAGCTATGTGGGGGGAGTGAGAACCATGTTACCAGCAAAGAGTTAAGGGGGTGTAAGGCCGCTGCCTCGCCTCCTCCCAGCTCCCTTCAGGAAACTGCAAAGGGCTGAATGACTTTCCATCCGATTCCACCCCCTTCCCATTTGGGTTTAATTTCTCCCTCGGTCTGTTTGCTTTTTGCTGTGTCAGTCAGAGCAGCAAAATAAACATGGGGCTCTGCCTCTGCTTGATTATTTTTCAATCCTTTTCCAAGAAACTACCTTTTTGCCTTAGTTTGTTTGGAGAGTGTTTTACAATGTGCTGCCCAGTCTGAGTGTACTCTGGGAATCAGGAGAACGCACCTCCCCACCCCAAAACACCTCCACTGCAGGAAACCAGCAGGCAGCCCTGCTTGGCAGCACACGGGGTACACCTGGCCCAGGTTGGTGCTGCATCCCCTCGGCTGATGGAGCAGGTGAAGCCATGCATGCTGCAGCTCTGCGACCTCACGTGTGACACATTGTCACTGCGTGTGGCCTTTCCCTAGCACCCTGCCCATGCTGATGGCTCAGGCCACGCGTGGTCCAGCAGGGACACGTCATCTGGCAGGGATGTGCATTCCGGCAGGGATGGACACTCGCTCACTCTCTGCCACAGGCTTTAGAGGAGAGGGAGGGAGGTTCTCTTTTTACTTTGCTGTCTTGGTCTTTCTCCTTGTAGGCTCTACCCAGGTAGGTGCTGGGGCAGTGGGACCTGAAGCGGATAGCATATTCTGGAGGAGGCAGCCGCAGCTTGGCTGGAGAGCCTGCTGGGAGCGCAGGTGGGTGGCACTGCTGGCAGTAGCTGATGTGCCAGGGGGCTGGCCTGGCCCCTCTCCAGGAGCTTGTTGAGGCACGGCAGCCCTCGGAGTCTGGACCCTGCAGGGCCCAGCAAGCCCAAGCCTGGTTCCCCACTGGTTTGCAATTGCTACCAAAGCACTAACTACTGCTTGTAGGCAAGAAGTGCCTCCGAGTACTTGGCAGCGAGTGGTACCCGAACACTTTTACGCCAGTGCCAGGAACCCATGCTGCTCTCACTATTTGCATCCTCCTGGTCTCAAAGCTCTGGGACGTCGCTGGGGTTCCCGGCCATGGGCAACATAAGGCAACCCACCTGCAGGATACCAGCTGCATAGCCAGGCCCAGGAGTGCTTGGGAGAAACGTTTTGTTACCTCCATGAGGCTGGAGGGAGCAGCTGGGTGAGCCCAGCTAGCTGGGCTGCACCCACAGAGGATGCCACCATGGGCATGGCAGGTGTTGGGGCGGCTGACGCTTCTGAGACATTTTGGTGGTGGATGGGGACAAAGCTTGCAGCTTTGAAGGCAAGTCCAAGCCAGGGAATTGTGATTCAATGTATAGACAGGAGTAAAATACTAAATAAGAAATAAATAGAGAAGAAAGTCATAAATAGAGTTGAAAGGTATTAAAATAACAAAAATAATAATAATTAAAAAGGTATCATCGTGGTAACTTGAGATTGCAAGAACAGCACTGACCCTGTGACCCTTAAGAAATGCAGTAGCTGCAGGCTGGCTAGGTTAAGATACTTATATATATATATATATAAGTATATATATATATTTATACAGTTTTTCATGTTAATTTAACAGCTAGTTTTAAAAACCCTTTTAAATTAATTTTAAAGATGTGTGTAAATACAGATGCACGTAGCTTAAAAACTACCAGAACAACTGCTTTTGAAGATATGGGAGGGGCACCCCTTCCAGCATTACCCACAAGTGTGGGTGCAAGGGACTGTGCCGGAATGGCAGCAGCACCCGGAGAGGTGAGGCAGAGCCCAAGGAGCAGTGGGGCAGCCTGCAGCTGGAGGTGGGAAGGGAGCCCTGCAGGAGGGGGTCCAGGGAACAACATTCCCCTTGCCTCATGGTGTTTTCAGGCAGGCTGAGGGCTGGGCACGCGCAGTGGTGTTTAAATTAGACTGAGTCCAACATGTGCTTTCCACATGAATTTTAAGGTGAGAGAAAGTGGGGGCCAAGCTTCTCTAAATGCCAAGTCTGCTGCCAGGAGACTCTCCTCTCTCTCTCTAACAAGACAGGGATACAGCACTTAATCTTCTGGGCTGTTAAACAGCTCAGATAAAATATTGGCCCTGTGGAAGTCTGTGAGGAAAAGCTACCCTTTAACTTCAGTAGGGAATGCAGCTAAGCTCTTGAATTGATCCAGCCCTCCACTGGAGCTGCCTTCAGAACTTGCAGGATAAGCGAGACGTGTCCCCCTATGCCTGCCCACCCCACTGCCCTCTCCTTAGCTCTGCTTGTTGCTAATTTGCCTTGTCAGCAATGGTACTGGGCTGTTCAGGCAGCAGCCCTGCACAGGTTGCCTGCGGACAGTGGGAAGCATCAAGATCCCCAGTGTACCTGGGAAAAGGCTCTCAATGCTGTGCTCAGCTGCCTGCACAAAATCTGATGGACAAATTGCCTCCTGTCACCAGTCCCTGGGTGGCTGGGAAGCTCAGTGGCTTCTAGGGTACCTAGTGGGGACGTATGTACCTCCAACTGGTCAGCATGGTCCTGCCTGGTTCAGTGATCAGCATCACTTTCAGCATCTAAGCCACCATGCCCAAGGCCTCAGCTGAATGTTTAGGCTGGGATGCAAATCCTGGCTGCTCGTGATGGGAGAGGCCCTGGTTATGCAGATGGTGTGGTGAAATGCATGCTGGCTCCCTGTGCATAGCAGGGAAGGCCTCGCAGCATTTCTGAGGAGAGAGAAGAAACAGTACTACTGGTGTTTCCTTATTCCAGTAAATATATTACTTTTGACCTAGCAATGCTGTATCATTAAGGTAGTGTATGACAGTCTAGGCACTATGGAAATACGTGTATGGCTCATTAACCTGAAGCCTGACATTTGGTTGTAGCTTATTTGGAACTTTTTCCAAGACCACTAGATATTCCTGGACCTTAAACTACAAGAACCCCTAACACTGAGCATGAGGAAAGAGAGCAGGGTGACAAACCAGTTTTTATGGGAGTAGTAACCTATAATTCCCTTGCGAATCTTGGAGATGGCTACCCCAGCTCAAGCCCAGCTTGCACAGCCACACTGTGTGACTGGTAGCGCTCAGCTGACTTTCAGCTTCTCCTTGGCGGTATTTCAGGGGGGTAAAAGGATGTTCCAAAATTATTCCAAGCACTATGATCGCTGAAAAACTTGTAAAATGTTTAGCCTTGCAAAGGAGATCTTAACACCTCTGGGCAGGTAAGAGCACTGGGAGGGAAAAGCAGAGAGGCACATGGGTTCAGACAAACCCGGGAAGTTCTGGTCCCTTCTACTTCCTCTGCAAAGTGAAGAGGATCTGAGGTGGTTGGAGATGGGGCAGCATCACCTCATCCTCCCTTGAGCCCCTTCCCAGCCTTTTCCCTTTGCTGTCCCCTGTGCAGAGATGCCCACAGCCATTTTGTGCAATGGGGGCTGAGGGAGGGCCTGTCATGGCACACGTCTGACCCCAGGATGAGGTGTAGGAGGAATTTGGTGGCCTTGTGCCACTGTAGCTGTGTGCTAGTGCTTGAGCTCTTTCTTAGAGCAGTCTTTTTGGGGACTTGTGGATTTACATAGCAATTGTGTTTCCCAGCCAGAGCTGCTGTCTCTAAATTGAGGTTAGTAATTCCGACCCAGTGAAAGACAGAGGAAACGTTTTCCTGTACCACCATGTTTGTGAGCCTCAACATAGACCACAACTAGGGAAAGCAAAGCCCAGGCACTCCCTGGGGCAGTGAGCCATGCTGGGAAGCTTTTGTCTGCTGGGGTGTATCTCCAGCTGGGTCACCAGAGGTCTGGCAAAGACTCTCAGCATGACAACACCGTGCCATGGTGGGTAAAGGGGCATCCCCTTCACAGGCCTCTACAACTCTGTGCTTCATCTCAGAATACAAGATGGAGAGGGAGCAGGATAGAAGGAGGTGGGCTAATGTTGCCTTTTTTCTAGCTTCGCTTATCTTCCCAGCCCTGTTCCCCACCCAGCTGTGAAAAGTTGTAGCTCCCACTAAAATGGTGTTAGCAGTGTGACAGAGTCTCTTTGCTGGTGCCAGAGTCCCCATCCAGTCCCCTGCCCAGGGCAGAGTATGTGTGTGAGTGTGTGAGGGGGCGAGTAGTGGGATGGGAGAAGCTGCTGAAAGGCCAGTGGGCTCTTGCTCTTTGGAAAGGCAGATCTGGTGTCAGAAAAAATAGCGGGAAGAAAAAATGCCCGGGTTATCAGGGAGGTGGCAGTGAGAAGGGATGCATCCCATCCCAGATCTTGATGGAAGAGGTGCTCTCCACAGCCTCCCTCTCCCTGCTTGATCCCAGGAAGCCGAGAGCTGCCACGTTCATGCTGGAAACACTCCACTTACATTAACATATGTACTTTATATGCCTAGGGTAGCTAAAAGTGCTGCATTCAGATCCCCGAGGAGGCAACTGCTGTCTGGAGTCCAAGCGGATGGATTGACTGGGCTGTCCCCACGTGCTCTCTCCGTGTCCCGCGGGCGCTGGGCTGCAGCCCTGTCATGTCGCCCAGGAGATCGCGGCGCTGTGCTCCTTCGCTTTCATCCTCAGGGCAGCGATGCTGGAGGTCTTGCGGTCCGGCTCGCTGTTCAGCTCGTAGCCATTGAGGCTGGGGCTCATCCCGGCTGTGCCGAAGAGGCCACCCATGTGAGTCTGTCCCACGTGGCTGCCGGGCCCGGAGACTCCCAGGAACTCGGAGACGCCGCCGGCCGCGTGGGGGTGGGCATGGGGGGACATGCAGGAGGGCACCGTCTCGCAGGGGACGACGCAGGCAGGCACGGGGGAGGCGGCTCCGTTGTTGCCAATCCAGGAGGGGTTCTGGATCTGGGGGTGGGAAAAGGACCGTCAGGGCTGCCCCGTGCGGGATACGTCGGGCAGCTGGCCTGGGGGGATGGAGTGTGCCCAGCCCCAGGCCGGCAGGACAGGCTGGTGGAGGGGCAGCCAGTGAGACGGGCATGCAGTCTGCTGGCCCTGCCAGCTGCGGCACCCTCAGCCCTGCCGGAGCCAGCAAATCCACTCCAAAACCTGTATGCCAGCCCGGACAGGGGCAGGGAGTGCAGCAGGATAACTCACTAGGAGCAGGATTGTGCTCCTCCTCTGCCGCAGCATCTGTTTATTTATTCCTCTCCCAGACACTTCTTTTNTTTTTTTTTTTGTTTGGACCATGAGCACTTTTCTCAGCACAGGAAACTTTGTGTCATCCATGGTGTTTCTGTGGCCCTCCTCATTACAGAGGGATCAGGCAGAAAGCGGTGCTGTGCAGCTGTTGATCCACCTTCCTTCTCCAGCTCAGGGCAGCTTTCCCTAGGCAAGGGCTATTTTGTACCACACAGACATGCCTGTCAGAGCTGAGCTGCCCACAGCCCCCAGCACAGGCAGCTTCAGTGCCCCTCTCCCCCAGCATCACCCACCCTGCTGCAGAGCAGAGCCCTGCAGGGCCACCTCGAGAGGCCATCTGGGATCCTGCAGTGTCACTCATAAAACGACATTGCGGAAGAAGAGAGGAGGGCTCAGTATTTGCCAGTGGGAATAGGTGTGCTGCAGCAGGGGGCACATGGGCATGCAGGATGAAAGCGGAGAGGAGGTGAGCAGCTGGCTGGAGCAAGAGAGCACAGGGCCCTTCATCCCACTGCCTCTTTCCACTGCTCGCCCTTGGGCCCTCTCTGATCTCCTACCTCCTGCAAACTGCTTTTCAAATTTTTGATCTCTTGTGCTGGGAGAGGAGGGCAGTATGGAGGGAGGGAGCAGTGTAAGTTACAAAGGCAAGAGAAGGACATGTTGAAAAGGCTGCTGAGAGTGTTCTCTGCTTGAAAAGCTGCTTTGGCATCTCAGCTGTTTCAAAAGGGCTTCTTGTTCAGTTTATGGGAGATGCCAAGCAGGAGAGAGGTCAAACACTCCCAGCTTGGCTGCGGGGTAGCACTGGTACAGCACTGGCTGGGGAGGCAGCTGACAGACAGGGTGTCAGGGAGGGAGGGCTTCCAGCAGATCTGTGAGGACAGTCAGGTTCAGAGCATCATGCCTGCAGAATTGCGCCCTTGAGCAAATTCTGGGTGGTGGGAAGAGAAGAAGAGGATGGAGGGAGTGTTTTCTGGGCCACAGCCTAGCCCTGGAGCTAGCAAACCCCAGTCTGCCTGGCATCATCTGAAGGGTTGTGAAACTGGGCTGGCCCAATGTTTAGGAGGCTATTGTGCTGACAGGTTTTCCAAGACAGGAAGCTAAGGAGGGGAGGCAGCCCTGTGACTTGCTTCCAGGGTCAGGGCAGGAACAGTTTCAACAGGACTCAGAAGCAGCCCCAGGTACCCCAACAAGGCTGCTCCCTCCCTTCCTTTGGAGCATAAATCTACAGGTCCCTTGGGAAGCATCCCCAGATGTCACCAAGTGTGCTGTACGTACCACAGCCCATCACTGGGAGAATGCTGTGGGAATTTGCCAGGGGAAAAATGATTTTATCCAACCACCATGTCCAAGGGGCATGGAAACCAGACATGGTTACAGGAAGTCTCTCTGGGATCTGCTATTCTTTAGGCATGAATTAGCCTTTTGGATCTTTTTCAAACCAGTGGAAATTTAGTGGGCAGCAGCACATGTGATAGGATGTGCTGAGCAGGGTGACCTGTGCCCAAGGGTGCTGCTTTGTGTCGCACAGTGCTGGTCTTGGTACCTGCTTTAAAAATGGGTGCTCTGGGCCGGGGCATGAGGGAGCCAAGCAGGACACCTGACTGAAAAACTGCCAGCCCTTCAGTGCCTGGCAGTATAGCCCCGGTGTCCTTGCAGCCTTGCCTAAGGGCAGGCGGATGTGCCTGAGAAGTGAAGCGTGGCTTGGGGAGGACTGGGACCAGAGGCAGCGAGGCCAGCAAGCACTGTGCCCAGGCTGGGGAATGCACTCACCTGGGCGTAGTTCTCCGCACGGGTGAGCAGAGGCAGCTCGTAGGCGGTGGAGAAGTGGGTCCGGACCTGCTGCATCTGACCGAACCGCTCCCGCTTGCGCCATTTTGCTCGCCGGTTCTGAAACCACACCTGGGGAGAGGCGACAGCAGGGCTGTGAACGAGGGGAGCCTGGCAGCGGCTGGTAGCCCGGCAGCCCTGAGGAGCCCACCAGAGGGCAGGGCCTCACCAGACGGGTGGTTTTGTATGGCACGGAGATGGGCACTGCTCCACGCACATGCTGCAGGGGAGAGACAGTCGTTCCCCGCTTCTCTTGAGGGTTTGGGGCCAGCCTGTGCTCCTGCACAGGGTGCACACCAAGCAGAAGGGGATGTCCATCTTCTGGAGCACTGCCTCTCTGGGGACATTTCCAGTTCTTGCCTCCCACAGCCTGATTTGCCCTGGGATAGCCCATCTTCCTCTCACCCCTAAATCTGTGTTACCCAGGCTCTGCCTGCAGCTCTCCGGCTGTCAGCCAGTCTCAGACGAGAAGTGTGAATACATCCATGTGTGCTGCTGCCAGGCTGAAAACAGCAGTGACGGGGCTTTCCCCAAGCCTAATCCTGGCTATGATGATGCCATTGACTGCAGCTTGCATTTCTCACCAAACTCTCTCATTTTTCTTAACCACAGCAAGGAATAAAAAGCTGAACACCCCTTCCCTCCCTAGCTGCAGGAAAGGACAGGTGCCCTTCTACAGCATCCTTTGCTTTGCACTGAGTTTTCTTTGCAGAGTTTGCAACTCTTTGCTTCACAGTGCTGCTCAGATCCCTTCAAGGCAAAGACCAGAACTCTGTTTCTGCTCTTATTTTTACTGGCTTGACATCAGTGTGGATTGTTGCACTGTTGTCAGCACCATTGGTCCTGATTTGCATCAGCCTAAGAGAGATCAGAGCCTGGCCCAGTGTCTTCAAAGCCTCTTGAAGCTCGTGAGTCAGGGAAACACATCAATCAAGAGCTGCTTTGAAGGCACTGAGAGATGAGGGCGATCACCAGGGGCTGGGTTGTGCAGGTCACGCCAGTGCATGAAAGGAGCAGTCCTAGAGCCTCTCAGCTCTGCTTCGAGTTTTACACGGTGGCTCGCTGCGGGGGACAGAGGGGGTGTTGCTGACAAGCAGCTTGGCCCTTCCCACGCCTGGCCGTGGGGCAGCTTCGCTGCTTGCCAGGGGAAAGCAGACGCCAGGTAGGAAGCTCATGTCTTCGGAGGATGGCAGGACAAGCCTGGTGCTTGGCACAGGGTGAGATTGCAGGACAATTTTTGCAGGGGCAGGAGAGCCATGGCACCTGCAGCCTGACTCAGTGCAGCTAGAAGCTGCTACGGGGAGGGATAAGGGGCTTGGGTTTCTGGTCTGAGCTGACGTTCTTGCTTGTGCTGGAAGAGTTGTTTCAGGCTCTCCTGCTTCGGTTTCTGCCTTCCACCACATAGGCATCCTCATGCTGGTCTCTCACAGCCAGGCCTGTGGTATGAGTAGGCAGCTGAGGGTCTGGCCATGCACTGTGGTCTGCTTGGGGCAGGGAGCCTATAATGCGGCTGCCAGGTGTGTGCTCCACATGTGGGCTGTGGATAGCGTAGGGTTTAGTGCCCGGCCCCACAGCCATGGCAATGCCACTGGCATGGGCCATCCACAAGCTGGCCAAAGCAGCAACCTGCTATCAACCCCTTACCCCAAATCAAAAACCCTGTAAGCATTTTCAGTAGGTGCAAAACACATCAGGAGAAGCATCCTAACGTTATCTCAGCTGAGCACACGCTGCACATGCAGAGCGTCCTACTGGAGCAGGTTTGATGCCTCAGGCGTCTGTCTGTTTTTCTTCTACCTCTTCTTGGCACAGCCACTGCAGCCCAGCTGCAGGCCAGTCCCAGGGCTGGCCTGGATCACGCCGCTTTGATCTGCAGATTCACAGTTAGCGGTGGTGACCCGGTTCCTCCTCAGGCGGAGGAGGCCCCGCTGTGCACAGAGGGGTGGAGAACAGGTAGGGAGCAGAGTGCTGCCTGTGCATGAGGCCGGGATGAACATACGCCAGGCATACGCGGCCATTCCTGTGTGGGGAAGGCACTGGCTGCCTTGCCTGCCTGAGCATCCCACCTGGGAGCAGGGTGGCCGAGCTCAGGCCCCCACAGCAGTGTGTGCCTCTGCAATGTGACCTTCGATGCCATCAGTGCAGGGTCCGTGCCCTCGTCTTCCCAGGACAGCACAACAACTGCCTTGGCAGAGCAGAGTGAGGTCTCAGCCTCTGCTCTAACACATTTATGCATTGGATTGAACAGAGCAAAGTGGTTTAAACTGGCAGTTCCCAAATTGCCGTGTGGCTGGTGGGCTGGGAGGATGTGGCAAGTCACCGCATTAGGCTGAAGAAGAAGAGGGTCTTCAGTCTTCAGTCCAAGTGTTGGTGTCACAGGCACCAGAGACACTCTGAGAGCTGACAGTGAGCTCTGAAGCACTTGCGGCAAGGTCTGGACCACTTTTTAAAGTTCTCCTTTCTCCTCTGGTCCAAATCCTTATAGGCTTCTTGCTATCTTGCAGTTGGGTTTCTCCAGGCCTCCACAGTGCCCCGGGGAAAACAAGACAGGCATGGCAATGTATAATGTGAAAATGTCAGTAAAAAACCCCAACTAATCCTCAGTATTTCCACAGTCTTAGAAGACACCTGCTTTTAAAAAGCAAATCTAAACCTAAACAGAAGTCCATTTTCCTTTCATTGCCTGTCACTCCTTGTCAAGAGCGGCTGTTGTGGGATGGGAATGTGACAGTGGAGATTGCAGTGGCTAGTGCAGCATGTCCTCTGCTGTCAGGATGGGCTACTTCATGCAGGGGCCAGTGGCACAGTGGGCTGAATCTCAGTGTTAACAATTACAGTAGGAGTGTACCTATCTGACTCCTGCAGACTATGCTTTGATAAGCTCTGGTGTACTAAATCAGCCCTGTAAAAATCTGTGGAACAGAGAATGTTTCATGTCTCCATAAACATTCAGCCATATGCTGCTACCTAAATCCATATGCATACACAGCTGATGTGCTGTTGGGGCTGGAGAGGCCAGAAGTGGCCTGAGACAAAGCAAGGAGGCCCCTGCTCACTCTCTTGCTGCCTCTACCCTCACACCCAGTGGGCACTGCCAGTCTGCCCTGCACAGGGCACGGGTGGATGGGCTCAGTTGGCATCTCACCCAGGCCACTCAACATGTCTGGATAGTTGGGGGCTGCATCACTGATTTGTCCTTCCTCCAAGTCAAAGAAAAAGGTGTTTCCCCCTCTCTCCTACCCCCACCAGGGCTGGCCTTTGCACATGTGTGGTGGTGGGCTGGTGGCAGCTGTGGGGTTGTGCTCATGCCCTGTGCTCAACACCCCTCACTGCATCACTGCTCTGATGCAGGTAAGAGCTGCCCACTCTGTTCAAGTCTCTTGTGCTTTTGCTGTCTTCTGGCAGCCTCACAGCATCCATTCTCCTCATTCCTGTCCTGTCACCCCGCTACCCTCCTCCCTCTGCTCAGCCTCCATCTGTCTCTGTTCGGGACCCCATCCCTCTGTGAAAGGCCAGGCCATCTCCCCTCTTGCCAGAGATGGCCACCAGCCCTTTGCTTTTCAGACTGCAAGAACAGAGCCAGAATTCATCCTTGAGTGCTGAAACTGGACACCATTTTATCAGTGGCCTGGAATGGGAAATTGGAGCCTGGGATGAGAGAATTGAATAACTTGAGCTTGTTTTCATTTCATGTTTAATTTCCTGCAGGCTTAGCTCAGTCTTTCCGCTCCTTCCACCAGCCTCCCAGGGTTTTATGGGGGAAAAGGGATCAAGATATATTACTTCTTGCTTTGCTTTGCTTTTTTTCTTTTCTTTTTTTTCCAAGGCGGTGATTTTGCTACAGCGGAGTTTGACATTTCCCTCTCACTTTCAAGCCCCCGCCGCATCACAGGGTCACCACCAAAAACATTTCATTAGTAGTCCCAGCAATCATAAGGCTGGCTCTGAGGGGGTCTGGCTGAGGGGTTATATTCCCTGGCTGTGAAGCCTCCTTCCAGGCCCATCCCTTTCTCCTCTCCCAGAGAGCAGCTCAGGAGGCAGATACTGATAACCCAAGAGAGATAAGCAGCTGGGGCCAGGCTGGCATGGGCTTGGGATGTGCCTGTGTCTGTGTTTCTGTGCAAGGGGAAGGAATCATGTTTGAATACACGTGTCTACCTTGTTTTTCTAGTGCCGCTGCCTCAGATGTCTGCTGCAGACCTGGATGAGCTGGAAGAACCTCAAGCAGTTGCAGATACCAAGCAGAAGCTCTTTCTGGGGCTCTGCAGCCCCAGACACAGAAGAGAAGAAAGCAATGGGGTATACACGTTGTGTAGGACCTACATGAACACAGCACCCTCTGTGCACCCTTGCAGGTTTGTGGCTGAGCCGTAGCAACCTCTTCCCAGCTGTGCCTCTGCACAGGGCTTGTGCATGGCTCCCACTTTGGAAAACAGGGATGTGCACTATCTTAATAGTACATGGAAACAAGGGGCAAGGTTTTGGGAGGTAGACAGGAAAGTGTTGCGTTGCATCACAGGGGGAATTCGCTTTGACACTGTCAGACACCAGTACAGGCTGGAAACTGAGGCAGGCAGGAAACGGAGCAGGAGAGAGGCCAGGCCATGGAATGCCACTGCTTCCCAGACAGCATGGTCCACCCCATGTACGCTGCTGGTGTGGGCTCTTCTCCAGGCACCAAGAACTCCAGCAGCTATTTCACTAATGAAGCGTGAGCTTGGGAAAGAGATGGAAAAATCAGAGCTGCCACTTGCCTGTCTGGGCTCTGCATCTGCTCCTGCCTGCAGTGCAGCTGGTTATGCTCCCCGGGAAGCCAAGCCTGGCCAGAGGGGATGACTTCCAGCCAAAAGCTGTGGGAGGGAACATCACACCTTAAACCTGCTATGTGCCTCACCTTTCTGCCACCTTGCTTTGCTTAGTTCAGCCTTGCAGGCAGCTGAAGCTGACCTCCAAGAAATCATTCCAGGGTAGGATTGTCCCTTAGATGACAGTATCTTCCTTGGGAGAGGGGCTACTATGCTTCCCTCAAAGCCCATGGGTCTGCCCGAGGTGTGTGCCCAAGCAACCCACAGCAGCCAGAGCCTCTCCCAGCACGGTGGAGGGTGTCTGAGTACCTAGCAGCTCTTTGGCTTGCAGGGGAAAAATAGTGAGGGGCTCGTGACTAATTTGTGATTTCCACCCTCTAGCCCTTGGTTCTTGGTCCTTGCAGTAGGCGTTTGCTTCGCCATCAATCTCCTGAGCTGCAGCCCCATGCCCGTACCCACTCTTGGGCTGTGAGCTAATGGCCCTTGATGCCACACTTCTGGTGTTGGAAGACCCCACAGGGCAGAACTGCCCAGGGGTGGGAGACCAAAGTCAAGCCTTAACAAGCTATAGCACAACCTAGAGCTGGAGACAGTCATTAGGGTGATTCACTAAGGCTTTGGATTCAAAAGCCTCCCTCACGGGAAGTGCAGTGCTGTGCCATCAGCAGAAGAGCCCTGTGCCACATCAGACTGCACCTCCATGCCTCCTGGGGGCTGCCGCTGCCATGCCAAGGCTAAACAGCTCACTAGCCAACAGCTGCAGCTCCCTGGGAACATGTTTGAGATAGGCAGCACATGGGCTGCCTCTGGGCCAGCACCCTCTGCACTGGGCACAAGCCTGCTGGTTCTCGCTCTCCAGTGACAGGAGTCTGCACTGCTACCGACAGCACGGCAGCCCTTCATCACGAGGTGGTGGCCTGGTGCCAGCCCATGGCCCAAGTCACCAGGCCCTTCCCGGCAGAGCTGGGGAATGACTGAAATGCAAGTGCTTACCCCTTTCACCGTGGGGTAAGTGCTCGAGCAGCCAGGCCACTTAGACAAGCCCTTCAGCAGCTCTCTTACACGAGCCCTGTCATCACCGTCCCAAGTGAGAGGTGTGCACTGGCAGTTGCAAGAGCAGAGAGCCTGTTCTTGGCTGCCTGTGGCAACAGGCAATTGGCACGTTTATCTCAGAGCAAGCTGAAAGCCCTCTTTGCCAAATACACTCCTGGCTACCTAGGGTGTTGCTTCTGCCCTCAGCTGAAGTGTTATCCAGTGGTAAAGTGGGGAGAAACCCCGAAACGAAGGGTCATATGTAAGGAACGTGTAGATTGCATCTGCCTCGCCTGCGCTGGCTCCGATGGCCAGCCCTGCACGCTGCCTGGGACGACAGAGTAGCTGCAAAGCCTGGCTCAGAAGCGAGCAGGAGGAGCTCGCCACCCTCCAGCACCTCATTCTCATTCCTGAGCAAAAGGAATTTCATGCACTGTGCAGCCAGTAACCCGATGCTATGCCTGCCCTCCCAGGAGACCCCATTAGCACTTGTGGTGTGTTCTCGTGAAATCAAGAGCTGCATCCAGTGGCACAAGTAAAGAGTTGGTGTTAGTAGCACAGCCTCGCTCTGCCCATCCTGCAGTGCTCAGCATGCTACATTCAGGGCCAATGGGAATCACACTGCTGCCTACTGAAACGCAGCCATGTCCAGCCTGAAGAGAAACAGCTGTGGGGAAGAAGAGCACACCAGCCCTGCAAACCAAGTTAGGCAAGCAGACAAGAAAAATCCTGCTTCTGGCTGAATCCAGAAGTGAATGTACAAACTAAAATGGACTTAAGCATGGATGTGGGCCTTATTTGCCACAACTACTTGTAAGGGTTGAAGCAGAGGGTAAGCTGGGCTGCTTGGGAGCTGGGAATATTCCTGGTGTAAGAGAAAGAATCAGGTGTCTCCACAGGCCAATTATTCTTGATGCTAATGCAGGTTCTGGGGGTGGTGAGCTGACAAATGCCTGCAGATGGAAGTTACAGGATTAGCTGTGCTGGAGAAGGCGTGAGCTGCGGATGTCTGCTCCATGCAGTGGTTCTCCTTTTTGCACATGCTTCTGAGCCCTGCAGGCCTCCTGTTTAACCCTGACTCAGAGGAAAGAGTAGTCAGAGAATCATTGCCTCCTCTGGTGTGGATTTCAGGTCTGTTGGTCCCCCAGGTTAGTTCAAGGGAGCTAGTTCATGAGAGCAGGCACATGTGTGGGTGGAGGTGATTGAGACTGTCGACAGAGTGTGGCTGTTTGACTCTCCTGCTCCTCCTTAGGTGGTGGGTGCACCTTTTGCCTCCAGATCTCCAGCTTTCATGCAGTCTCAGCGCCTGCCAAGCAGGCAGCAAGAGCTGCCTCTCTTGCATCACCTCATGCTCTCTGGTACTGAACTCCAGGTCACCTCTGCTTCCTCATCTGCCAGAAAGAGCCCATCCTGTGGAAAATCTTGCTCCTGCTCAGGCTAATGAACCTGTGTCCCCTGCAAGCCTCCTGACGAGGGCAGGTTTTGTGCAAGCTTTGTTCAGGGTGGCGGTGAAGCTTACCTGCCTGCTGTCCCATTAGCTCAAGGGCAAGAGGTGTCTGTGGACACTGGATTGCAGGACACCAGACCAAATAAAGGAGCTGACACTAGTGTCAGACATGGATGTACCTCCTTGTCCTTTCCCCGTGCCACAGGCTCTGATTAGGGCTCGGCTGCCTGCAGCTTATGGTGGGGCTGCAAGGGAACCTCAGAGGATTTTTACAGCTCATCCATCCTCACCCAGCCCCAGGCCTTCCCCCCATACCTGTACACGAGCCTCGGTGAGGTCTGTCCTCATGGCTAGCTGCTCCCTGGCATAGACATCGGGATAGTGGGTCTTCTGGAAGACCTTCTCCAGCTCCTCCAGCTGGTAACTTGTGAAGGTGGTGCGGTTCCTCCGCTTTTTGCCCTTGTTGCTCTCCGAGTCGGCCTTGTCCATGGGGCTGGGGAGGTCTGTGCTGGCCCTGTCCTGGGGCACTTTCACCCCGGCCTCCTTCACGCTGAGGTAGCTGCTGTCCATTGCTGAAGGGTCGGAGCTTGGCTGCAAGTCAGGTTCTCCCAAACCGCTTTCCTTACCTGTTTGGGTGGGAGGTAAGGGAGGGAAGAGGAGGGCAGGTTTGACCAGGAGTAGGGGGCAGGGAGAGAGAAAAGGAAACAGATGTAAATCTTTTGACCAATTTTGCCTAGCACAGATGGGCAAGAGGAGGTTGGGGCAAGCTTTTCAGCTCCTGCTCCCTCTCAGAGACCCAGCTGGGAGGATGAGCCCTGCACACTCATGTGCACACACCCCAGCAAGAGCCTTCTTCAACCTCCCAACACCCACATCAGGACTGAACATCATGGAGCACTAACTGTGATTTCAGATTTTTTGCTTTCTCTAATATTGTTCCCTCAGATTTTTGAGGAGCTCCCTGTAAAGCTTACCAAAGCTTGATGTTTATCGCAGCTCTCTTTGCTTTGATCCTTGGGAACATTTTGCCAAAGTTTATGCTCCTGGGTTCTAGGACCAGTGTCTAGGCCAGTGACTGACACACTGCCTCCTCTTTGAACCTGCCTCCTCCAAGTGGCTGACCTCTCCCACTGCTCCTGGGGGATGCAGGTGGACAGACCTGTCCAAAATGGGCTGGGACAATGCCCTGCCCCACAGCCTTGGTAAATCATATGCTACGGATATGATATTTATAATTTTTACAACTGAAAATAAAACAGTTCCAGAAAGTCTGCAGCAATGGACTATCACCTATGAGAGTCAGTAGAGACAGAGTAATAAATAAAGTATTCCGAGAGGTCGGGGTTTTTTCCCTTTCTCTCTTTCTTTTATTATTTATGATGTCGGGAAGCTCAGTACATTTTCCCCCATGGCTTTGTGCTGGCTGCCTCCCTAACTCCTAAGCCCCCTGCAGCTCCAGCAGCAGCAAACACAAGACCTGAAGCCTTTCCTTGGGAACTTCTCTGCTGGTTTTTATCTGCTTGAGGAGCTCAGCTAGCTGGGGAAGGGTCTGCACAAACACATGCACACACACAGAGAGAGAGAGAAAGAGAGAGAGAGAGTGAGAGAGAGACAGAGACAGAGAGAATGAGAGAAGCTCTGTGTCCTGATTTTGATGACAGCATAGCTCAAACTGCAGTTGAGAGCTGGGCCCCGGACTCTCAGCAGTGGTAAGTTATCTCCATCACAAACCATCAGCCCCAAGGAGCCAGGACTGTCCCTGCTGCACACAAGTGGGTGTTCCTGTGCCTGCTCTGCCCGGCCAGAGCCCTCCTTGCAGTTCAGCCATGCTGCTCTCGTGCTCCTGCACTGCAGCAGACATGGACTTCTTCACCTCTAGCCCCTGAGGGCCCTGGTAGGATGCTTCCATGGGAGGGACAGAAATTGTGGGATGGAGGGCAGGACGGCAGCGTAGGGAGGGGGTGTTGTGCACCCACCCTCAGCTGAGCATCCCAA
This sequence comes from Melanocharis versteri, assembly GCA_013397845.1. Classification (NCBI taxonomy): domain Eukaryota; kingdom Metazoa; phylum Chordata; class Aves; order Passeriformes; family Melanocharitidae; genus Melanocharis; species Melanocharis versteri. The sequence continues at coordinate 30,346 of VZTG01005442.1, read as the reverse complement.
GAAGTAACTCTCATTCCCTAGAAACAGGCTCCCTGACCTCAAAACAGTCACACTAACTGCTGAAGTAAAACAAATTGCATACATCTGCATATGGATATGCCCAGACTTCCTGTAACTGGAGATGGCCTCAAAGTTTCAGTGCAAAGTTTGGGGTGTCTGTTTCTAATCAAACCTGGAGAGACCTTGAGTTGCATATTGTGAAGATCTCCGTGACAAGGAGTTAATGTGAGCACCACTGCACCCTTACAAGCCTGACAGGACCTCTTGATGCCTCCTTCACTGCTTGCCAATCCATCCTTGTGCTCGTAGCAGTAGAAAGAGGATATTTTCTGACTTCCCACAATTATACCCTGCTCTCAGCGCCTTGGCTGCCTGCTAGACCATCAGCACTCCCAAGACCTTCCCTGAGTCAGCCTGTGTCAGCTGCCAAGGGGCAGGGACAGTCCGGGATAACTGGGCATGTGGGCCCCAAGCATCTTGCAGCTCCTTTTGGGCAGGAGGGATGCCTGCATTTCCACTTCTTTGCAGGGGATATGCCTTTCAAATCTCACCACATCTGTCCTGGAAACCCTTCGGAGGGGAGAAGGGGTGCAGGAGACACAAGACCATGTTCACATGTGACCATGTGGTAAGGCCCTGAAACAGCCAGGCATTGCACTGCTTTGCTGACACGCTCCTGGAGAGAGCTCTTTATCATGCTGTCAGAAGGTTTGGGTTCACAACTTGTATCTGTTTTGTGCCTCAGGTGTGCTATTTTGAGAGGGTGATGAAGTAAAATCTTCACTACTTACAATCTTATCCATGGAATTTAATTTAGAGCAGTCAGCTTGGTGCTGGTAAATACCAGTGCTAAAATTTTGTCTAGACAGGGTTTGGGCACTGTATTTTAAACTTCTTACTAAGGCAGATTTGCACCACAGCCCAGCCAGCACACCTCAAGGACTTGGCCAACCGTAGAAACTTTATCCAGCTCTTGTGATCTTGCCTTAACACATGCTGAAACCATTAGACTTGATTCTAAGCTGTCTGTTGCGGTCTTCTGCCTCCTATCTGTCATTCAAGTCTAGAAGTCAGCACAAGAGTATTATTTTTAAAAGTCCACATTTTGGGTTATAGAGGAAAAAACAAAGTGACTGGATTTTAGACATATAAAGACCCAAATATTTAGGTTTATTTCTGTTCAGGAAGTTTGTGCTCTTGCAGTCTGCACATGTAGAGAAGATTTTAACACTTTTTTAGTTGTATGTGGCATCACTGATTTTATTAGCAATGATCAGATACTTAATTATACTTTCACTCTTGTGCCCAACTGAAGTGTAAAACTGGGTAGCATTCATCTCTTAAATGCAGGTGGCAGAATTCTACATAGGACACAAACCATTGGCTTCATTCTGGAACCTGCAGTTACCCTTTGCTGCTAAGCAGAAACTGGTTGGAACATCTCCATTTCAGCTCTGGATAAGGATGAATAAATGGCCTGTCCATCCCTCCCAGACAGGGACCTCATTTGGTTGATTCTGAAGAACCTGAAGGAAGGCTTAATATGGTCTGTGCTGTTCCTCTGCTCGTGGTACAGCATTCACAGACTTCCCATTGTGCTCAGGAGACCGCTGCATGGATGTTCTCATCTGCATGGACACCATCCATCTCTGCCGAGCTTGTGAAAGCTGCTGGCACTGCTGCTCTGCTGCCTGCAGCCTCCTGAGGCTCTACAGTGCAGAGGGGACACACTCAGTGGCTACTCTCAGTGGAACTCACTAAAAATAGCTGGGAAATACCTGATCATCTCGGGGAGCTTATTACAGGCAGAGAAAATTCCTACAGAAAAGTCTACTTGTAGAAGAACGGAAGGGGGAAAGGAGTGTTTCTCTCTACTGTGCTCCTCCTGACCACAACTAAGGCTTCCCTCTTTGAGAAGAGACTTATTTTTCTGATCACAGAATACAGCAGGAACAATACTAAGGCCTGGAGCAGAAAGGTCTAAAAAACTTCTGTTCCTGAAAAGTCTGGAGACAGTGTCAAAGGTCCCACACAGTGGGTCCATGGGTGGTTTTTTGGTGGCCCTGAAGCCAGTATATAACTTTAGTCACTGGCTCTACCTCCACTCTGTGCCTGGGAGATATTTCTGTGGGAGTCAAATTCACCTCAGCTGCGCTTAAGCCCTCTTGTTCCTGGCTGGCTAGTTCTCCTGGAGTAAATTACTGTATGAGTTTGGGGACAGACAGCTTGATAAACATTAACTCTAGTACCGCTGAGAAGTTTACATCACAGCAAGCCAGGGGAATATGCACTATTTATTTGGGAAAATTGCTGTTCCTCTCACTTTAATTCTGAACTAGCTTTTCCCCCCCGATACAAACATCTGTTTTTGAGGGCATGTGTTGCTTTATTGCCTGATTAGCTGGATTCACACACCCTGTGGCTACTTGGGGAGAGCTCAGCATTGTCTGTACAAATGCAACATGTGTTGCTTGCTCCTCTTTCATGTTTTTTAAAGGACGCTAACAAAACTGGCTTTTACATAAACAAATCAATTCTGAAAACTCTGCATAGAAGCTGTGGCTAGAGAAAAAGGCACAGCTCATTCCCCAAGTCCTTTTTCATGTGGCACATTCATCTGAAAAGCAGGAAAGTGCTGACTAGCAAATTTTGAAGGCACAAAAATGCTTCTAGCAACCTGCTGCAATTGCAGTTGACTTTCTGGCTCCCAGAGCATGACATAAGGAAAGAGCAAGAAAATGTACTGCCGTTGTCTCCATAGAGAGAAAATGAAACTGCTCCTTTGCACACCATGGCTTCCTCACTAGTGAATGTGAAGAGAGATTATTGCTTATGCTAATATTCTGGAGTTGGGCATCTCAGTTCTCTCTGATGAGCCCATTAATTTCCCAGTGACATGGTTTTGATCTCTCTGACACCTGAAGGTCTTCAGCATTGCAGGGGGTGACACCAGTGCCTTGAGGACATGCCAAGACCAGCCACAAGATGACTTTTTAAGTGGCAGCAGACAGAAGTGACAGCCACCTCGGTGGCATCAGAGCCCCATTAGATCCCACACAGGCGTCCCCAGCACAGGGCTGGGGTGATCCGCTACAGGTTTGCAGCATGCTAAAGTTTGAAAGTACGACAGACAAGATGGTCTGCTACTGCGTTTTAAAATGTCTCATTTCCCACTGTAGGCATGTCACAAACAGCTAGGAAAATGTTGTGAGTTTCTGCCCCGTCTGCTTGTGTGTCTGCCTAAAGCAGTGCATGTGAACCAAAAGCCGCCTAGAACCTCTGAACTGATACATCCCCGGTGTGTACCAGCCAAGGAAGATGGACAAAGCAGGCAAGGATGGGAAGGGGACTTGAAAGGACTTTCAGTTTCCTCTTGGCTCGGGTTTTGATACCTTTTGGATAAGTAGTCTCCTCCTTCCCAAGCAGTCCTGCGTTGCCTTGCCATGGCAGTTATCGCCTGAGGGTCTTAGTTTTTGCAGAGCTCCTCAGAACCAGATGTGAGCACCTAACTGCTCTGAAGACTTGGCTCAATGCTGAATAGACGAAATATGTGATATCATTAAGAAAAAAAAATCAGTATCACTAATACTGGACAAAGTGTTGAATGGTGTCATCTCAGTCATAGGCTCATACCTACACACAGGCTAATAACTGTTTATTGGGATTTTAGTCCAAAAGAGTCCACAGATCCTGGGGCAAGTGAAAGACAGACAGGTTCCCAGTGCTGTTTGCTGAAGACTTTTATTCTCCAGAGACAGGCACTGTAGGGTTTTGCACACCTTTAATGCTCAGTCCCAATGTGGGAACTCTGTTCTGCTCCTGTCTGAGCTGAGTTCTCCTACTGAGACATCCTTACTGGCTGTCAGCATCTGGAGCAACATCTGCCCAACACACCTGGTCTGCCTTACCTTGGGCTCACTCAGTTATCCCACTGTTGTGTTTCTTTTAGAAAAATATAGGTCCAGCAAGGTTGCTCCTCCCCTGCTTGGATGCTATCTCCAGCCAAGTTAGCGACAGTAGCATTTAAGGTAACCAGGATTTAACTCCCGTCCCTGTGCTGGGGACTTGTGAAGTCAGGCCCTGCACCAAGAGCAGGGAAAGGTAAGTGCTGGGGAGCTCTGGGGCTGACAGCAGGCAGTGCCACTCAGTGCCTGTGGTAGCAGTGAGCGCTGTTCAGATGTGAGTGACACAGGAGGTTGATGCACAGCTTAGGGCTAAGCTCACGCTCTGAAAGGAAGAGCATAAGAGTTCCCAGCAGATGCAGATTTATGTATTCATCTTAAGCTCACCAGTGCCCTTTGGCCACTGCAAGGATCTGAAAAGATCCCTCACCTGAGCACTGCAAGAGAAAAGGGGGCTCTTCTCTGCAAGCTGTTATCTTCCCCAGCGGTTTCCCCCCCAACCAGTCAGTGCCTCTCTCTTCCTCACAACATGCCTTTGACATTTCCCCTGCAATTTCCACCCCAGGCTGGGTGCTCGGTGAGCAGGACTTCTGCTCTGTCAGGACAGGAGGGAGGCACGAGACAGTGGTGCAGCCTTCCACGTCTCAATATGTGTGTTGCTTTCCACGCTAGCCACATGCCAAGCAAGGCACCAGCAGCCATCACCTGTGACAGAAGGTATAAATCAGCCATCGAGTTAAGAAGGGAGTGGGGGACTCTACTTCCTGCTGGTAAGGAAGACTGGTGAGACAAAGCTGCCTGAAGGGAGTTGATCCTTGCTCTGATGTCTGGCTATGGCACAGTTTAATTCCCTGCTGCCAGCTTGCAGAGTGATTCACCCCATCCTGTGGGTCGGTGCCTGCCTGGACGCTGTTCACGTCGTTTGGTTGGTTGGTCTGTCTGCCTCTCTCTGCAGTCTTCTGTCTGTCTGCTTTGCAAAAGCAACCTCTCTGCAGCAGAGACAGCCATGCATTGCTGAAGTTTAGCTGCCTCCCAGAGGTGACTTCTTGTTGCCTGTTTTGTGCTGCTGGTTGCAGGGCTGGACCTGTAACCTGAAATTGCCAGCTGAGAAGAGGGGCAGGAGGAGGGAGATTAGGGCCATTTTGTGATGAGCTGGGCAAGAGCTCAGCTGCGTCTGCATTACGGAGTCCTGGTTCAAATTAACGACAGACAAACTGCGATGGCTCGCGGGCCCGGCTGGGGCGGTGTCCGAGCAGGCTCTGCCCAGCTGGAGCAGCCAGCCTGCGGCCCTAGTCCAGCGAGGCACTGCAGCATGTGTGTGTCCCTGGACTGCCCTTCTGCTAAAGTGCAGCATTATGCACTTCAGATGGGCAGTCAGGCAAGCCCAAACAATTCCTCCCCACACTACTCCCATGCCGCTCCTTGTGCTTCTCAGTTTGGGCCCCCAGATGCCCCCAAGGAGAAGACCTGGGGACTCCCAAGTCTGGATGAGATGCTGTGGCAACCCCGTTGGAACCCAAGTACAGCACATCATAGGGGTATTTGGGTGCTACCAGTTACACTTGGAAATTGGAAAGAAGGAGTGATGGGAAAGCTGGAGTAAAAGCAGAAAACAACCAAAGTTGGCTGAACTTCACTGAACCACAGAAAGTGTTGAGTTTAAACATTGAGACAAAGTTTGGGCAAGATTTCTTAGCAAAGTAGTTCTGTTGTTCTTCAGTTTTATACAGCTGATTAGTAAAGAAAGGCCCAGACGAGGGAAGAAAAACCTTCAGCCTCCCCCAAACCTGCCTGTTCTTGGAAGAACATCTATAATTTATTTCCATTCCAACTGCACATTGCAAAACTCAAGCCTGGCCAGGTCTGGGAAAATTCCTACAAGCACTAGGCTTTTAGAAGTGTTCCAGAAAGAAATTAGGTTTCTGGCTACCAAACCCGCTAATTCACAGTCACTGGGGCTGGGCAACAGGCTGGCATCAGCTTTTACTGGCGGAGATTAACAGGACAGCAAAATCCAAAACTGAAGCAAGAAGCAGCACAACCAAACCGGGAACTTGCCAGCCAAGAAGGAAGGCACAGTAGCCAACAGCAAACCTGAGAGCAGCAGGTCGTTTCCCCTGACCTTTACACCCTCGTCATGAGGTGGGGGCAGTGCTGCAGGGCCACAGGGGTTTCCTGCGGAGGAGATGCTGGTGCCAATTGGGATGGGAAAGCCCAGACTCCTGACAGGGTCTGAGGGTGGCAGCAGCAATGCCTGGTAGCCAGGGACTCTCATCCCTGGTCTTCATGAGCCCACATGCAGTGCAGGGGGTACACGATGACCTCAAGGTCTCTCTGAGCGTGAGAGTTGTTTTGAGGTATTGAGGGGACATGGCTGCACTGCATGGCCTGGCCATGAACCACAGTGTGTCTACACTATAGCTGTGGAGAAAGGGAAAAGACAGAAAAATCCGTCTTAGACTGGCTTTCTTGGAAACTCCAGTTGACCCTGACACAGTCTAAACAAATATTTTTCTAAATTACTCAGAATGCCCCAGTCTTCTTATATGTATCCCCAAAGACTGTCATAAAATGTCTACAGAAAGGACTCCGTGAACCTCGGCTGCCCTGCTCTAGAGGCACATATTTCAGCTCCAGTCAAACTGAAGTTTAATAAACCCTTGGCCTCTGAAGGTTCCCTCCAGCCTCTGCAGCAAACAGTTCTCCGCTGCCTCAGGCTGGCTCTGGGTCTGTGTCCACCACTGGTTTTTGCCATGAGCAGCCAACTCAACTGCAGCCTCCGATGGGAGACCATCATGAGTCGTGAGCGCTACGCTCTTGCACCTCCCGTTTTTTTCTGCTGGGGCTGTGAGGAGTAGTGAAAGAGTGTTTGAAACTCTCCCTCATTTGTCATCATCTCTGAAACATATATACCAACTTAGGACACCTCTGAAGCTTTAGCTCCGCATCCTTCATATCACAGAAGAGAGAAGTTGTAAGTTGACTGTGGGAGCCAGGATTATCTAAGTCTTTCAGATGATACCAACAGCTGATGCAAGCGACTGTTCTTGGTAATATACTGGGAAACCCTGCTTATATCGTGGTTTAAGTGCAATGCTTTCCTCATCCAAAAAAATACCTATGCGTTGTTCAATAATCCCCCTTTAATGAAGTTTTGCCAATTCATCAAGGGGTAAAAATGATACTGCATGACCTGGCCAATTACTCTCATGAGACACTTGTGCAAGAGCCTAAACACATTGTTCCCAAAGGAAAGGGATGAAAATGATTTACAGAAGCAGTGAGGCAAAGGTTTATTGATAATGAGGCACTGAGAGGAAATGGGATGAATGTGCCTAAGATCCCTCTAATAAATGAACAACAAATAGTTTTCACAATCAGCAACTTACATTTTTAATTTTGAGCAGAGAATAGCAAGATTCACAGATTCACAGATTATTCTGAGTTGGAAGGGACCCACAAGGATCATTGAATCCAAGTCTGAAGTGAATAGCCCATATGGGGATTGAACCCAAGATGCAGGTCAAATGACAGTTATTAAGGAAAAAAAAATCCATTAGGTAGTACCGAGCAAGGAAAACATCCACGAAAGTGTGCTCTTACTTGTGAAAGGGGAGTCATTAATTGCTCAAAGGGTAAACTGTGCTTGTCAAGTAATTCAGAGTGCTATGCACTCCGAGGTCAGAGAAAGGGATTTCATTTCACTTGAGAACTACTTCACCTTGCAACACATATAATTGTCACCAGGGGAAAAAAAAATTAAATAAAAAGCCAAAAACGCAAAACAACCAAAAAACCCAGAAGTTTGCATGAGCCAAGAGTATTTGACCTTTATTTTCTACTCTACCTCTATGTTTCACTTCTTTTCCCAGACTGTGCCTGCTGAGCCACATTCCCACAGTGTCTGCTCATCCTATGCATTCTCTCCAGCTGCCTGACCCTGATGGCCAAACTTACCAGAGTCTGGCCACTTGCTGTACTTGGTGGTGACCAAACCAGGCCAAGATGTGCATCTCTGACCATCACCTGCACCACTAAATTCCTTTATGAAGTCACTCCGGGACCAAATTTTTCTAGGGAGAAGTTGTTTGCCCCTGGTGCTGTTGTGGCTGCAGATGGTTACATTGTGTGGAGCCTCTGCCAGCTGGAATGGTTCCTGGCTGCATGGCACCACAATTAAACACAACACCAGGACCAAACGTGTCTTCTGGACCCAAGAGGATGAGCAGTGAGAGCTCTATCTGAAGGGCTTTTGTGCCACCCCTCTTACTTTTCTTTCTGAGATACTTCTTGCTTTCCGGGTCTTTGGATCACATACACTGGACCCCTCTCTGTGGTGAACACTTCTGCATTTTCTCATCATCGTCCAGTGTTTGAAGGTGACCATTATTTACTGCGTGGCATCCACATCCTATTCAGCAGTGTCCTCTGGGCTTCCCGCAGCATCCACGGAGCTGTGCCGGAGGGTTGCACAGAGATGCTTGAATCACAGCGAGCCTGGTGAGGTGAGGCACTGCTATTTCTCATGCTGTGTGGATGGCAAAGTGAGACAGAGCCACCAGGCACACAACAGACACTCTATCCAAGCCTGAGTTTTAAAAAGTACTTGGCACTGTCTAATATTTTTGCAGCCTGGAGGTGAAGGTCCTGTGCCTCTCAGATGCCCTGAATCATGCAATACCTTTGCATCTTGGCCAAGGAGATCTAGGCCCCCATTCAATCCAACACACTCCTCAGTCTTCAGCACAAGTTTCTGCCACATCAAAATTCCTTATTCTTATCCCAGCCTTTGCTCCCCTCCTTTGCCTGGGTCCAAGCAAGGCTGGACCAACTACCAGGGTAAAGGGTCACTGCAATAAGAGTGAGTTCAGACCTGGCTGAAAACACTCCCAGAACATGAGAAATCTGCAGTGTCTTTAGGTGTGAAAATCAAAGGTATCACTGCTGAGACAGTTCAAACCACAACTCCTTATGGCTAATTGTTGGATAATCTTTCAGAGAAAAGTCACAAAGCATGTTTCCTACCCAAAGCCCAGCTCCACTGTAAATCTGATAATCTTGCTTCACAGCACAGTGCAGCAGAACTTACGAAAAAGGTCATCATCCGATTTTTTTCCTGACATGGAGAAAACAAAAATGTGCTTAGTTTTAGTTACATTCTTGGAAACAGCTTAATTGATTCAGAAGAACTTTTAAAAAAAAGTATTATAAAAGCAGCCAGAGGCAAAAAAGTGCTGTGGGAGCTTTTAGACAAGATTGTTAAGTTTTGATTAAGTTAGAAGAAACTAGATGCAGGATTGTGGTATGAAGTGTCAGGCAGTAGACACAAACAACAGTGACTCTGGTAACACATTTTCCTAAGAGAAAACAAAGAAATCATGATTCTTGGAGGGAGAGGAACTCCTGGAGCGTCACTAGTTCTCAACCAAACTGGATGATTATGTGAAAGGTAATGACCATGAAAATCAGCCTAAATTAAAAACTGTATCCACATCAGCTGAGTTCATGCCCACTTTTGTGTTTGCTTCCAGTTAACATTCCGGGGCGGGATCATACTGACATGAGTGACTACAAATGTGAAGTAAACATTAGCAAACATTTACAGAAATCATCTTTAGGAACTTGTGAAAAGGAATATTTGTCCCAGAAACCTGCTTCTGCCGGAGGTGCTCATCCAATCAGGGAACAAAGACTCATCATTTGTGTCCACCGTGTACCTACCTTCCACTCATCACCACAGATGCCTTTTCAACTGCCTGCTCCTTGCACCAGTTCACACACACACAGACACACACACACCCCCACAATCTGCTGACCAAAGATTACTCACAAACATCATCCCAATAACAATCCTGTGTCCCAGACAGACCTCAAAAAATCATACCTTTCTCACAATTTGCAAATGAAGCACACAAGGCATCCATCCATCCCTCCTGCTCCCTGTCTCCCAAAATATTTCATTAGGGGAGCCCTTATTTTGGGAGATACCTGATCTCCATAAGGGTGGCTGTGTGCTGACATGGACCACAACTCAGAAAGTCTCTGCCTAAAGACATCATGATGCCAATGCCACAAGCAGAGCTTCAGTGCTTAAAAGCTGCCTTTTCTAGCAGGTTGGGGAGCAACAGGAGGCCTTAAAAGCAGGTGGAAAGACTGACTGCAGGCAGGATGGCTTAGAGAGGAGAATAAAATACACGATCAGAAAACATGGGCTGGAATCAATACACATGGAAAGCACCAGTTGGAAAGGTACCTGCTGTTTCAGAGTTTCCTAGATGAGAGCAAGCAAGACCTCTTTTCACCAGCTGTCTTCCTGTTCTCTTAAGAAACAAGCCTGTCTGCAAGGGTCTGGAAAGGTTGAAATTTAGGAAGAGCAGATAAACACTTCAGTTTCCAATGTCTGAGAGCTCCTGGAATTAGTGGGGTACTAGGCATCAGCTGGCCTCTGTTTCCCCAAAGCATTTCCAGCTCCTGGGCTCAGAGTTCTTGCAGGGAAAGATGCTGGGGGCTGCAGTAGGTTGCTTTCTCCTTCCTTCTCATCTCAGACTAGGCTTCCCACACACTGCCTTCTCAGATTTACTATCTCACAGTACATTTGGGTTGTGGTTTTTCAGACTTCATGAGAGGCAAACATGCCTGTGTGGGAATGTGCAATTTCTTCTGCAATTCATTTGGTTTATAGGGCTCTCAGGAGAAAATATACAGTCGGATGTAAATAATGGGACTCCAAACTTCAAAACTCCTTCAGTGAACACAGTTATGAGTACGTAGCTTCCAAGAAGCCAGGGTTTTAGAGCCAAGGTTTTAGTGCTAGAGGAAACTCTCCATCCCAAAGAAGGGAGCACAGCCCTGGGCTATGCCTGCTGGTAACGAGAGACTTGCCTGGAATCAGGGACCCTCTGAGTATTTACTGCTTATGTCCTCTGTCTTCCAAAGCAAAGATGCAGCTTCCTGAATTGGCTTAAACTACATTGTTCTTCCCACTGACACCTCCTACAACTAAAGAGGCTTATAAACAGGGATAGCACAACCGCTACACAGCCCGATTTGCTTCAAACTGTAGTACCCAGTGGACTACATCACACGTGTTTGTAACTTTGTCAAGAACGTGATCTGACATAAACAGAAAATAAAAGGTTACTTCATCTCCTGTCAGCTCATGGACTGTGATGTTTGGACGCTACAGTAAGAAGCTTCACAGATTGTTACCAGCCAGGGACAGTCTGGAAGCCAGTGTACCATCTTTTTATTTAATGGTTCTTGCCCCAGGAGACAGCTGGGCTGGGAGACCTGAGGCTGTGGAGCAGAACTGCGTGCCTGGAAAAGGGGGGTCTGGCTTAACACCCCTTTGGGCAGGACACAACAGGGCGAGGAGCAGGTCACCTCAACCATGGTGCTACGCTGCTGTCACTGTCATGCTGCCAGGTCCCCTGCTTTCCCCTGCCACCTGGGCCAGGTCTGCTCTGGCATGTGCTTTGGGCAGTCTCTGTTTACATACTCATATCACATTTTCCTATTGGGACATTTTCATAGAGCTTGGATTGACTTTGCTCCTGCTGGGATGCCACCACAGGCTTTCAGCTGCTGCTCCCTTTCCTTTTGAACTCCTGAGGAGCAGTTCTCAGCAAAGTTTTTGGTTTTAATGAAATCTGCAGGCTAAATGAGGCCATTCCCTGTTTTTCCCCAGTGGGGAACTAATTTCTACCAGACTCAACATCCTTAGCAGTATTCTTGGCTTTCAGGACCCACTCAGTTACCCTCATAACTTCTCCTTGGCCAGGACCCACTGGCCTCTTACGTGTTAATGCATGTATGTGGGCACTGCTACAGACCATGGTTTATCTGCTGCAGGCTCCTAATATCTCCATCTCTGTGGGATGTGCAGTCAGCCAGGTTTCCACACAAAAGCCTATATCAGAGAACATTCACATTGCCTGAGGCAATATTCGCATCAGATTTTCTCTAGAAAAACCTAGGCTCTTCCACTTGGTTTTTGCAGAGTCCAGATAGGCCAGACTTACATAGTCCAGATTTATGAATTTCTCACAAGGACTGTGCTATGTTTCCTGGCTAATGTCTGAAGAGGAGGACTGGGGTCAGACAGAACTTTCCTTTTACGCTGAAAGTCATTAAAACCCATCAGAATAGACAAAGGGCTGGATCAGTTCTGGTCTTTTTGTCACTGTCTTGTGAAGTGTCTGGGGAGTGATTCAGTTGCACACTCGTGGGGTTTTGGTGCTGTGCAAAACACACTAGGGTCTCTCAGATGCTGACATGGGGCGAGTACCCAGGCCTTGAGGAGCACAGGGAGACCAGGGAGTGTAAATGGAGGCATCTCAGGCCAGGTGGCATGCAGGTGGCTCAATGCCTCCTCTCAGCGCCAGCCAAGCTTCTCCTCCCTACTGTCTTTAGGATGCTGGATACCTCCTATTGCCTTTACTAGCATCAGACAAACCTGTTGAAATACTTCGGCATCAAAGCCTCTGCCTTGTTGCATGCTCTTTGTGTCTTGGTCCCCAAATATGGTGAAAAATTCATCCCTTAGAAGCTTGGTTGCTATCACAGCCTCTTGGTTCCTTTTTGGGTAAACTTCAGGCCATTTTCTAAAGAAATCCATAGCTACCAACAAATATTGTCTGGCAGATTCTGTCTCAGGCAAAGGCCCAACAACACCAACAGCAATGAATTGCAGTAAGGCCCCCAGGAGACTCTGCTCAGTAGGGTTTCTCCCCATCTGTGGGGACTTACTTTGAAAATACAGCACATGCAAGAAAAGCATCATACTTCCTTGTAGTAATTTTCCATCATCTGTCTGCATTTTCCTCAAAACCGGTTCTCTCACGGCTTGACTAAAGACTTTACAATTTCAAGACATCATAGCAAAACATCAGAACCTCTTTTTTTGAGTGTTTTGGTGATGATGAGCTCTCAGAAGTGCTTGTCACATGCTGTTTTATTTTCCCGTCTCCTATACAACATTTCATCTTTAAATTCCAAGCTTTCCCACCATGACCAGAGGGCTTTTGCCTTGCTAGTCTGAAAAGAGTCAAAAAGCAGACATGGTTGCCAAGTAAAGGTTTGGGGTTTTTTTAATCACACCTTGTTTGACACCAGGAGTCTTTTTGAGGAGCACTCCCTCTTAGTTCCATGAACTCTGCTCTTGCAAACTTACATCTATGGATGAAATAGGAGAGTTTTCATTCCTGCACACTGTGGAAGAAGGAGGTAAAAAAGGATGCAGTCTCAGTTTTTTCTTGCTGCCCTGCTGAGGGAGGTATCTGCACAAAAAAAAAGTGCCTTTGAACAAGGCACTGGCAGAACTAGTCTTTGGTGACTGTGCTCTTGTGTCAGTGCTGTTCCGACCCCGCAGGCACCCCCAGCTGTGTTCAATGGAAACTGCTTCAGCCCTGAAAATGCCTGGCTGCTCTCCTTTCACTGCTGGGGTAGCTTTCTCTTCTCGCAAGGGGCATGTGGAGCTTTTGTAATCCTGGCAAGTCTGCAGCTGAGCTCCAGGAGCAGGATCAGTGCCCTGCAAGGCCAGACAGGCTGACAGTTCCGTGCTCCCTTCCCTGACATCAGGAAAGCACTGCCCCTTTGCTCCTGGCTGAGCTTGCTCAGGGTGCGTGTTATGCTTCTCTTCAGCAGCTCACCTTGCTCTGGGTTCAATTTAGATTGGCAGCCTGCAGCTCGTGACAGCCTGTTTATAAGACATCGTTGGTTCCTATTAGAGGGCTCACCCCACACCAGGACATCCCCAGCTGTAGCACCGGGACTGGGTGGCTGCCTATGCAATCCCTGCTGCCTTGGTCTCTCGAGGGAGGGCTGCTGTACACAGGGGATGGGAGACCCACACTACAGTATTTTATGGACTTGTGCTAGCACGAAAGCCTTTTTCACCTCAAGATATTCACTGTGGAAACCAAAATGAACCTAGTAAGGCACATCCCAGATATTATCTAGTAATGGTAAGACACAAGCACCCTCTGGTTAATATGTTACACAGCAAAGCTCTTGCTGGCCTTCTTTTCTAACCAGGACAGCTGATGAGGTCCAAAAACTGCGTAGAAGCTCAAAGAGACAGCTCAGGGCCTGCCCACAGAGGCAGGCGCCACAAACAGATTGCCCAAACCTCTTTCTTTCACATGAGCCATGTTTTTGAAGGAACACACCGCAGGCTGAAAGCCGTGGTACTGACTGACCAGGTCCCAGCCACAGTGAGGTGTATGCTCAGTGTTAGCTCATCTCCCACCTTGGCTATGCTGAGCAATTTCCTGGATCCCAGCAGTCCAGTCTGCTGCATGCATTTTTTGCCAGCAAGGACACTTTCCTCAGTCCCTGCCTTCCCTCAGACCCATGTGAGGGCAAGGGCTACATTTTGGACTGTTTCATCATCTCCCTCTCTGGTTTCAATGACCAACTGCAGTACCTGAATGAGCACCTGTGATGCCTGTAAATTACACAGGTGAAAAACCCCTCTCCTGCTACTTAGCTATTCCCTTTGCCCACCCTCTGACTACTGACAAATGGAGAAAAAGGTTGTTCAACCAAGAACTCCAATTTTTACCACCAAGGCCAAGGAAAAGGGGATTTCCAGGACAACCAGCCACAAAACCAAACTAATTAAAGGCTACAAGGGAACAGCAGGGTTCTCTGGACACCAACGTGATATCCAAGCCTGGGCACAAATAAGCCTTATTGTAGCTTCAACTCTGACTTAAAACCAGCATCACCCAACTTTGCATGTGCAGCTACAGGTCCCCCTGTTTCCTGAGCTGAATTTGGGCCTTTCAGTAGATTTTTATGAGGCTCTGTCCTGACCACTTGTATATTTATAACAACCCTCTCTGTGTATATTTCGCCTCCCCAACAGAGCTGCAGTTAACTGGGTCTCTGCACTCATGTTTGATGCCGTAGCCAATACCCCATTGCTTTCTATCCTTCACAAGTCCCTTTTTCTAATAGCTGGAAGAGGTATGAACTGGATGGAAATACTCATTTCTCTAGCACAGGACCTCATCCCTACATAAAGCAACCAGCTTCCCTCTCTTCCAGTAGCAGCTTTCCAAGAGCTGTTCAAGAGCTGAAATGCAATATTTAAGCTCTGTCATAAAACCCACAGCTTCACAGAGTGTTTCTGGCCTTCTGCACAATCTATCTAACTGTCTAGCAATTGGTCCATCGGCTATTTATCTTGGAAGTCCTCACTGGAGATGGGAGGAACGCGAAATGTCTGCAGGTTCTCTGCCAGTTTAGGTAGGTTCTTCTTCCTCTTGCCTTCTAGCACTTGGCTATGTCCTGTCTAGCTCAGAGTGATATCTGGCTCCAATCTGCTTACGGAGGTTCAGACCAAATCTTGATAAGCCAGGTTATGTCTGTAGTGCAGTGCTTCTCAGCTCTCAGCTATGGGTCCTTGCCGCAGCTGTGCTCCCGACTCTACTGCAGGAAGAGGTCTGGGCATGCAGCATCCCAGGGAAGGCTGGAAAAGAACCGCACAGTGCTCCAGAAGGTCTCGCAGCCTCTTGAACTGTAGACCAGCACTGTGGTCCAGGCTCTAGTGCATACCCTGCCCCACTGCTTGGCCTCAGGCTCTCCTCTGGGACCAAGCTCTGCAGAACAAGGCTCTGCCCGGTTCCTCTTTCCAGCTGGTTGCACAGTGGGAACAGACATGCATCAGCCTCCCATGCAGTGTTTCTTGAGTGGCATCTCTGAGGCTGGAAAAACCTGATGCTGTGGGCTTGTGCACACACACTGGAAAGGGCCAGTCTCATGGGTGATCCACCCCCACCTGGCAGACCCAACAGCCTGAGACCAGCTCCGTGCCCAGCAGGCTGGAACCCCCATAAGCCTTTGGTGTAATTTTTGAAATGCTTTCTTTTTTTTCAGAAACCTTCCTGTGGCACAGGTCTCGTATTAAATTTTGGGCTGAGCAATATTTTCCTGTTGCCCCCGTTTTGTAAAACAACTTCTGGTCTGTGTCACCCACATTCCTCAACACCTTGCAGAGTCATGGTCTTGCAGATGGGCCTTCAGATCTCTCTGAGCACTGTCCCAGAACAGAGTCATTCTCCCATTGTTTTTGACCCTTTCTGGGAAAATTCTCGATATTGCACTCTTTCCCTGTGCATGCTGTACAACTTTGGTTTGTTTTGATTTAATTCTGGTGTGAATTTCTTACACTTCCTACTGCTCCTGAATAGATTAGGTATCTGCAAGCGCTTTCATTATCTGATCTCTCTTGCATCAAAAGAATGAATACATTTTCCCATTTCCCTTTTTGGAAACAGCATCCTACCCCAGAACTGATGTTACAGCTCCCAAGGGAAGCAGTCAGTCGATATCCAAAGTCCCGAGGGGACTGCTTCCACTACAGGAGGAACTGATGCAACACGAGATATTTCTTTTAGGCAGCAGTGCTTGCACATGGAGCCCAGGTGGGGAGCAACAGCAATCAGATGGGAGTTGTATTGAGACCTTACAGTTTATTTTATTTCCCCCCAACACCAGTCTGCCCAAAACATTTGTCCTCTTCCTCAGTTTCCTCATTCCCCACTGGTAAGACTTCTCTGATGGGCCTTGATGCTGTTGACTCCCTGCCCTTCGGTTTTGTAGGGTTTTCAGACTTCCACTGAATAGAGGCAGCTCTTATCTTCATAAGCCCCACAGAGTTTGCACCCAGGCTCAGCATACAGCATGTCTGTTGGTGAGTAAACCAGCTTACCCTTCAGGCTTCACCACCAGCTTACCCTCTGCCTCACAGCTAATGAACCCAGTTCTTGCTAATAAAGAATATATTTAGAAATAATGCTGATTCAACCAGCTGTTTCCAGTAAGCAGATTAAATGTAAAAAGATAAACACGTAAACTGCATCTTCATTTTAAAAAGTAATTATTAGATACAAATAGACTTAAATAGACATTTTATTTGAGTTGGATAATGCAATGGTCTTCAGTCAGTGCAGATGAGAGACCATAGCTCATGATATACCAGCTCATCATGACTAAGTCCTGCTGGGACCTGAAGACAGCAGCTACAAAATGTTGAATCACAGCTATTCTCAAGGGAGACATAAAGAATTTGATACTGGTGGGTTCATACTTAGATAGTTCATAAAATCCATTGCAGACCACCTTCCGTAATGATGCTGAGTCTGTCACTGCTTATTACCCATCCAAGATATCTCCTCTTCTTCTTCTTTGCCTGCCTCTCCTCATTCATCTCTGCTCCTTCCTCTTTCCATCCATTTACCCTGTTTCTCACTGATTCCTCTCTTTGACCAAAAATCACCTTAGAATTGTCATGGTGATCACAATTGCTCTTTCACATTGTGTCTTCTCATGTGACAGTCAAAATATGAAGATGATTTGCAAGCATGAATGAAAAATATGGCCAAGCAGATTCACCAGTATGTATAATGGCATTGAATCATCTGAACTTACACAGAAAATAAAGTGGAGGTCATTTATTTAATATATGTAAGTAGCTCTCCTTTACTTATGAACTTTCCTTTACAAGTGAGGCTGCTGAGACACATGTAACTATGATAAATTGCTCTGACATTTTATTAATCTGAAATATTTCCGTCCATTTCTTAGTAAATGTTTCTCAAGTCACTATATCAGCTGCATTACCACTCAGGCTCCCCCGAATCCAGAACTGTCTCTTTTTTCCTTTTGAAAATATATCTACATAAAGATATTAGACCTGTGCTTTCCAGCATGATTAACAATTGAGATGGGATTTTTTTTTTCAGATGTGTAGGAGGAGTACCTCAGAAACATATGGCTTTTGGGGCAGGGATTGCTCAGCATTTTCTGAAAAGCACAACTCATATCTTGTGTTGGCCAATATAGGTTGCCTACGCTGATGAGTTACTTTTTAAAGATCGGACCATTAATGTGGATTGGCAGGTTGAGCCTATTTTACATACCGGGAGACCTGAGCATATGAGAACACACCGACTGCTTACAGCTTTTTGCACAGAATAAGGACATGGCTGTCCAGAAACCTAAGTTAAAGCCCCTACAAAATCACACACGGCACCTCTACTCCATGAGTTTCTGACTCTAGCAGTGGCTCCTCCTCTAGCCGGCTGAGTGCCTCCTTCTGCCGGAGCCACGGCCCGGCAAAGGTCACACTGATGCCACGGAGTGGCCACAGCTTCACCTTGCACAAGCCACTCGGGTATTCCAAGTGTCAATTTTTCCAAACTGTAAAATGGGAATAAAAGCCTCTTACGGCCCCAAGACACTTTCACCCTTTTTACCTGAGAATTGTTGCAGCTACAAAAATGCCCTGAACAAATATTAAAGCATCTTAAGGACTCCAGGGAGCAAAACTGGCTAAAGGGCCAGGAACTAGGGTGACCGAATGGACAGGTCTGGAGATGTCCTTTAGCAGCAGACCTTGGCTCCGAGCCTCCCAGACACCACCTCCCTCTTACAAGGGAAACTCATCATGGCTTTGAACGCAGGGCTCGGAAAATGAATAAATCTTCACGATCTGAGGGATTGAAGTCTGCACATTAGCTCCCCTTAAACCGAGGGTGCGTTTAACTTGGGAGGTTAGAAACCACAGCCAAAGAAATCTCTTTTGATTCACAACTTGTTTTGAGCAGTCACCCATAAAGCAGCCAGTGAATCACTCCAGCCAGTTAGTCATGCAACCACACTGAATGTACACTCAAAAGGCTGCGCAAAATAAACAGCCTGCAGCTCCAGATAACACACACACACAGCTCATTTGCGCTATCTGGCATCAGCATATATTGTTAATAGGACTCCTACACCAAACCCTTAGGAAAAAAACACACTCAAATAAGCATCTCCAAATCTCTCTCTCCATCAGTATTTTTCTCGTCTGCCTCGCTCTGTGTTGCTTTCAAAACAATTAAGACTAGTAAAAGTTTTAAGACTCTTTCTCTCTCTTTCCGCACCTTCTTGTTGCTGGTAACGTCCTGCTGGGTTTACAGGCGTGCGCTGCTGAAGTGTAGGGCTAAAGCGGAGTTAATTCCAATCAGCAGCGGACAAGTCGAAAATAAACAGCTCTAGTGAGAAAAGAAATCTTCCTGCAAGGAGGGAGCGGCAGGGATACCGGGGGAGGGAGTCTCCCGGTCCTTTGACACATCAGTGTTATAAACAGCTCGGGTCAGGAATCCTATAAAAGCCTCCAGCCAGATCTACCGTCCAATTCAAGAGAAGCGCAAAACACCTTTTGGAAAGAGCCGCGAATAAACCTTCCTGCGCGGCCCTAGGGGTAAGGAACGTGAGCCCTACCTTCGCGTCTGGCTCCCTGAGGAAATCCCGCAGGTTTCCGCGGAGGAGATCCCGCACCTCCGAGTGTCTGTTCAAACAGAGGCTTAGCCAAACTCCTGGCGAGAGCTCCCTCCCCTCCCTGGGAGGGTGCCGGAACCCTTGAATGGCAGATCTGGTGGCCCTATTGTGGAAAAGAGAGGGCTATTGCCAGGGCGGCGTCAGCAGCACGCCGGGAGCCGGCGGCCGAGCCTCGCCGGGCAGCCGGTCCCACACCAGCGGGAGGGAAGGGCCGGCTCTGCCGCCCCGCTCCCTGGAGCTCGCCTCGCCTCCCCGCCCTTCTGGCTTCGGTTGCCGGCTCCTGCTCCCTGATGCCGGCTTGGATCACGTCCCCCCTTGTCCCCTTCCCCCTCTTCCCCACTGGCGCCTGCCTCCCGCGCGGTTCTCCCCTTTATACTCCCTAGTTGCCCCCCGCGGGGATCAGGGCAGCAGCATCTCCCCACCCCGGCGGAGAGAGGTGCGGGGGCAGCCCGCGCACCCCGCCTGCCTCCCCGCCTGCTCTCTTAGCCGCGGCGAAGGAGCTCGGGCAGGAGCCGGGAGCCGAGATCAAAGCCGCGGGGAGAGGGAAGGGGAGGCAGGACCGAAGGGCCGCCGTAACTCGGGACACCCCTCCCAAAGTCATCTGCACCCCGGGCTCTCGGCGGGCGAGGGGCAGGGGCCGCCGTCCCCCTTCTGGCAGAGCTGCTCCTGCGGAGAGCCTTAGCGGGGCGGCCCGGACCCCGGTGCGGGGACACGGCATCGCCCGAGGCGGGGGAGCCCTGCGGGAGTCCCAAGGGGAGCACACGGCCCCCGTCGCCCCGTTCCGCTGCGGGCGTGGGGCCGCGGCGGAAGCCGGGGGAAGGGGGCAGCCGGCGCACGGCGAGCTCCGCAGAGCCCTTGGACGTCGGCGGGGGCTCTGCGCGGCGCCGCGGGAGCCCCGAGCGCCTGGCAGAGAGCGGTCTCTCGCGGGAGGCGGAGAGGGACCGCCGGCGAGCTCGGTCCTGCCGTGCCTGCAGCTTGCATTACATCAGGGAAGGAGGAGGAGGAGAAATCCATTAAAAGTGTCAATTTAAAAAGCACGCAGCGAGCCTCCGATTCCTACGGCAGTGGCTTTCTGTACTTCTAATAATAACGCACTTACGGCCGCACATTTTATTTGCTAGCTAAATAAAAGAAATGCTCGTTATTTGCATAACGCGGTACTTAAAGAATTTCCTCTGTTAGAGAAAGCCGTTTCCTTTCTCCTGTTTCCTTTGAGCAAATATCCCCATCACATTCGCCTTCACTCCCAAAAAGATTTTGTTCCAGCCGGTATTTCTAGACAGCAATATACATATACATTTCTGTGTGTATAGGGGTATGTGAATACCTATATTTCAAGAAATATAACTTACTTCAGCTCCGCGCAGTAGAAATAGCAAGTCAGATTACTATAGCACATAAATCATCCAAAAGCTTTTTCCCCTCCTAAGCCAAGATATATAACCTGTTCTGAGGACTAGATGATCTTGAAGGTCTCTTCCAACCTTGATGATTCTCTGATTCTACGGCTTTTATTTAAGAATTAGGCTTTCACTGCCCGTGCCGGTTTGTGGAATAACCCGTACCCCTATTCCCGGCGGTGAACGCGGGGGAAGCAGTGCGAGGCTGGCGGCCCGTCGCGGGGCAGGGGCAGCGGGCTCCGAGTAGGCACAGGAGGAGCCCTGCCGGGAACCCCATAGGGCCAGGCCGGCAGCCGCCACTGCGAGGGGGCCGCGGGGAGCCCGGCCGAGAGCCAGGGCCGCCCGNTCGGCTCCGGGCTCGCCCGGGCCTCCGCAGCGACCGGGGGAAGGGCGGAGGCGAGGGCTGCGGGGCAGCCGTGCGGGGAGCAGCACCCCCAAGGAGGGGACCGCGCCGGGCGGGGACGGGGCCGGGCGATGGGCCCGCCGCAACGACGGGCACGGAGGAAGCCGGCCGCCCGGAAGGAGAGCCTGCCCACTGGTCGGCCTCGGTTTGCGTTTTGCTTGGTTGGGGTTTTTTCCCCTCTTCTTTTGGGATTTTGTTGCTTTTTAAATTGAGGGGTTTAGAGTCACGGCGTCCCACCAGTCCAGCATCCTTCTCAGGCCCGGACAATGGGGGACGCGGGGTGCCGGTGGTCCCCGCCGCCCTCCTTCACCTCTGCACAACGCACAACCCGCACCGAAGCTGCGGCGGGGTGTCGGCGAGAGGCAGTGGGAGAGCCGCTCGTCCCCGGCTTCCCGAGCAAACCTCTCCGGGTAGCGCTCCTCACCCGCCTCCAGTGCNAACCCCCAGGGGCCCGGGCGGCCCCCCGCCACTGCGAGGGGGCCGCGGGGAGCCCGGCCGAGAGCCAGGGCCGCCCGGTGCCGCTGTCCCTGCCAGGAGCAGGGCTGGAAGCGCTCCGACGGCTGCTGTCCGTGTCCTCCGTGTATTTACGGCCGCAGCTCTCCCTGGCCTATATTTATCCGTACAATGCAGTGGAAGGTCTTAGATCTAGAAATAGAAGCCGAGAGCAATAGATGGCAGGCTCGGGCTTTTTATAACTCAAAAAAGACTTGTTTATTAAAGAAATAAAATGAAATCAAACAACTAAAAAAAGGAGGGGACCNGGGTTTTTTCCCCTCTTCTTTTGGGATTTTGTTGTTTTTTAAATTGAGGGGTTTAGAGTCACGGCGTCCCACCAGTCCAGCATCCTTCTCAGGCCCGGACAATGGGGGACGCGGGGTGCCGGTGGTCCCCGCCGCCCTCCTTCACCTCTGCACAACGCACAACCCGCACCGAAGCTGCGGCGGGGTGTCGGCGAGAGGCAGTGGGAGAGCCGCTCGTCCCCGGCTTCCCGAGCAACCCTCTCCGGGTAGCGCTCCTCACCCGCCTCCAGTGCCGGGAGCGCGCTGGCTGACCGCGCTTGTGCCCGCTGCAGAGAACGACGGCGGCTTTCTCTTCCCCCGCGCTCACCCGCGCCGAGGGGATCTACCCCGGCTCGGAGGTTTCCCCGGCCCTTTAGCCCTCGCGGGGTTCCTGGAGCACAACTCCTGCGCCCGGCGCGGTGGTCTCGCGGTTTGGGAAAAGGCGGAGAGGCGCCTACGGATGCTGCAGTCGCTCCGTGAAACCCCGATCTGTCTGCTATTAGCGAGTCTCTCTCTTCAACCATTAAGCACTATTATTATCACTATTGCTATTAATTATCCTTGCCGAACCATATGTCTCTGATTACAGCCCACCGTCCCCAGCCACATCACAAGGGGCTCTCAACGAGCGCGGTCTGGGCCGGGCCGGGCCACCCGCCGCCGCCGCGGGGCTCCCACTGAAGGAGAACCCCGAGCCCCGCTTGAAAATAAATCAAGGGAACCCCGGCGGTGTTAGGAGGGCAATAAACTCGTGTGATTCTACCGGGGGGTTGTAATGTGTCATCACTGGCTATGCCGGCGCCCTGGGCTTTGCAACCTAGGAAAACAAGAGAGCCGGTTAGCAGAGAGAGGATGCCAGGGCAGCCGGGAAGGCACGGGGGGCTGCCCTGCGATCCCATTCCCGGAGGAAGCGGGGACCGCTTACCTCCCGCACGGGCCGCTACCTCCGCGGGTCTCTCCGGTCCCACCGTGTCCTTTCCGTGGAGCCCGGGCTGGCCTCAGAAGGCCTCCACGGGTGCGGAGCGGGCCTGACGCTGGCGGGGGTCGTCCGCCCACAGGGAAAGGGCAGAGGAAGAGACGGAGCGTAGGAGAGCGTCAAAGCCCCAGTTCTGGCCAGAAAAAGCGCCTAAGCAGCCCTCAAAGAGAGCCCTCATGCCACTCGGCGGCCCGGTGAGCAGATACCTGCGAGAGGATGATTGTGCCACCGGGTGCGGGAATGACCCGTGCGGGTCGGGGTAGGAGCCCGTCCGGGCGCAGCGTAGCTGAGCTGTGCCTGCGGTTCCCGGGCACATTTATACGGAGAAGACTTAATGTCCTTTCCCTGTGAAGGGGAGTCACCTGTGCGTGCGGGAACTGGGACAGAGGACCCGGATCCGGGGACACCTCAGCTGCAAGCAGGGGGCGAGCGACGGTGCCTGAAGGCGACCTGGGGCACGCCGGGGTTTGGGAGACAGGCAGAAGTAAGGCGCCTCTACCGTCTTTTAAGTCTAGAGGTGGGGAAAAAGGGTAAAGAGGGCAAAGACTGCTCAAATCACGGCGAGAGCCTAAAAGTGGGATTGCTGGCCTGACCCGGACCTCTTCCACCTCCCCTGTGCCCCCACTCCGTAGTCACTGCCCGTCTTAGGGTCTCCCGGGAGACACGGTCCCATAGGTGCCCCTGCCTTTGGGACTGACGCATCGAGGATGGGACCCCGCCAGCGGCCCACGCGCTCTGAATCTGGGCCGGGGCCCACAGAGAGATCACCGGCGGAGAAAGGAAGAGCTTACATTTCCACCTTCTCTTCTAAGGAAAACTTATTAAGGGGGCTTATTTGTTTCGTTGTTGAATTTTTCTGTTTGTTTGTTTTAGGGGGGTTTGTTTGTTTGTTTGTTTTGCATTTCCCTAACCGCCCCGATACAGCGGAAACCTCCCGAAGAAGCCTTTTAAAGCCACGCTGGGAAACGACATGAGAAGCGCCCCCGTTCCCGGCTGTACTGTCGAGCGCCAGCGCGAGGGAGTGTCTTAATTGCCGCTAATGACCCGCGGAGGGGATGCGAGGGGGTTATCTGCAGCCGGGCAGAAATCAATTAGGGGAGTGGCAATTAGGGGAGAAAGTGAGAGACAGGAGAAGCCGTTACCGCGAAAAGTGATGATTTCGGCGAAATTTTCCAGAAATTCTTTCTGTGGAAAACGGCCCCCGCGGGGAGTGCATTGCACAGCGTGGCGCTCCGCTCTTTCTGTTTCCGTCCCGGTTTCCGCGGAGCTCCCGCGCTGCTCAAGAGCTAACGCGTTGCGGGAGCGCATCGCCCGCGTTCGGAAATTACGATTAAGATCACCGCTAAGCGGAACACAGGGGAAGGGCGGCTTCCCGCGGGCATCGTGGGCTCCAGACCCGGCTGGGAATGAAGATATTCGTGGGGCACGGCGGCCCCCGTTGCGGCGAGAGGGGGCTGCGCACCGGAGCCGGGCAAGGTCTCCTTGACCCCGGTAGGGTTTGTCCTGCCAGGCAGCCACCCCCCACGTTCCCGGGAGGCCCTTCCCAGGCCCGGGAGTCTCTCTCCGCTTTCACCTCCAGTGCTTCCCCGCCGCACGCCAAGGACTCACCGTAACAGGAGACCTGCAGGGCTCCGTTGTGGCCGCTGCTCTCTTGCAGCTTGATGTTGCTGTCCGGGGGGGTTTTGCAGGGGCCTCGCTGCATGTAGAGGTGCGGCGGCTGCTGCTGCGGAGGGTATTTGTTAAAGGAGGCCGGAGCCCCGGCAGAGCCGGGAGCCTGCACGCTGCCATCCAGGGACTGACATTCCTGCTGGCTGTAGCGGCTCCGGCACTTAGTGCTGCTGTCACCAAAGACTTGTCCTTTGCTGGCCAGGAAAGTAGGGCTGAACTTGTCACTTGCTTGAAATGCCCTAAAAGGCGAGGAGCCTTCTGTGTCCTGGGAGGCTGCGTTGTAGTAGGAATCCATGGCAGCCGGATCACAATAAGAAACACAAGTATCAGCATTCATTCCTAAAATTAAAAGGCCCGAGTGTCCTTAATGCGCTTGGAGGGGCACCAGGAACCACTCTTTCTCTCTCCCTCTCGCATAGACACACACTCACAGCTGGGCCGGGAGCTCTAAGAGGATTCAGATGTTCGTGAAAGCTGACCAGATCTCCAAACCCCCTTAAGTTCTCGCACAGTGAAAGGGGTCTTTTTCTTTCCCTCCCTCCCTCTCTCACATACTCTTGCCCTCCGTGTCTCCCTCTAAACTACACTCTAACGAGGCTCTTCTCTGCACTTTCCCCCCCACCACACAGGGAAAAAAAAAAAAAGAGAGAGAGGGAGACCTCTCCCCCAATTAATATGTAGATGATGACAGTGGAGGGGAGGGGGCCCAGGAAGGGGTGTGTGTGAGTGTGTGTGTGTATGGGGGTGTGTGGAAGCAGAGGGAGGGTGGAGGTCATATCTTTTGCGTTGAAAAAAAAAAAAAACCAAACCAAATCAGAAAAACAAACCAGCCCCAAAATTTTTATCGTTAAAAACCAGAAAATCAAGCAGATGACATAAACGCCACGAAGGGATGAATGCGGGATCCCCGCCGGCGGAAGCGCCGGGGACGATTTAATGGTCGT
The DNA here is from genome assembly GCA_013397845.1 of Melanocharis versteri. Taxonomy (NCBI): domain Eukaryota; kingdom Metazoa; phylum Chordata; class Aves; order Passeriformes; family Melanocharitidae; genus Melanocharis; species Melanocharis versteri. The sequence goes on along the minus strand of VZTG01005442.1, from coordinate 4,944 downwards.
GACACGCTCTGCTCATTCCGGCTCTCTCCTCTGCTCGCTGCCCCAGCTGTGGGGACCCTCGCCTCTGCGACCCCCTCCTCTCTATTAAAGGCAATACGGATTTTCCCCACAGCGATCTGCCTTTAAGCCTCCCCCCTCCCATTAACCCCTTCAGTGCCGACAGCTCTCCCAGCGCTGCCGTGAGCCGTTTCCCTACCGTGGCACGACGGTGCCGCGGTCGCCCCGCACAGAGCCGGGCGAGCTCTCCGTCGGGTCCCTCCGCACGTTTATGATGGCCATTATTTATTTACCTCTAAAAACGTGTTCTCTTCAGGTGTAAAACTACTGGATCCAAACGGGAGGGCAGCAGGGACGGATTTTAACAGGGTCACCAAGCACACAGAATTAGACCAAGCTTCTGGGATTGCCGGAGGTGACTTGCAAAGGGACAGAGGCTGGCAGGAGTCCTTTTCGGTTTGAGGGGTCAATTACAACCCAGAAAGAGCTTAAAAATAAATCAATACTCACCTTTCGTCGTCCTTCCCCCCCCGCCCCCCCATTCAACCTGATTCCCCTCCTCCCCCAGTTAACTCCTGCTACCCCTTACTTACTCTTGCCCTGCCTTCCTCACATCCCCACATCTGGTTTCTATTGCTCACTTACCTTGAAGTTTTCAGTAATAAAGATATTACGCAAACTAAATCCACAGTTCTTCGGAAGAAAAGAAAAAAGAAAAGAAAAGAAAAGAAAAGAAGAGAAAAGAAAAGAAAAGAAAAGAAAAGAAAAGAAAAGAAAAGAAAATAAAGAAAATTTAACGAAATAAAAGAAAAAAAGAGTAAGGGAAAGGGAAGACAAGAAGAACCTTAACCCCTTCGGGAGCGCGGGCCGCAGCGGAGCCGGCTGCGCGCGGGGAGCGGGGGCACCGGCGGCTGCTCTGGGCTCCCAGCGGGCTCCCCCCGGGGCCCGGACCATGTGTCCTCCCTTCTCCCGCGTAGCTTCCCCCACCCCGTGCAGAGCCGGGGGGACTCGTGGCTTTCATCTGTGTGTGTGTATATCTGTGTGTGAGGGGGCAGCGGGACGCGGCTGGAGGGGGAGCGGGACGGCGGAATGGGAATGCGACCCCCGAGACGACGGCACGGGAGGGGCCCGTGGCCACCGCCACCCTCCAGGCCTTTGCTCCACGAGCAAGAGCGGCACCGCCGTTTTCATTAGCTCGGATCTGACAAGAATAGGGGCCCACCCCTCGCCCCCCAGATGCAGAAGGGATTTCTAGCGACGTCGTCGTTAAAGACAGCCAGAGACGGATTCATTTACGAGATTTTAAACCATTTTGCGAGTCTCCCTCAGAGCAGCCCTGGGCTCGCTGAGTTTTCTAGTCCAAGAAAGCTTTCAGCGGATTTGCCTTCCTTATTCTCTTTATTACCTCTACTTAATTCTTTTCTCGTCCTTTCTTTCTCCCCTCCCAAACTCACCCACCCCACTGCAGGCCCCTTTCTTTCCCTCGTCCACGACATAATAAAAACCAAACCAACTCAATGCATGAAAGCCTTTCTAAAATCCGCTTCGGGGCGGCCAAGGGAGCCTGGGTGCTGCCGGTACCGGCAGCCTGCGAGCGGCTCCGCCGAAGGGCAGCTGCCCTGGGCACCGGTAGCACCTCAGCTCCCGCATCCCCAGCTCCTCCGCAGCGTGGCTCACGGCGGAGGGCAGCTTTAAATATGTGTTTTCCAGTTCCTTCCCCCGCGATTTTTTGGGGGAGCGAAAAAGAAGCCTGAAAGAAATGATGTGAGGACAGTCCTCGATGCTACAGCGTTATACTCGGCCCCGGGATTTCTCTTCGGCAAAGTTGTTAAACAACAGCAAGAGCAAAAAACTAAAGGGAGAGATTTGTGGATCGGCCAGGAGATTATGTATACACACACACACATATGTGTGTGTATATACACATATATATGTATAAATAAATATAATTTTATTCAGAAGCGCTGCAGTGCACTGGCTCGCAGAAGTAGTGCGGCGTGGCCGAGCCGAGGGAGGGTTGCCCAGGGTCCCTTCTGTCAGAGCGCTCGGCCAGCCCCTCCTTGCATTAAACTATAACGAAAAATCCATTGATTTCAAATCACGGCTGATCCGCAGCCCTCGGAAAGGACAGCAATGGAACCCTCTGTCTGAGAGCCAGTTTGCGTCCCTAGAAGCGGAAGATTAATTCGGGAATCGTTACCGGGGGAAAGGATGTGCGCAAATAGCTGGCGATCTAGCGGACATGGGGGGGAATAACCGGGAAATCGCTTTTCTTGACTGCTTTCCTTTAGCTGGACTATGTTTGGCGTGCGGTTCTCTCAGCAAGTGTGACGCGGGATTCCCCTCAGCCCCCGTTAGCCGGGAGCGGAGCCTTGAGAACACAAAAGCAAACAGGGAGCCTGTAGCCGCCCTCCCGTTAAACGAGGCGATGGAGCTGCGGGACGGCCGTGTCCATCCGGCCGCGGCGCTCTGCCCGCCGGGTCTCCCCGCATTCCCGACTGCGGGATCGGCAGAGCAAGGGCACAAAGGGACGCGCGCCATTTGAAACACGATCTCATCATTTTTCCTCCTAGTGAGCCCAAACCTGTCCTGTCCCTGCATCAAATGCATCCAAAAGGGAAGGGCGAAAGAGCGGCCGAAAGGTCTGCGCTCCGTAGCAACCGGTTGCTAATTCCACGTGTACGTGGGCTTTATATCGAGACCATTTTCAGGTACGGTCTCTGTTGTTTTTGGAAGAGGTCACTCCCGAGGATCTCTTCTCCCCCAGAGCTGCGGGAGCCCATGCGAGAGCCAACCGGTACCGCCTTTATGGACGGCAACTCAAACCGACCGAGTAATAGATGGGGGAGTCGTCAGGAATCTGCAGTTCCGGGCGTTCCAGGTGTCGCCTGCCGGCGACACCCCAGGGAGAAGGGACAGCCCAGGGTAGCCCTGACTGGCTTGTTTCCGAGGAGCCGTTTCCTTTCCGCAGAGGCAAGGGCGGGCGTCACTCCCGGGTAAGGACCCGGAGCGAGGCGCAGGCGATGGCGGGCATATCCTGCATTTCGATTTCTAGAAGAAAAATAAATCTTTATTGCCGTGTGCTTTAAACACTCAGGCTTGTGTTAAGTCCAGGGAAAAGGCGGAGGTTTCCGCTGGCCCCTGCACACCGGGCGCGGCAGCGCAGGGCTGCGGTGAGCGGGCAGGCGGGACGGCTGCTGGGACGGCTGCTCTCGCAGGACGCCGGGAGGAGGAGGCAAGAATACTCTTCCCCACTTTCCCAGCCACCGCCGTGGGAAACCCGCGGTGTCCCCTCAAGCCTCCACCGTCCTCCTGGTATTCCCGACGGCTGCAGCCGGAGCGGCGGCGGGATGGCTGAGGAGAGTCACGGCAGGACTCCGGGGTGCCGGATCCAGCACCCCAGGTCCTGCCCCCCCTCTAAGCCGTGGGAGAGTAAATACCTCGGTTCAGGGAGCGGGGTCATTTCACTGGAGAGGGGGATGGAGAGGGGGGGATCTTTCACACCGTTCCCTCCTGGCACTTTGGCAGAGCTCTGCTCTTGGAAACAGTTTCCAGTTTGTTTCCCCAACGGATTGGTTTGTGTGGTCACTTCAGAGCTGCGGACTCCTTTTGTACTGGACCGAGATCTGAAGGCGACCTATTTATAACACCACTGCAAGGGAGGAGTGAGGGGAAAAAGTACTCGTGCTAATCTCCCCCAACATTTTTTTTTCCAGCGGGACGAAGGTTGCATCTTTATTTCAGGAGAGAACTTGCTCAGTGACCGTCCCGCTGGTACCTGCTGCCTTGCGCTCTGGCTCCTGCCTCCTGCGGGGCACCGGCTGGGGCCTGAGCTGCGGAGTGCGGGGGCTTTGCTGTGCTGCCTTTTGGGCCTTTCCTCGAGAATAAATATCGAGCGTTATTAAAACACGTTCCTCGTCTAACGAAAGCGCTTGCAGAGAACTGAAGCTGACCCGCTCCCTTGCTTTCGGGGAAAAAGGAAGGACCAGGCTCCGAGGCTGGCCAGGCTACCCCTGCCTCTCTGGGCTTGTGCGGGCAAAGCTTTTTCATCCAACTCCTTAGATCCCGCCCCGCTGCCCCTTACCGCCACCTCAGCAGGAGAGCTCCGCTTCCCGCAGGCTCTCACCCCTCAGCCCTGCTGCTTTTCGGCCGCGGCCCCGCAGCCGCGCTGTCCGCGGCTCTCCTCGGCCCCACTCCGCAGCGCGGCCCGTCCTGCTGCTCCGGGAAACGGAGTGCTCCATGAGGATCCGCAGGTGCGCACGGCCACCTGTGCCTGTGTATCTGTATGTTGTCACCAAAGCGGGCACCTGCTTGGTCTCTGGGACGCTGGGTGCGGGATCCGCCGGACCTAGGCTGCTTCCGCTGCCGGTCCCCGGACTGAGTGGCTCATGGTGGGGCCCCGGGGCCCGCTCGGGGAGGAGGGGGCACGGCGGGGGTCCCCAGCCCCCTCCGTGCGGGGCACAAGGAGAGGCGGCAGGAGGAGGTTCCGCTCGCACGGCCCCGGGGTCTCTAAGGTGCCTCAGGGGACTGCTCCGGGCCGCAAGGGCTTTCCAGACGAGAATTGTGTTCCCTTTTTTTTTTTTTTTTTTTTTTAATTTTTTAATTTTTTTTTTTTTTTCTCCAACCACAGTTAATCTAATCCAGGTCCACAGCATTCCCCATTTTGCCTTGAACAGAATAATACCAGGTGTATCTTCAGGTTTACTGCCAGGCAATTAAATACTGGTATTTTCATTATGGCNGGCGGGCTGTGCCCTGCGCTGGCGCCAGGGCGGGCAGCAGAGTCTAGGGTCCCCGGCGCACAAACCCCTCGATCCCGTCCTTTTCCCAGGGTTCCCAGAAAATCACGGAACATCACCTCTCTTGGCATCGCGTTCGCGGGGCTCCGGGTGACGCCAGTATGTGAGAACCAATGGGAAGACGGAGCAGGGGCGGCCCCGCGCCCCC
>VZTG01005441.1:488-16545 GCA_013397845.1 Melanocharis versteri | reverse complement strand
CGGAGCCACCGGGACAGCCCTGACCTNCAGCCCGGAGCTCCACCCGCACAGCCCTGAGCCACCGGCACAGCCCTGACCTCCACCGGCACAGCCCTGAGCCACCGGCACAGCCCGGAGCCACCGGGACAGCCCTGAGCCACCGGGACAGCCCGGAGCTCCACCGGCACAGCCCGGAGCTCCACCAGCTCAGCAACAACAGCTGACCCACGCTGTAAAACCCCAGCCCGTGCCAGCCTGACCCCCAAGCTCTGCCACCACCCCACACGCGTGCAGGTGTCCCCAGAAGCGCCGCACCCGCGGCTGCAGGCCCAGCAATCCGGGTCGGACGCATGGACACACGGACACACGGACACACGGACACACGGACACTGTCCTGTCCCTGCTCGCCCCTGCCCTGCCCTTGGCAGTTATGACCGTGAGAGAGGGGAATGATCAGCCTGTTCCTGTGGAGAAGGAAAGCTGGAAGTTTCTTCCAGAATGATCCAACCAGAAGTGCTCCAGAATCCAGCCTGTGGCAAATTTGCAAACACGTCCTTTAATTACAGAAAGCTTTTCCCTTCGATTTTTTAATTAGAAGCAAGAATGCAGATGCCATTTACATAAAAGGACTGTCTTGTTTTCCTTCCTGTGCTGGCACCACCGAATCCCAAACACATCCTGCAGATTTCCATGGATTTAACAAAGTCCTCAAGGTTACAAAGCTTCTGACCATCAGGTTTTGAGACAGAGGGTGCCCCAGCAACAGCCAAAAGTTGGTGCAGAAGAGATACAGAAGAGATACACATAGAAGAGGTACACACAGAATTCTGCCATCTCTGCAGACATAAATCTGTTCAAACCACTGAAATGTTAAAGACATCAGGTACAGTTTTCAGGTGTGAACCAGTGAACAGCATCTTCTTTAAGAAGAGAATTACAAGGTGCAGTTGAGAGTTTTACAATGGATTCGATGAGTCAATGAGTAAGAAAGCAGAAGAATGAAATTTTCATGTCATGCAGGAGACATGAGGTGAATACTTGAATAAAAAGATAACATAAACAGAAAAAAAATCAATATTACCCTGAAGCACTAGAGAATCCCAATTTAAAAGAGCCTCTAAAGGCCCAGGAGAGCCTGGCTGGCTGTCCTCCTGCTGCCAGAGCTACTGCTCACAGCAGCTCCGTGCACTGGCCTGGCTTCAAAGGGAAGGGGGGCACCAGCCCGGACCCCCCCCAGGTCAGAATCCATCAGACTCCCCCTAATTACACACCAGCAATGCCTCTGGGAGGGGGAGACAGACCTGAGGAAAGGCTGTAACCTCTCCATCTCAAACTCAGCCATTTCTTTCAGCAGTCTGACTCTTGCATTTGTTATAGCCTTAAAATCCCAGATCGATTTGGGTTGAAAAGGAACTCAAAGCTCCTCTCACTCCACACCTGCCAAGGCAGGGACACCTTCCACTATCCCAGTTTGTTCCAAGCCCCGTACAGCCTGGCCTCGGACACTTCCAACCCATGCCATGGGCTGGGAACCTTCCAGTAGAGTAGGAAATAAACAGGAGGGAATGGAAATGAAATACTCTGTTCTGAGCTGAACAGACACTCCCAGTGCTCAAGGTTTGCCCTGTCCTGCCCTGCTCCCCTTTGCACCAGGGCAGGGTGCAAAGCCCCTCTCCCCGGGGCTCTCCAGCAGCCCCCAGCGGGATCCCAGAGGACTCGCTGGGTCCCTGCACAGAGACACCATCCCTCTCCCAGCTGGGCTGAGGAAAAGACGACTCCGCTGGCAAGCGGGCTTGTAGCCAAACAGATTTTGAAAACAAATACATCCTCAGGAGCAACTCCCCCCGGCAGCGGCTCCGCCGCCGAGCGCAGCAGCCTGGCAGCCGCTGCTGTTGCCATGGAGGCCAAACCCACTGCTCTTCTGCCTTGTCTTTTCCTTTTTTAAAAGAAGGGCAAGAACTGCTGCAGATCAGTAACGGAGGTTTCCAGTGTGCTCTCGCAGGCTGCAGGCCCAAGGCAACATCAACACACAGGATCACAGAATCGTTTAGCTTGGAAAAGAAGTCCAAGGCCATCGAGTCACACCTGTGCCCCATCCCCACCTTGTCCCCAGCCCAGAGCACTGAGTGCCACGTCCAGGCCTTCCTTGGGCACCTCCAGGGATGGGCACTCCACCCCCTCACGCAGCTGCTGTGGCGAACTTCGCTGCCTGGAACATTTTTTATGACTGATTTATTTCTCAATCATTTTAGTCAAAACATTAAGATGAAAAATTGAGATGCTGTCAGAAATGAAACTGAAATGCTTTAGAATGGCATTTGAATTTTTAGAAGCACTTATGTTTAATTAAAATCAAGGATTTTAAGGCCCTATTTTGAAACTGGAGCCTCCCTGCCCTGGAGCCAAGCTGGGAGAGCTGGGGGTGCTCACCTGGAGAGGAGAAGGCTCCAGGGAGAGCTCAGAGCCCCTTCCAGGGCCTAAAGGGGCTCCAGGAGAGCTGGAGAGAGACTGGGGACAAGGGATGGAGGGACAGGACACAGGGAATGGCTTCCACTGCCAGAGGGCAGGGCTGGATGGGATATTGGGCAGGAATTGTTCCCTGGAGGGTGGGCAGGCCCTGGCACAGGGTGCCCAGAGCAGCTGTGGCTGCCCCTGGATCCCTGGCAGTGCCCAAGGCCAGGCTGGACACTGGGGCTGGGAGCAGCCTGGGACAGTGGGAGGTGTCCCTGCCAGGGCAGGGGTGGCACTGGATGGGATTTAAGGTCAACTTTGAGGAAAGATCCTTACTCAGCGCTAGGAAGGAGGATGGGGTTTTTCTGCTGTTGCCAAAGAGAAGGGAGCTATAAATGTTGCTCTTTCTCCTGTATCATCTCTGATGACTTAGCAGCAAATGCTAAAAATAATTTTTATGCTTCATCTTCAAAGTCGATGTGTTGCACTTTTTTTAAAAAAAACCAAAACAAATCCTATATCCCAGCAAGAATATTACAAATATTCCAGGATCCAAATGAAACTTTCTGAAGAGGTGCTGCAAGGCTGCCAAACGTGACATTTCACGCAGAGCTTTTCTCTCTGAGCTCCCTCCCAGCCCTCTGCTCACGAGGAGACAACAACTGAGACAGTGACACATTTCTGAAAGCAGGCTGACTTCGAGTGCTCAGCAGTCACTGCACTAAGGCATGTTTGGGAATCAGTGTCCTGGACCTGTGAGGGGCTGCACAGGAAATGACACAAGATTCTGATCTCCAGGGCAAAGTTTGGCCCAGTCAGGTTTTCACTTCACACTTCTGATGTTCAATACAGCTTTACTGTCAGCAGTGGGCAGGACACAACCCAGACCCAGAAATGGCTTTGAGCATGAAAACACAACAGCAGTGAAATAACGACTGGTGTAACAAATGACTCCTACCAGTCCTGCATGGCTGATGGCCTAAATTTAGATGTCACAAAACTGATTTGGGTGATAAAGACTATGAAACAGCATCTCAAAAAATGTTACTCCAAGAGAGTCAAGCTAGCTTGGAATTCAGAACTCCAGGGAAGCTGGAGGGACCCAAGCTTGCACGCACATTACTTTAAATAGATGAGTCTCATTAATATGAAATAAGCAAGCACAAAATGATGTTCCCACAGCCATAAGTACAGCACTCCTCAGTAACCTGGAACCCCCCGGTCACAGCCAGCACTACACACCTCAGTGCATTATCCAAGCACTGAAGATTATCTTGTCAAGACCCTCAAGGGCAAAATCCTCCCTGGCACCCCAGGGAACAATGCCTTGAGGCCACTTCTGCATTTGTTTACACACCCAGGAGCAGGTCCTGACCCACAACGTTAAATATCCATAAATACTCGTTCTAAGTTCACTCCTTAATTAATCAGCTCCATGCTCAGCCCACGCCGTGCTGGACCCACAGCACCAAGGCTCAGCTGGGCCAGGGGCACGGTCAGAACCAGCTGGGCCAGGGGCTCACCCTGCAGGTACCTGTGTCACACCTGCACAGCAGGGCCGTGCTCCCAGGATCCCTGCGTGTCACTAACAGCAAGAATCACGGAATTGGTCAGAGTCCAACCACTCCCCAGCATTGCCAAGGCCACCACTGACCGTGTCCCCACGTGCCACATCCACAGGGCTGTGAAATCCCTCCAGGGATGGGGACTCACCCCTGCCCTGGGCAGCTGTGCCAGGGCTGGGCAGCCCTTTCCATGGGGAAATTCCTGCTGCTGTCCACCCTGAGCCTCCCCTGGCCCAGGCTGAGGCCGTTCCCTCTCCTCCTGTCCCTGTTCCCTGGCAGCAGAGCCCGACCCCCCCGGCTGCCCCCTCCTGTCAGGGAGCTGTGCAGAGCCACAAGGTCCCCCTGAGCCTCCTTTGCTCCAGGCTGAGCCCCTTCCCAGCTCCCTCAGCCTCTCCTGGGGCTCCAGCCCCTTCCCAGGAGATCAGAGCCCGGAGGGTGATGCTGGACAGCTGCTCAGCAGCTTCACCACTGTCTGGCAAGGAGTTCATGCACCCCCAAGACAGGCAAAGGCCAGCACTGGGGGCACTGGAGTTCCTGGTGAGGGAGCACACAGAGGTGCTGGTTTGGAGCATGTTTCTATATCCCGAGTCAGTCTCGGTGCCCCTGAGAACACCTGCACCTGCCCTGGGACTGCTGTGACACCGAGAGCCCCGAGCTGGAGCACAGCAGGGGCTGGGACACGGGCTGCAGGTGATGCTGGACAGGCACAAGGGGATCACAGGGCCCTCACTTCCCACCCGCAGTTACTGCGAGCATTCCTAGAAACAGGGAATTTCAAGAAGTGCTGAAGAGCTGGCGGACGGGAGGAAAGGCACGGGAAGCCGAGGCACTGGCTGGAGGGCTGGCCAGGGGCAGGAGCGACTCCTCCATTCCCAGGGCAGGGCCCATAGGAACTGAATCACCCAGTGCCATTCAGTGCTGGTGTGCACCAATACCTCCACACTCCGGCCCGAAGATGCAGCTGCTGCTTGAACGACCCCGTGGATCTTTGCTGCCTGCCTTTCACTCCCGATCTGGGGATGCAGCGTACATCCGTGCCTGTGCAGACACTCCTTCCCGGGAGCTACGTCTGCTCCAGAGCTCTCTAACACTCCCTGATACCCCCGTGGTGATTGACATGGAAACAGAAGCAGAAAAGGAGACATTCGTGCCTGTGTAATACTCTTCAGTCTCAAATTCAGATGTTGACTGGCTTATTTTTAAATGACAGCAACGATATTTTTAGCAGAGCACTTATTTCTCTTTAGTTTCACATGTTTATGCAGAACACCGAGTTAACCAACAACTTGTTCCCCTCACGGAAGTGTTACTGCCCTTACAGTAAAACATATCCAAACCTCAGCTCAACTCTGGGGGGAAAAAGAACCTCTCACCACAATGGCAAGGAATTTACAAGGAAAGGAGGAGAAAAAAAGCTGTATACTAAGACTTTTCCCCCAGACTTATACAAGTCCTTTACTGAGCTTCACGCTGCACAACAGCAGAGCTTGCTCCGGGTGTTCCAAGGGGTTTGGTCACATTCCTGCTCTCCTGGGGGTTGGGATGTGCCACCTCTGTCAATACCAGACTGAGCCTGACCCTCTCCTGCCATCCAAGGCCAGGCTGGACGGGGCTTTGAGCCACCTGGGCGAGTGGAAGGTGTCTCTGCCCGTGGCAGGGGCTGGAATCAGATGAGCTTTAAGGTCCTTCCAACCCAAACCAGTCTGGGATTCTGCTGGTCACTGGGCACTGCTGGAAACTCATTTCACACACTCCCATGTCATATTTTCCCTTTGAACAAACAAAATAATAACAAATCCCACCCCCTTCCAAGCCCCCCAAACCATGAAAAGCCAGCTTTGAGGGGAAAAAGACCATGTTTATATTTGTCTGCTCCTGCTCTTGATGGTAGCTCTGACACCAGCCTTAGTGACTCTCCCCATCCCTGTGCCCACTGCTTTTCCTGTCTCAGCATCCATACCCACCTCTAATTTCCTGCAGGACAACTCCAGGAAAGCATCAAGCATTCCTGTCATTTCCATCCCTCTTCATATCCACAATATATCCTATTTGCTGCATTTCTTGTTTCTCCACTGTTTTTCACTTGATTTGTGGGTGTAAAACCTTATCAGGCCAAAACCGTAAGTCAGTCCTAGGACACACACTGATATTTTAGTCAGATGGGAGCTACAAAAAAAAAAATTCCAGACCAAAGAAAGCAAAAAATTATCTTTGTTTAGGAAGTCCTGCCTGGCAGAGCTCCCTCAGCCTGGCAGCAGGTCAGGCTGCTGGGCCTGCTGCGTGACTGACAGCTAACAAGGGGCACCTACCAAGCAACAGCTCGTTTAACTCCTGCTAAGCCTGAGTGTATCCTGAGGGAATAAACCCCAATGAGATTCCTTTCCACTGCAACTCTGCAGAGCAGCAAAGTCCAGAGCTTTGGCAGGGCTGGTTTTGTCCCCATAAACTGGGATCGGCAATGTGTGGAATTGGGATTTCTGCATGTGCAAATTCAGGAACCAGCTGCATATTCAGGAAAGGAGAGAAAACTAAACCCAAAGACCATCCTTTGTTCCAAAGGCTTGTTTTGATTTGTCTCTGACTGTGCTGCTAAATCACAAAACTGGAATCATTATGGCTGGAAAGGACCTCTGAGATCACTGAGTTCAAATGTCAGCCCAGCACAGCCAAGGCCACCACTAACCCTGTCCTCGAGTGCCACGTCCACACGCTTTTTGAACACTTCCTGGCCAGACTGTGCCAGGGCTGGACAAGCCTTTCCATTAATTTTTTTCCTTGATGTCCACCCTGCCCCTCCCCTGGCCCAGCCTGAGGCCGTTCCCTCTCCTCCCTTCCCTGTTCCCTGGGAGCAGAGCCCGACAGGAGGTCCCCCTGAGCCTCTGTTTCCCAGGCTGAGCCCCTTTCCCAGCTGCCTCCTTCCCCGGGAGGTGAGGGGGCAGAGGCAGAGCAGCTGTGATGGGGCTGGGGGATGCCAGGAGCCCCCCCAGCTCAGGGCACCCGGGCAGCAGCTGCAGGGCTGTGCATGGAACATCAGGGAAAGAGCGGACACGGGTCAAAGCTGGGAGTGCCACACTGCGTGAGGAATCCTTCCAGAGGCAGCACAGCCAACAAAGGGTTCCCCAGGTGTGACAAGGCTGCCTGAACCCCCGGGCCAGCCCTGCCAGCCCTGCCAGGCGAGCAGAACCTGCCGTGGATGCTCCCAAACAGCTCGGGAAATACCGGGGCTGCCTTACAAACCCAAAGCCAGCACGCCTCCTTCAGCGACAGCTGGGAACGGGGAGAGCTCAGGCAGGGAAGAGCTGGGATCCACCAGTACAGCAAGTTTTTCATTAGTCATTAGTAGCCACGCTAGAAATCCCAAAAGCGTTTTGATTGGAGAGAAAAGGCTTTTACCCACTGCCGGCACCATCTGGGATAGAACGGATAAATCTTGACTGTTGAGTCCGTGTGTTCTCCAGTTGCTTATTATACTACACATCAAGCAAATAAATTTTCCTTCATGAGCACTCCATTGTATCATAAACAAGTGTCACAAACCCCAACACAGTGTCACCCTGAGCCCAGCGCTGAGGGGACAAGCAGCACAACAGGGGACATCGACAGTGACACTGGGAACAAGCACAGCAGCCCTGAGAGCAAACAAATCAATGCTGCGGCCAGCGACTGCTGCCCTGATCTAATGAAAGGTTAGAACAAACTTGGTTTAACACACCCTGGTCAAATCTCGCGGTATCTCAACCCTTTGTGCCTCACGTTGGGTAAAACCTTGATGGTTACAGGAATGGGATGAGCTTTGAGGACCCTCCAAACCCAGACCATCCCATGTTTCCATGATCCCATCCCAGGGAGCCTCGCTGAAGCCCAGCCTGCAGCCCCTCCCTGGGCAGCAGTGCCTCCAGGCTGGGTGAGCTGGGCTGGAACCACCAGCAGGGCAAAACCAGAGCCAGGAACACGAGGAGAGGGGAGAGAAAAGGCACTCCTGCAGCTTGAATTGACTCTTCTACAGAGTCCCTGCTTGCACATGACCTTGTCAAGGTCGAATGACCACAGCTCCAGTGCAACAGCTCAGACCCCAGGGTCTCTACTGGATTTAAGGAAGGCCAAGGCTCCGCACCCTGCTGCTGGCCTGTGTGTTTGAGGAAACCCATTTATCCTCCAGACATTCCCTCAGGCCTTTCCCAGCTGTCTCTCCTCAGGCACTGCCTCTGCTCCACAGATGAAATCCACGGAATCTTCATCTCAATTCCGCAGCAGCAGTGAATAACAAATCCCTGATCACGTGTGCCTGGAAGTAACTGCGGGTCTGCACAGGAATGAAGAGGTTTTCAAAAATCTGCCAGGATGTCATTCTCCATTAGAATCGTTTCTACAGGACTCTATTCAATTCCTGAGACCTTTGGGGGTTTATTTGGGCACGGCACATTTGACTGTAATTGGCAAAGGAAAATCAGGAACTACCTTTCCAGGTTAAATGACTGGTAGGAATGGATTAGCATTTTGCCACTGAGAGCAGCCAGCACTCCATGCTCTGGGGACAAGGAGGCTCTCTTCTCCTCTGCAGGCAGGTACATGCTCCTGGCCCTCTGTGGGCAAATAAAGACAGGATCCCAGGAGTGATTTCGTTTGGATTTCTGAAGTATTGGCTAATATTTGTCTGCTTTTGCCACGAAATATTTTCATACAAATGCTGCTCTGTGTCTTTCAATTGTTCAGTGCTGTTAGAGTCTCGCTCCCAGAGCGGTTGGAGGGGTTTGAATCCTACATCCCAGTCAACTAGGATGTGTAAAACTTTTAGGACTTGCTTTTTAAATTATTTTTCCATTTAAGCTGAGCCTCTGTTCCTGATCATACATGATGAGCTGCAGCACAGAAGGTGACAAGCTGAGAACACATGTTTTAAGGGAAAATGTTAAAGATCATTATTTAAAGGCCTTCACTCGTTAACATTCACTTGCTGATGCTACTTTGAATTCAAGCCATCTGCAATAAAAAGTAGTATTTTAGAGATGCATTTTAGGGAAAAAAAAAAAGTGAAGCAAAGTTTTACTCTTCATGTAGACTGACAGTGCACTGGGAAACTTGGTGAAACTTCACCACGTGGGAGGTGTTGACAACTGAGCATATACCAAGGGAGGGATTTACAGGCACACAGTTCCACAAATATATCCCAGACTGGTATTTGTCAAGACAACCCAAGAGCCTTCAGCACATTCTTTCAAGCTTTATTCAAGTGGGGTGTTATTTTCTCCATCAGGCCCTGGTGACAAATGCACTTTCCTCTGGTCAGCCCATTCTTGTGGCATTGGTGCCACTGGCCTTTTATTCACCACTGCAAACACTAGAATTCCTACCAGTCTGATATTTGCAGGTGAAGGACAAGGGGTTATGAGTCAGGAAGCTGCCAAGAGCCAACACAAACCAGACAGAAATTCCACTGCGAAGTAAAGTAATCAGCCAGTCCCTGAGAAACTTTTGGTTTCTGAGCACATATTAAGCACCCAGCAAGCCCTCACCCAAAGAAAGGAGCCCAGGTGCAGAGAGGTGGCAGGTTAAAGATGCTGCATGTCAGCTGAGAGCCCAGGCTGACAGCTGTGAGTCTTTCCTGCCAGGAAATTATTATCTTGTGCTACACACATTTCTCTGGATGTATCACAATGTCTGAAATAACAGGCAAAAGTCAACCCGACTCCAGTGTATTTTCTAATTTCTGCCTGCATTTTTAACAGTGTCAGTAGAGGCATCCCATGAACTGAAAGGAAAAGGAATCTGGATGAGATAAATCACATTTAAAAAGACTGAGGGAGCAAGCAGCTGGGAAAGAAAAAAAAAAAGCACTTTCTTTTTTTAGGTTAAATAGCACAGAATGGAATCAAAAGCCCAGACTGGTCTGGGTCGTGAGGGACCTTAGAGCTCATCCCATTCCACCCCTACCATGGACAGGGACACCTGCCACTGTGCCAGGCTGCTCAGAGCCCTGTGCAGCCCGGCCCTGGGCACTGCCAGGGATGGGGAGCCTGATTTCCCGATGAGGACAGGATTGCCATGGAAGCAGTTCTGAGACACGCAGTGCACGGAGTTCAGCAAACAGGAAATGCCCGAATCAGTTCCTCGGTGAGCACGGACACAGATTATTTGGCACAGCAATCCATCAGGGCGTGCATTACCCCAAACACCAACATCTACAGCTGCAGGGGAGATTCAGCAGCAACCACCGACCCTGGTGTTCCAACTGCATCACACGCGAGAGGGATTCCACAAAATCCCGAGGAATAAACGGACCAGGGAGGTGCAGCTGGGCCCCAGTGCCAGGCAGAGCCATCCCCTCCCTGGCACCCGAGAGCAAAGCTTCGCAAATCAGAGCCGTGGTTACGACCACACCGAAGGGAGAAGGGGGGAAATAACCTCAAACACAGAACGCCAAACAGCACACTTGAAAATGGAGCCTAAAAGCCTTTAGGCAGCAGATGGGTCACGTGCAACAAATCTGTCTGTCTGTCTATCTATCTATCACACATTATGTTCACATTTATAGATACATAACACAGGTAGGCACTGCTTAACAAGCACAGGCAGGCACTAATTAAGGTGCATGGGTTGGCACTCATTAGCGAGCACAGGTAGACACTAATTAAGGAGCACAGGTAGGCAGAAACCTCACTCCCTCCTGCTGCACACCGAGGGAGCACCAGCCCCTGCCTGCAGTGCACTTCAGATAAAACCTATAGGCTGCTCAGGCAGACACATTTAAAGCGATTTTTACAATTCACACTGCAAAAAGCTAAAAAAAACCAATTCGTCCCTGCTGCATATGCTTCTATTTTCCCTCTCTGTCCTCTAAACATTGGGATCAGATCAGGAGTGATGCATCGATTGGTCCAGGGAAGCAGTGAGAGGACAGAGGAGGAAAATAAAATACAAAATACCAAAAATCCCCCAAGCGTAGAGTAAAATGTGCTCACCAGGTAGCCCCGAGCGCGGATCCGAGCAGCCGGAGGAGCTAAGGACAGGTTTCCCCGGCAGGCTGCGGGCTGCGGGGCGGCGGGATGAGCTCAGAGCCGGCAGGCTCAGCCATTGCGGAGTCACTGCAGCTCCGGCAGCACGTCACGGCGCTCCTGGGCNCAGCCCTCCGCTCCCGAGCCCTCCTTCCCGAGCCGGGCGAGGATGCTGCTGGACGCTCAGGTCCGCGCTGCGCCTGCAAGGAGCGGCATTTCCAGCTCGAAGAGGAAGCCAGCGCTCTGCATCCAGCACAGCTGGAACCCGCCCGGAGCTGCTCCTCGAGCAGGGCGGCGTTGCTGAAAAGGGCAGGGGGGATTGAAGGGTATTTGGATTTAAAAACCAGCCTTTGCTCTTGCTCCTAGTGAAGGGGATGGGATCAAGTTATAGAATCATGGAATCACAGGCTGTTCTGGGTGGGAAGGGACCTCAAATCCTGTTCAGTGCCACCCCTGCCATGGGCAGGGACACCTTCCCCTCTCCCAGGCTGCTCCAAGCCCTCTCCAACGTCCCTCTCCAACTCTCCTGGAGCCCCTTTAGGCCCTGGAGGGGGCTCTGAGCTCTCCTTGGAGCCTTCTCTCCAGGTGAGCCCCCCAAGTCCTCCCAGCCTGGCTCCAGAGGAGAGGGGCTCCTCTGGACTCACTCCAGCAGGTCCATGTTCTGTGGAAATCCACACCTGTGGAAGTGCAGGGCCAGGCATTGGGGTGTACCTCTCACAGGAATGGCATTCCTGGGTTACCAGCCTGCTCTGAAGGCACGTGGGAGTGGTGGGAAGGTGGGAAAGGCAGGTGTTGTTCCAAAGCCCTCTAAGGTACAATCTGAGGACTCAAACACATGGATAAAAGCAGGTCTGTAACCCCTAGAGTGCTGTGTCCCACTACTCCTCATACCTGAGGAAATACCATGGTCAATATTCACACTTGCCCACTGAAAATTCCCCTTTCCATCAGAAACGAATCACAAATACACATGAAATAAATGCATTTGTGCACAAGATACTTCTAACAGCCCCACACCATGAATTCTCTACAAGCAAAGAGGGTATGGGGCACATTTGTTTGATTTTGTGTCTTTCTGACATGAGAAACAGCGAAGACTGGGAAGGAGACTGGGAACCATTCCCAGTGTGTATCCATGAACTGCTGACAGGAATGACAGAGGGATCTGAGTGCAGGGCTGGGAAGCAGAAACCTAGCCTGGAGCACAGCCTCAGCTCTAGAAAGGAGGGTCTGGGGGTTCTTTTCTGACTTAAACACTAGCTAACTATCTGGAACTTTCCATGGAAAATCTTCATTTTCCCTCCATCCAAAGCTCACGACTGTGCTCCAAGAAACACGTGGCTGCTGACCAGATTCCTTCAAAAGCTGTTCCTGTTTTTGTGGACAACCAATGCTGTGTTCCTCCTGCCTCTTCCCTGCTCGGTGGTTCAATTATCCTGTGCCAAAGGGACATGTAGTGGCACTTGGAGACAAGAGGACTGGCTGTGGCTCTGAGAGCTGTGAAAACAACAGCTTCGGGATAAATAAAACTGTTTTCTATTTTTAGAGCTGAATTGCAACACTTTGTGGCAGTTTGTAAGCAAAACAAGTCACGTTGCAGGCGGTGTTGTAAGCGACCTACAGCAAGAGCCCAGCAGTGGTTTGCATCACTCAAAGAATTGGGGTTTGTTTTTCAGCTGGCAGTTGCCCAGGAGAAGCATTCCCCTGGCAGCTTCCATGGGCTGAGCTGTACAAAAATGGGAATGGACTTTACAAACTTAAAGTTAGTTAGTAAAGAAGAGCTGAAAGAATTTTCATGCTCTGCTTTTCTGATTCGCACTGGAAGTGGTCAGAGTTTCTTCCATTGTGAGACTGAAAAGCAAACCAGCAGCACTCTGGGTTTGGTTTAACCCCTGGTTTGTGCCCTTCTCAGCTGTGCCAGCACACGGTTCTGAGCTCACTGTGACACCGAGCTCAGGTCGGGCAGGGATCAATCGCCCTGTGCAGCCACCACAGAAACAGGGCACAAAGCGTGTGGGGATTGCTGAGGGATGTGAGGCATGGCCCGGGACACTCAGCACAGCCCTGCCACGGCAGCAGCCACGCCACAGACAAGGCTCCTTCACTAACTCTCCAAATGGAACAAAACCAGAGGATCAGAAAATCGCAGGAGGGTTTGGGCTGGAAGGGACCTTACAGCTCAGCCCTGCCATGGGCAGGGACATTGCACTGTCCCGTGTCAACAGCCTGGGTAAGCGGGAGCAGCTCGGAAGGGACGCGAGAGCAGCTGGGTGGTTAATGATGAACCTTATTCCAAGAAATGCACAGCATAAAATACACGAACGGTTCGATTTCCAGAGGCAGCCTGGGAGGTTAATGACCAGCCCCTTGGTGGGATGGAGACAGGGAGCGCTCAGATTTCAGCGGGGTTTGAGCCTGTGTCTGCACAGGTGAGCAAAAGTCACGGAATCACCGAATCGTTTGGGTTGGAAAAGCCCTCCCAGCCCTTGGAGCTCCAGCTGTGCCCCATCCCCACCTTGTGCCCAGCCCAGAGCTCTGAGTGCCACCTCCAGGAATTCCTTGGGCACACATCCCAGGGATGGGCACTCCAAACCTCCCTGGGCAGCCCCTGCCAAGGCCTGAGCACCCTTTCCATGGGGAAATTCCTGCTGATTCCACCCTGAGCCTCCCCTGGCCCAGCCTGAGGCCGTTCTCTCTCCTCCTGTCCCTGTTCCCTGGGAGCAGAGCCCGACCCCCCCGGCTGCCCCCTCCTGTCAGGGAGTTGTAGGCACATTTTCCCAAATCAGTCCTGAAATTCCCACTGTCTCACATTGTACCACTAGGAAGTGGGTGGATTACTTTGACTTTTATTAGTAAGAAACTTCAATGAGTATTATCCATTTTAAACTAATGCAAGTTTATCACCGGTTTGGGATTACAAACAACTTCTGTGCAATGCCTGAAATACCTGTCCCTCACAGCTGGGCTGAGCCCTCATGTCAGGCCCAACCCACAGGCTGGAAACCAAACACAGAGTTGAAGCTGTCTGAGCAGCAAGCGTGTCTCCGTACCCAAACCATCGCCTTTGTTAGTCTGTGGAGGAGACGGGTCACTGTGTCTGGCTTAAAAGGAATTAATCAATACGTGGTTGGTCTGTGACAGGCAAGTAAATAAGATTAGAGCGAGTTCCAGCTGTGCAGAGGATCGCAGTGTAACAAATCAATAATCTTTCAAAGACTTCATCCAACAATGGGAAAATTCCCAGTTTTTCCTGATCACAGCAAAATGCGTTTCTGTCAATAACCCAAAATTTTTGCCATCAAATTTTACATGAAAATAAAAGCATTCACCCAGTGACTGACGGAAGAGAAGCTGTGGCTGCCCCTGGTGCCCAAGGCCAGGCTGGACACGGGCTGGGAGCAGCCTGGGACAGTGGGAGGTGTCCCTGCCATGGCAGGGGTGGCACTGGGTGGGCTGTAAGGTCCCTTCCCACCCAAACCCTCCTGGGATTCTGTGACTCCATGATTCTGTGACCCCCTGTCCCTCCTGAGCCAGGCAGGCCCTGTTGTGTGAGCACAGCGCTGAGCCTCCCGCTCCTCGCGCACCCGAGTTAGTGCTGACGGGAGGACAGGAGCACGTTCCCGGTAGGGAGAGCTTGCTGCACGTTCCCGAGGAACGGCTGCCTGTGCTCCGTGCCCGCAGGAGGGGAGGCTGTGGGCAGCAGAGAGCAGCAGAGCACTGCGGGGTGAGCACGGAGCGGGAGCACAGCAGGAATAAACACAGACACAAGGAACCTGCTCTTCGGACACATGTCCAATCAAAATTGGCGTTTTGTTCTGCCATGGACAATTCTCCCCTAAGTTCCTTAGTGGAACAGAACTGGTTTTTAATGATCCAAACAAAACACAAATTCCTCTGCAGATTTTCTACGCTTGGGCTCAAGGGAAGGTAATTTTGGCACTCCATGCTCGGAGGCGCAGATTGTGAGAGGCTCTGCGCACAGGATCCCTCCCTGTGCCTGCCCACCTGGGAGCGAACCTCTGTGCCCAGCTGTGAGGCTGCCAGGGCTCCTCCCGGGAGCCCAGAGAGTGGCCCTGGGGTTCTACAGGGACAAATCCTCCCCTGCCGGGGCGGCGAGGCCCTGGCACAGGCTGCCCAGAGCGGCTGTGCCTGCTCCTGGATCCTTGGCAGTGCCCAAGGCCAGGCTGGACAGGGCTGGGAGCAACCAAGCTGCTCCTTAAGGGCCCTTCCAGCCCAAACCAGCCTGGGATTCTACGGAAAGGAAGAATAAGGTCCCGCTTACAGCTCTCTGTTACAAAATCCCAGATAGCTGGGGGTGGAGGGGACCTCTGGAGATCACCCAGTGCACCTCCCTGCCCAGGCAGGGTCACCTGGAGCAGGTGCCACAGGAACATGTCCAGGAGGGTTTGGAATGCCTCTGGAGAGGGAGTCCCTTCCTGGGCAGCTGTTCCAGGGCTCTGGCCCTCTGTGGAAAGAAGTTCTTCCTGTTGAGGTGAAATTTCTTGTGTTTTAGTGCCTGGCCACAAACTAAAGTCCCAGGAGGCCTAAGGTGTGGAAAACGGCGTGTTAAGGATGACTAAAAGCTGGAGAACTGACTCTGAAAATGCCTTCGTGGGCTAAACCATTCCTCCTCTTTATCCAACAAACCATTCCTGCTCTTTATCCAGCAATCCATCGGCTACGCAGAGTGTAATGCCCACATCCATAACATCCTGACCCGCTCCTTCTGGGGAGGTTGTATTGCAATATTCCTCACTATTTGCAGTAACTCACGGACAACTTACTGATGTATTTCACTATTTTCACGTGGCTGCAGAAGGGCACAAATGAAAACAATTCCAGCCAAGACAGAAAAGTCTGCATGCTTTAATTAACACCTTGGCTAAATAAAATCAGGTTTTATGCATTTGTCTTCATAAAGCCCCAGCAGTAAATCAGTATCTGCTTTGAAACAACACAAGTTAAGTGGTTCCCACTGTCGGGAGCCCTGATGGCATCGCATCAATTAAAGACCAAAAGGAGGAGATTTATTTTTTATTTATTTATTTATAAATTTATTATTTATTTATT
>VZTG01005440.1:20246-35604 GCA_013397845.1 Melanocharis versteri | reverse complement strand
CAATCGCCATCGCCCCGGCCGGGACAGCGGGACACGCCCCCCGACAGACGGACAGCGGTAGACGGACGGACAGCAGGACTCGCCGATAAACAGACCGATAGACGGACGGACAGCAGGAAACGCCGATAAACAGACCGACAGACGGACGGACAGCAGGAAACGCCGATAGACACGGCGGTACGCGGNCGCCGATAAACAGGCCGATAGACGGACGGACAGCAGGACACGCCGATAAACAGGCCGATAGACGGACGGACGGACGGAAAACGCGATGGACAAGATCGACAGATAGGTCCTCGCCTCTTGCCCTCCCAGCGCCCGGCGCCAGCAGGTGAAGGCGGACGGGCGGACGGACAGAAAGACATCCCTACTTGCAAATCAGATTTCTAAAAATGAATAATTTGTTAAATGGACAAATATAAAAGACGAAAGATCTTAATAAGAATTAATACACAGTATAAAACTGAAAAACTGCAAGTAGATAACAGCATAACACAAACAGTGCACGATAGCAAGGTACCCGTATTAAAGCTGGCTAAAGGAATAGGATTGATTAGGAGTCGAATGTAACTTGCCACCGAAACACCGATAATGTGCACAGATTCCTTCATCGAATCCCTGCGGAGTGACCGTGAAGCGGCGTCCCCACTCACGGGAGAAACTCCGCATATTTCCAGGAAAATGTGTAGAAGATTTCTGCTTTGTGGAAGTTTGGTGTGGCTTTTAAAGTGAGTGTCTGTCAGTCATAAATGCAGCTTATTTTGCCAGGTCTCACTTTACCAGTGAGATGTTCATTGGCATTTGGGAGCTGCCAGCCCAGTGTTGATCCCATGGCTCCAGAATAACTCACTACAGGACAGCTCGTCCTGCTTGAGTTCCCTGGTTAACAAACAACAGGTAAACTCTCGTGGAGGGTGGGATGCCCTGCTACAACCATCAGGGGCAGTGCTCTTTTCTCTTTTCTCTTTTCTCTTTTCCCTTGCAGCACAGTCACACCACAGTGCTCTGCAGTTTCCTGCTCAGCTATAGGGTCAGGTCACGCACTTCCAATTTTGCAGAGACCAAAGTGCCCACGTGTTCCGTACACAAAGATGTGCCCGAACAGAAGCAGTTGCCGGGTGTGTCTTTCTGCTGGCAGCATTTCAACAACACACAACAGACACGGGGCTGTGCACCTTCCTTCTCAGCCACGTGTACTCTCACATTTCCCACTCTCGCTGAGCCCAACTCACGCATCCAGGAGCTGCTGCCACAAGAATGGACTAGGAATAAAATCCCAGGGCCGACCTGCACATTTCCCTTGCAGCTTATAAACCACACCAAACACGCTGCTGCTCTGTAGTTTTTTTCTCAGCAATCAGGTCACATTCAATCTCGCACAATCGGAAGGTAAAACAAAGTTTCCAGTTACAGCTCGCAGAGGAAAATGTGCCAGCACAGAAAGCTTTCTCTGACTTTCCCCATTGCAATTGCTAACTTGCACTCAGACCGCATTCAAGCGGCATTCACTGCCTTCCTGAAGTCTGGAAACTGCCCACACCCAACGGTCCTGGCATGTTTTTCTGTGCGAAGGTGTATCAGGATCTTTGGTCACTGCAAGGCTGGAAGGTGCGTGATGATGCTCACAGCTGAGGAGTGTGCAAAGCACCGTAATGGGAAAGTCATTTACAGGTTATGGGAAAGTAATTTACAGGTTGTAAAGGAAAGAAGGCTGCTACTTGATTGTACAACAGTACTGGCTGTTTGTTCTAGGACTTTCTGTATGGGAGCAGTTGCTGGATGTTTTGAAGGTGTTTGGTATCTGTGAGGATGACAGACTAGGATGGTACCTGGAACCTGAGGGAAAGCGCACGTCTCCAGCAGTATGAAGCAGTTCAACAGGTGTGAGTTATGTGTTGAGCCAACCAAGAGAGTTCTCAGCTGACACTCTTTGTGAACAAGATTTTTGCTGGACTGTTGCAATTTTGCCCCTGGGCTTTGAATGTGACTGTGGAAATAGCTGAGAAAGATGGTGTGAGGACTGACACCGTTTTGTGTAGTTGAAAAGCTGCAAAGAGAACAAGGGGTAATCCAACAACTGTTTCTTTCCTGGCACAGGAATTTGTATTGTCCCTTGACTGTGGTGAGAATTAGGGGTTTCAAAAGGAAGCTGAAGTTTCTTCTAAGCTGCATGTTGAATCCTCTCAGTCTCGCATAGAGACCTTCAAGATCCGCTGCTTAAAAAAAAGTTCCTTGAACAAAGGAGACAGTGCTGGGCATCACTTTTCCTCTGCAGTACTGCGTGACTCACATTGGTGTTATGCTTTTTATTTCAGCTATGGGTTTCACATTCACGTTGGAGGATATCAACAACACCATGCAAACTGGAGCTTTCCTTACAAACTAAATGTACTGTCACATCCTTTCACTCTGGCAGAGCCCAACTTTGAAACTTACCATGTCCAGCAATTCCCATACCAAAAGTCCTAGGAAAAAAAAGTAAGCATTTGCCTGCACTTTCCCCTTGCACCTTACAGACTGTGGCACACGCAGGTCTGTGCGCTCAGCTCTGTGTAGAAAAGAGGAAGAAAGAGGCTGTGCTGGAGCTCACTTTCCTTTTGCAGCCTATAAACCGCACAGCCAACAATAATTCCTCTTCCTTCCCAGCTATATGCACCACCACATTCTTCCAGTCTCCAAGAGGCAGGATCCGCAGCGGAGCTCTTCCCCGAACTGCTCGCACACGAATGGGGCCGGGCCAGAAAAACCTTTGGCTTTTTCCTGGGCGCTGTCAGCGCTCATCGAAACAACCACACGATGGCGGGGTGGACTCGCAAAAAGAACCAAAAGCACCGAGCCCAGCTGGAAACCACCACCAAGAGCCGAGCTGAAAACGTCCCTGCTCTCAAATCACCTGTGCCAGCCCAAAAAGATTTCGCTGATCTTCCTCTTCCAAGTACAACCTTGTCGCTGTGAGCGGCAGTAAGGAGAGCAGAACACACACCAAGCCGTAGAAAGCAGAAGTGTGTCAGACTTTATTTTGATTCTAACTTTTATACAGAGATATATACATAATAGTGATTGGACAGTGTCATCCCACCCTTCAGGGGGATTGGCTGAAGCCTTACAGCTTCAGTTAGCAAAACATAAGATTAGAAAGAGAGTGAAAATGTCCCAGTTTATCTTGTTTTCCTACAGAGTTCGTGAGAAGGAGAAAATTCTTAGGACTCCACGTCCACACAACCTCTTATTTGCACCACACTCGAACGGCAACGCAAACTTATTTCCGCTAATAAATGTTTTCATTCTCGCAGAGTGAGGCTACAAACTTGAAAACATCTGGCAAAAGCCCAGCTCGCAAAAGTGCCAGCTGAGAAAGCTGTTGCTGCTACAGCTTCAGCTGCACCCATCGAACTGCACCACCCTCCCTGCTGTCTGCACTGGCCTTCCCAGCTCTGTGTACCATCATAACCCCCGAGCCTCACAGGATCCAAAACTGGACACTACCCCTGACTGCTCAGACACTAAAGGTCGCAGGAACAAAAGCCCAACAGTTTGGCTTTTGCAGTCTCACTCTAACAGTTCAACAGCTCTAACCGATAGAACTGTATACCAGGAAAAGCAATTAACATCATCAAGACCACCCAGTGCGCGAATCCGAAATTGTTTTCTTTGCCAAAGAACGGAACTATGAGTCCATCTCGAAAGAAATGGGATCGCCTCCTCCAAAATAGAAGACATCTGTGCATTGATCCCAGTCACTCGTGCCAGAACACTGTTATGCTGTTACATTATTTCCCTGGGCACTACATCAGCTGCACAGCAAGAATGAGGATTGCCCAAAAGCCAGGTACTGCCAAAAATTTTGTAAGACCACCTCTGAGCAGTGGAAATGACACGCCAAATTGAATCTTTCAGCAGACCACCTCAAATATGGACACCAACTCCACAATTGTACAAGTCGATGGTCCACAATGCTTCCATACCAAATATGCAGAGAGAGAAAGCTGATGCCGCCCTTTACCTCCACTAGGCAGCTTCTTATCTGCATCTGAAACACTGGAGTTACATGGAGTTACATCCTTTCCTTCCCATGCAAAAGCACTGTCGTCCTCATTCAGGAACTTACCAGCTGAAAGCTGGACAGCACCTCCAGTGTGAAATGCATCCAAGCACTCTGAGCCATTGGCCTTGCCTTGCCTTCAGCACCACTGCCTAGCTTCACCCAGCCGACCCTTGCCTAGGTCTCCCTTGCCCTGGCCTGCCTGCAAATTCCTTGCTTTTCTTTGCTTTTCCTACAGCTCCTTTGCCCTGCCTTGCCTTGCCTTGCCCTGCCTTGCCCTGCCTTGCCCTGCCTTCCACGCAGACAATGCAATGCAATCGGAGTGCAGGCAATTCTAGGCAAGTCAAGGGAGAGGTAGGGAAGGCAAGACCAGTGAGGGGAAAGCAGATGGAATGCTGGGTGAGAGAAGGTTCAGAAGCTGTAGGCAAGGCTGGGCATAGGAAGGTCAGTCCAGGGATGGGTAGGCCAGGCAGGGACAGGGAGGGATAGGCAAGGCAAGGCCAGGCAAGAAAGGGAAGGCAAGTCAAGGCTGGGAGTGGGTATAGAGGGCAATGCAAGGGAAGGGAAGGGTAGGAAAGACAAGGGAAGTCAAAGGAAAGGAAGGCAAGGCATGGCCAAGCCTGGGAAGAAAGGAGGAGGCAGGTCAAGGCCTGCCTTGTGTATGAAAGGCAAGGCAAAGAATTACATAGGGAGGGAAAGCAAGACAAAAGGAGGAGTGGGAATGCCAATGGAGAGGTTTGAAGTGCAAGGAAGGACACAAAGGGGTCAGTAAGGCAAGGGAAAGGCAGGGCAGGACTGGCAAGAAAACGCATGGTTAGGTAGGAAAGGCAAGGCAAGGCAGGGGGAGGCAAGGCAATGAGAGCCATAAGAAGAATAGGCAAGGCAAAGCAAGGCCAGGAAAATATGGGTAGGGGAGTCAAGGGGGGATGGGTGAGCAAGGCAATGCAAGGCAGCGGAGTGGGTAGGAAGGACAAGGAAATGCAGGTTTGGGTAGGAAAGGCAGGGCAAGGTGTGGGGAGGCAAGGCAAAGCACGGGAGGGTCAGGAATAGGAAGGATATGTGGAAAAGTTATGGCATGGCAATGGAGGGGTAGGCAAGGCAGTGAGAGCTGTAGGAGAAGCAGGCAAGGCAAGGCAAGGCCAGGGAAAAGAGGTGAGGAAGAAATGTTTGAGGAGGCCATTCAAAGCAATGAATGTAGGTGGGGCAAGGGCAGGACACAGAGAGGTTGGTGAGGGAAGGGAAAGGATGGTCAGGAATGGGAAGGAAATACACGGTTCGGTAGGAAAGGCAAGGCAAGGAGAGTTGTAGGATGAGCAGGCTAGGCAAGGCAAAGCCAGGTGAAAAGGGGTATGGAAGTTAAGGTGGGGGATGTGTGAGAAAGGCAGTGCTTGGCAATGGAGGGATAGAAAGGGCAAGGGAAGGACACGGAGGGGTCAGGAAGGCAATGCGAAGTTGGAGACGGAATGGCAAGGGAGAGGATGGACATGGAAAGGTCAAGTAAGTCAAGGCAGGGGTAAAAAGGGTAAAAGCAAGGAAAGGAAGGACCTTGAATTACCCTGCCTGCCCATCCTCCACCTTGAACTACCTACCCCTCTCTTCCCTGGACTTGTCTTGCCTTGCTTGGCCCTTCTTAGAGCTGCCTACTTTAACCTTGCATTGCCCAGCTGAACCCTCCATTTCCTTACCTTCCTACCGCCGCATTCCCTTGCTCACCCATCGCCCACCTTGACTTCCCTACCTCTTTTTCGATGGTCTCACCCTGCCTCCTTCCATGGCTCTCATGCCTTGCCCACCCCTCCCTTGTCTTGTCTTGCTTTGCCTTCCTTACCCCACATATCCCTGCCATTCCTGACCATTCCTTGCTTTGCCCTGTTTGCCCACACCCTCCACCACCTCACAGACCCCCACATCTTTCTCTTGCCCTTCCTACCAGTTCCTTACCTCGCATTGCCTTGCTCACCCCCCGCTGCCTTGACCTGCCTGCCTCTTTTTCCCTGGCCTTGCCTTGCCTTGCCTTTCCTGCTTCTCCTATGACTCTCACTGCCCTCCTATGCCTGCCTTCTGTTTCCTTGTCTTTCCTACTCTGTTCTGCATATCCTTGTCATTCCTGACCATGCCTCTCCTGCCCTCTGTGTCCTCTGTGTCCTTCCATTGCCCATCCCACGCCTCCATTGCTTTGCTCTGCCTTCCTACCCATCACCACCCTGCTTCAGTTCCCTGCCTCTCTTTCTTGGCCTGGCCTTGCCCTGCTCTTCCTATTACTCCCCTTCCCCACCTTTCACTTGCCTCTCCTTGCAAAGCCAACCCCTTTCTTGCCTTGCCCTGCTGCCCCTCCCTTGCCTTTTTTGGCCTTGCATGCCCATCCCCTGGCTTGGTCTGCCTACAACATTTTTCCCTGGCCTTGCTTTGCCTTTTCTGCCCCTCCTTTGCCTTGCCTTGCCTTTCATACCCAAACCTTGCATTACTTTACTGACAACCCCCTGTCCTTCCCTTGCCCTTTCTGCCACTCCATTGCCTTGCATTGCCTTGCTCACCCATCACCCACCTTGACTTCCCTGTGCCTTTTTTCCGGCCTTGTGTTGTTTTGCCTGCTCCTCCTATGACTCTCATTTCCTTACCCACCTTGCAGTTGCCTTGCCTTGCCTGTCCTACCCACACCCACATATCCTTGCCATTCCTGAGCATCCCTTGCTTTGCCACTCAATACCTTTTTCTGGTGAAACCCCAGTGTTTTTAAGGCTGTTTTGAAATGAGTTCAGTGTCCAACCCAGTTCTTTCAGTGCTGCCGTGTTGCCACAGGACCTGTTTCTCAAGGCCCAGGAGGGTGTTCCGGGCAGGGGTGTGAGGCACAGGGTCCATCTCCAGGCATCCACTGGAGCCTCCCACCATCGTCAGCACGCAGCCTTGCCTTGGCGGGTTTGCAGCAGTGTGATGCCATCGATCTGCCAGGCCTCCCCACACTGAGATTTGGACCAATGCCCCCCAGACCACAGGGGCTTCACCCACTTGGCCCTCTTGATGGCAGTGCATGTTTCACAATCATGGATTACTCAGGGCATAGTGTGCATGGCTAGCTAAGCCCACCCCTCAGTCATGAGCCCATTGGTGTGTCGCGTCTCTTCCCTGATGACCTGAGGCACCATGGGCTCACCAGGCTAGAAATAACTCTGCCTTGTGCTGCCAGGCCAGATCTACCTGTGACACTTTGATCTTGGCAGCCTGACCAACCTGTTCGTTGTTGTGATGCCTCTCATTAGCCCAGCTCTTAGGCACCTGATGGACGTCCATGAACAGCTTCTCTACCCTGGGCAGCGATGTCTCGCCACGCTTCAGCAACCCCAACGATGGGTTTCCCTCTGTGCTGCCAGCTGGCCTTTGTCCATCGTGCCAGCCACTCCCCTGAGTGTTTGCTACCAGCCATGAGCCAGTGTAGAGGTAGAGTGTTGGCCACTTCTCTTGTTCAGCGATATCCAAAGACAGCTGGACAGCTTTCAGCTCTGCAGCCTGACTTGATTCACCTTGTCCCTTGAGAGTTCCCTCGAGTGGCCCCATAGCCGAGACCCCAGTCTGCACTGGCGAGGCATGGAAAATGTCCTCCCCAAGCTCCTTTCTGAGTTTCTGATGGCTCTCTTCCATCCTCTCTTCCATCCTCTCTTCCAATTTCCGCATATGCTCGATCAGGTCTGTTTCCATGGCCAAGATTTGTCGGGGCATGGACAGTATCTTCATATGTCTGGAGCTTTCTTGTCACAGCACCCACAGTCTCATTTTCTTCATCCCATTGCAGCCTCTCTAGGAAGTGGGAGTATGCTTCTCCAAGTCGTGTGAGTTCCAACCACACCAGTGTTGCACATTTTAAAAGCTCTGGACTTTTAGTGGCTTGGTCTTTATTTGAGAAAATGATCTGTAGGACAGCCACATGTTGGATTCCTTGCTCAGTGGATTTCCAAGGGCCTTGCTGCAGGTGGCATGGACAAAATTTGGATTGTACATTTGAAATTCAGTACAGCCAAGGATTGCTTGCAGGCAGAAATGGCCAGGACAGACTGGTCCGGCCAGCCTTGATCTCACATGGGCTGCCTCTAATCTGCACCTAAAACACCAGGGCTTTGTGCTTTCCTTCCTATGGGAAAGAACTGTCATTCTGGTCCTGGAGCCACAGCAAAATGTGGATTGCCTGTCCAAATTTCAGTTTGCTCGAGGATTGGTCCCAGACAAAAGCTGCCAGGACAGATGGGTCTGGCAGGATGTGACCTCCCCTGGGCTGCCTCTCATCTGCTCCTGAAACACTGCGGGTCCATGATGGCCTTGAGAGTCTCAGGGGAAGCAGGCATGGCAAGGCAAGGCCTGGAATGGCAGCAGGAAAGGGGTATCCAATCCATGTGAGGAGGGGAGAGAAGGGTAAAGCAAGGCAAGGCAGGGGTTCAAAGGCAAGGCAAGGCAAGGGAGAGGTAGGCAAGGCAAGGGAGAGGTAGGCAAGGCAATGAGAGTCCCAGAAGGAGAAGGAAAGGCAAGGCTGGACCTGGACAAATGGGCAGGGAATTCGTGTTGGGGATGGGTGAGCAAGCCGATGCAAGGCAGTGTAGGGGTTGGAAGGGCCAGGAAGGACAGGGATGGGTCAGGAAGGCAAAGGAAGCGATAGTCAGGAATGAATGGGAAATGCAAGGTTGTGTAGGAATGGCAAGGAAGTGCAAAGGAGGTGCAGGCCTGGCAAGGCAAGGCCCTGGAGGAGAGCAGTAGGAAGGTCAAGGGTGGGGCATGGGCATGCAAGGCAAGGCAAGGCAAGGCAAGGGAGGCTCAGCAGGGCAAAGCAAGGCAAGGGAGAGTTCCATCGTAGTGCTGCTCCCAGACAAAAGCTGCCAGGACTGACAGGTCCGGCTTGCCTTGAGCTCTCGAAAGGTGCCAGGACTGACAGGTCCAGCTTGCCTTGAGCTCTCGTGGGTCGTGTGTAATCTGCTCCTGGGTCCCTGGGGCTACAGAGGAAATGTGAGGAGCAGGCGACACGGCAACAACTGGAGAAAGAGGGTAGGGAAATCAAGGTGGAGGATGGTTGAGCAAGTCAATGCAAGGCAATTGAGTGAAGGAAGGGAAAGTAAAGGACATTGAGGGGTAAGAAAGGCAAAGGTAGTGTGCTGATTTGGCACGGCCTGATTTTTTGGTAGCGGGGGAGGGCCACAGGGGTATCTTCTGTGAGAAGCTGCTGGAAGCTTCCACCGTGTCCGACAGAGCCAATCTCTGATGGCTCTGAAGACGGACATGCTGCTGGCCCACTTAGAGCTAATGCCCAGGAACAGTGTGCTGGTGCCTTTGAAGGGGATCAGTTCCTGGATTTTCTATTTTGGAGGAGTAAAGCCTATTTCTTTTGATGGGCTCATAGTTCCCCTCTTCGTTGGGTGCACTTCAGTGGGTGCAGTTGAAGTTGTCAGCACCAACAGCTTTCTCAGCTGACACTTTTGTGAGCTCTGTTTTTGCCCAATGATTACAAGTTTGAAACTGGATTCTGTGAGAGTTGAAAATATTTACTAGCAAAAAGGAGTTCTTGTTGCCGTTTGAGTGTGGTGCAAAGAAGAGTTTGCACCTGGAAGGGGAAGATCAGCGAAATAATTTTGTCCCGATACAGGTGATTTGAGAGCAGGGACGTTTCCAACTTGGCTCTGCCCTCGGGGTGCTTTGGAGCTGGGCTCGATGCGTTTGCTTCTTTTGCGAGCAGACAGGGCCATCGTGTGGTTGTTTCCATGAGCGCTGACAGCGCCCAGGAAAAAAACAAGGGTTTTTCTGGCCCGGCCCCATTCGTGTGCGAGCAGTTCGGGGAAGAGCTCCGCTGTGGATCCTGCCTCTTGGAGACGGACAGAATGCGATCCTGCATCTAGTGGGGAAGGAAGAGGAGTCATTTCATTGTTGGCTGTGCAGTTTATAGGCTGAAAAAGAAAAGAGAATTCCAGCACAGCCTCTTTCTTTTAGAACCTTTTCTGTGGGACATGCTCAACATGTAATGCGCACCCTTTGAATCGCATCCACCTCCTGGGAGATTTGCAGCTTTCTCTCAAGTACCATCCACTCTGTCACTCTTATAGATCCAAACCCCTTCAAAACGTCCTGCAACTGCTCTCACACAAAATAGTCCTAGAACAGAAAGCCAGTGTTTACGTTCATCTTCCCCTTGCAGTCTCTAAACTAGACTGGACACACTAGTGATTTGCAGTCCCTTTCTCAATTATAGAAAGCATCACATGCTCTCAAAGTGGCAGAGTCCATCGCTAAAGAGAAGCATTTCCAGCTGCAGTTTGGACTGAGAGATGTGCCAGGACAGAAAGCATTTGATGACCTTCCCTCTTACCTGTGATATTCTCAACGCAATCTCGTTCACACACCTTCAGTGTTGCAGCTATATCTTACAGAGAAGTAAGTGTCAGGATAGAAACCATTCCTAAATTACCCCCTTCTTCTATCAGCCTTTAAACTGCTCATGGGGTGCTGAGGCCATGCACCTTCCTTCTCACATCTATGTGCCATTGCATTTTTCAACTCTCACAGCTCCCTTTCAAACATCCAGCAGCTGCTCCCGTAAAAAGGCTCTAGAAGAAAAAGGCAGCGCTGGGCTGCACCTTCCCCTTGCTGCATGCACATCAAACTCACCGATGCACTCTACAACTTTCCTTGTCCACTACATCTTACCATAATGTTCTCTAGATCTCGGAGTCTGAAGCTAAATGGAATTGTTTCCACATAGGGCTCGGACAGGAAAATGTGCTAGACCAGGTAGCTTTTGCTGACTTTCCCCATTACCACTGATCACTGGGATTCGGAAGACGATCGAGTGGCAGTCACGCTCCTCTTGCAGCCTGTACCCTGCACGTTCACCCACGGTGCTCTGCGGGTTCATTCTTCCCTTGTGTAAGGTTTCGTTCTCCCTGAGTGTGATGAGTCCATGTACTTCTCTCACAGAACACTGTGCCAGCACTGCAGCCTCCAGCGTGCTGCTTCTGTCGACACGGGCCGGTGCCATGCACTTTCCTTCTCAGCTCTAAGTACCATCACATTCTATCAGGCTTGAAGTCTGAATCTAAAAGGAAAAGTTTTCCAACTGTGTCTCGCACAGACAACTGTGCCAGGACAACAAGCTTGCCTGGAGCTTGCTTTACACGTGGAAACTTGTATTTGTACCACAGTCAAGTGGCAGTTCTCTTTCCTTTACAACCTGCAAAGTGCCATCACATTGCTGAGCTCTGCTTCCTTCTCAGCTGAAAGTGTCATCATGGACTTTGCTGCTCGTAATGATCAAAGATCCAGATACACCTCTCGCACAGAAAAAATGTGCCAGAACAAAAACATTTTCTTCCCGTCACCCAGATTGTAGTGGTTTCTTGAAGGGCTTAGAGATTAAAGAACTAATTCAGGAGCTGCTTCTCTCCTGGCACATGTTGTTGAAATGCTGCCAAAACAAAGACATACCTAGCAAGTGCGTCTGTTCTGGCACATATTTGTGTACAAAAGCATATTGACATGTTGGTCTCTGCAAATTAAAAAGTGCACGATCTTACTTGAAGCCAAGCAGAAAATTGCAGAGCAGCAGAATGAGAATGCAGTTCAAGCGATGCAATAGAGAAAGAGGTCTCCACTTGTGGTACAAATGCAAATTTCCACGTGTAAGGGGCATGGTCTGAGCAAGCTTCTTGTTCAAACTACAGCAGCAGAGGCAAAGGCTGACTGTTGCACATGCACTAAAAGCCCATCCTCTATGAGAAATCAACTCTCCTGTGTATCTGTCCTTTTGAATTCTTAGCCATGCAAGGACAAGCAGCT
Organism: Melanocharis versteri; assembly: GCA_013397845.1. Taxonomy (NCBI): domain Eukaryota; kingdom Metazoa; phylum Chordata; class Aves; order Passeriformes; family Melanocharitidae; genus Melanocharis; species Melanocharis versteri. The sequence goes on along the minus strand of VZTG01005440.1, from coordinate 23,759 downwards.
CTATTATGCATTTTCACTGAAGAAAGCATCATGCTCCCCCTGAGCAAGGAAGGGTTTGTCCCAAACCTGACATGACACTCCTGGGTATGCTGGGAAAGCTCACTCGCTCCGTAGGGCTTGGGAACTGGAAATGCCACAGAGCCTTAAAATTAATAAAATAGATGGAAATGGACAATTCAGGTAACTACAAGTCAACAAGTTCCCATAACCACTGACATGATGGAAGCGCTTCTCAAGAAGTTACAAGCAAGAACTCAGATGGACCTGATGCTATGAAAAGAGTTATGTTCTCGCACCAAACATGCAATTAAGTTCAGAGACAATAATAAAAAGATGCCAAATGTGTTGTGTAAATAACCCAAATCCAAAGAAAGCTGCACATTAGTGATGTGAAAAGAGGAATACTTCCCAGGCAACACTGGCAGATAGATTTCTCTGAGTTGCCAAAGTGTAAACAATATAAATATCTTCCTGTTTTAGTGGACACCTTTTCAGGATGGTGGGAGCCTTCCCTTGCCACACCAATCATGCCAGGAAAGTCATCAAAGTACTACTAAAGGAAATAGTCCCTATACTTGGAATTCCTGAATGATTGTCCTCAGTCAATGGGCCCCATTTTATTTCAGAAGGAAATATTTTACTGTCCAAGGAGTATCAAAGTTCCTCCTGTTTAAATGGGATTTACATACTCACTGGAGACCACAGGCTTGTGAAAAGGTGGGAAGAATGAATCAAGATTCTTTTAAAAAAATACTAATTTTTTGCCAGGAAATGCAGGTCAGATAGGTAGATTTCTCACCCACTGCCTGATAAGGTAAGGATCACAATAAGGTAAGGATCACTCCATGAGTCACAGAAGGAGTGAATCCTTTTGAAATATTGTATGGGAAGGCATATCTAACTAATAGTATGGACAATTGAAGTGATCAGATGATGCTAAAAAGAAAGGCATGGTAAAAGATTATTTGCTTTCTCTTTCTTTTGTTTTATGTTCTTCACATAGGTGGTCAGTGAGCACATTTGTCCCTGGACATGTCACTACACAATTTTCAGCCAGGAGATTTGGTTTATATTCCCAGGTGTAAAGCTGGACTGCTGAAAGAAAAGTGGAAAGGATCTTGCATTGTCCTGGCTCAATTATTTCAGTAGCTCCATTGATGCCAGTTTGCTGTTAAGCTGTTATAGGATTCAATGTTTGTATGTGTGTTCTTTCAGGTTATAGAATCGACTATGTTTTTTCAAAAAGGAGGTCAGAGTGATTGTTTCCTGAGGAATCCTGGCAGCTGGGGTCCAGGGGCAGAGCTGGGCAGGTGGGTTCGTGGGTGCAGCCACCCTGAGCTGCTGTCCCGGCTGTGCCACAGCTCTGGCAGCCACCGTGGGGCAGGAGATCAATGTTCCATCTTCCCATCCGGAGCCAGACAGGCTCACAGGATCGGGTGTGGGCCCTAGTGTGAAATGTGAATGGGGTGTCCTTCAGGAGTGAAAAAGGCAGTGCAGTGTTTCCCGGGGATTTTACTTCTTGATTAGGTCTCAGGGATTCACACGACCTTTAACAGCCGGTTGTCGGGATTCAAGCACACATTTATAGTCAAGCATGTGCCAACTGCTCTCCCGAGGTGTGGCTGGAATCTACCTGTGAGCTCTTGTTCCCAGCACAATGAAGAAAGCAATTTTTTTTTTTAATTTGGTGATGAAAGCAACTCAGGAGTTACATTGATGTTCATCACCTGTTTTAGCCTCGGATCCCACCACATCCTTTCCCAGGCTGTCACACAATGGAAGGGGAACAAACCAGCCCCGTGAACATACCCTGCACATTTCTTCATTTGACCTGGAATGGCAGGACACGATCTGCTGGGCCATCTCTGCCGCTCCGTGCGGGACCCAAGGTGGTGTCTTTACATTCCAGGGTGGTGAAAGGAATGAGGGACTTTGTCTTTACAAATAAACTGTGGGCCTGCTGCTAAATAAAGCTAGATACTGAGAGATGAAAGAAACAATGGGAAGGATTCCACTGATTGATGAATGGAATGAGAGAGATTTGTCTTTACAAACGAACTGTAGGTCTGCTAATAAATAAAATTGGATACTGAGAGATGAAAGAGGCAATGGGAAGAACCATAAATTCCATAAGGAATTCCACTGAGTGACACAAGGAAAAGATAAGGGGAGGGGGGTGACACATTAGAAGGGGGTATTAGGCGTTTCAGAAAGTCTGTACTTCTCAAGTACCTCAGCCAGTGGGGAAGGAGAGAGGGAAATGCAGCTGGGAAATTAGGATAAAAAGGAGGCTGTGTCCTCCAAAATTTTGAGAGACCCCAGGGGAAGTGTCCCATAGCCCCTCCCTTTATTCGAATAAAGAAACAGGACTCCTCTGTCTCCTTTTTGGACATAACCCTCTGGTGTTTGTGGATTAATTTTCCTGACAATAAGGATTTTCTTATTTTTTTAAGTGACTTTGGAGCCACCTTAAGGCTGGCTGTGAAAAGCTGGTTTACTGCACAGCTAGTTGAAGGGATGAAAACAGCAACCTCCTGTATTTCCTTTGCTCTTTTCTCATTCCCGTGTAGCCCATTTCAGTTGTATTCTCACAATCTGGAGAGCAGAATCTCTCACTTAAGTTTGGGCTTTGAGCTAATAGTCATGAATATCAATACCGAAAGTCTTTCCGAGGTTTGGCTCAGCCCCCTATATGCATTTTATAAAACTGCCTCTGGCCGCTGTTTAAATTTACTTTTTTTCCCCCCTGTTTATCTTGAGTGTTGAAACTCTGAAAGGGTCTGATGGCTTGTCCTCCCTCAATTTGCTCCCTCATTTATGGGGTGTGGTTAATATTTGCTTCTTGGCTTTGCAGAGGAGAAATTCCATTAACACACCACCAGACTTCCCTGCTCTTGTTGGAAACCAGTGAAAAGCTTCCTGCTGCCTGACCTTGCACGAGGCCATGTGGTTCTCGTTGCATGGGCAGCCTGTGGGTTTGTCAAATCACTCTCTAGAGCCCAAAGTTACCCAAGGCAGTGATGCTGGTGTGAAGAGCGTAATTCTCGCCTGGGGTTCTATGTCCAGCTCCGGGGCCCTCAGCACATGAAAGATAAATTCAAACCTGTTGGAATGATCACAGGGCTGGAACCCCTCTGCTCTGGAGACAGACTGAGAGAGATGGGGCTGTTCAGCCTGGAGAAGAGAAAGTTCTGGAGAGACCTTAGAGGCCCTTCCAGTGCCTAAAGGGGCTTACAAGAAAAAGAAAGTTGTAGAGAGATTTTGGACAAAGGCTTGGAGTGACAGGACAAGGGGAGAATGGCTTCACACGGAGAGAGGGCAGGGTTAGATCAGATTTTGGGAAAGAATTCTTCCCCATGAGTGTGGGGAGGCCCTGGCACAGGGTGCCCAGAGCTGTGGCTCCCCAGCCCTGGAAGTGTCAAGGGGAGGGTTGGACAGGGCTGGGAGCACCCTGGAACAGTGGGGCAGTGCCCATGGCAGGGGGTGGAATGACAAGGTGTCACAAACACCAAA
>VZTG01005440.1:0-19989 GCA_013397845.1 Melanocharis versteri | reverse complement strand
GTGTGAGCCCCCGCTCGCCCTCCTGCACTGAAGCAGCCCTCAGCCACCCACGGCAGCGGCCAGGGAAGAACGCGCGCTCCCGGCCACCGAGCTACCCACACACAGCCAGTGAGCCGCGATAGGACAGGGCTTGGAGCACCCTGGAACAGTGGGGCAGTGCCCATGGCAGGGGGTGGAATGACAAGGTGTCACAAACACCAAAACCCAACCCAGCCCAGTCTGCGATTCTACGATTTATTGCTGGTGAGTCTCTGCTTTTCACTCTGGAGGCTGGAAGTGTGATTTTCAAGTGGGTTGCAGCTTTCACGATTGAAGGCAAAGCTGCTGCTCTGTGTGTTTGCTTTTCACCTCTTCCCTAATCCTCTCCTCTGCCTTTTCTTCTGTGAGGCTGCTTTTGTGGGTCACCTTTTCTGGTGAAATGAGCTGTCACACCGAACTGAGGGGAAGGGAACAGGGGCAAGAGAGGTGTTGCAGTGCTTAGTTTGCAGATTTCACCTGTAAGCCCTGTGCAGAAAACACAGCATGTCTGTAGGGCAGCAGGCCCTGCAGATGTTTATTATCCACTGCTGTTTCTATGAATACAGGACTTCACAGAAAAGATTCAAACAGTGCTGTTCTTCTTGTAAATGGAATTGTTTTTATTCTTGCTAGGTAGCAAGTGCCAGCTATAGCTTGAGAAGGAAATCACAAAAGCACAGAATGTCCTGAGCTGGGAGGGGCCCACAAGGATCATTGAGTGCAATTCCTGCCCTGCACAGGCACTCCAACAATCCCACCCTGTGCCTGAGAACCTTGGGGCTGTGACCACTGCCCTGGGACCACAACCTGGGCTCCAGATTTGCTTGATGGTTAGTTCAGGTTTACGAGATATAAATTTTGTAGTGAAAAAGGAAAATGTTGATTGATTGCATAGGGTGTTGTACTGTGTTTGGTAATTTGATGTTCACAAAAATGTTTTATGGATGTCTATGAAGTTGCAGGTGCTAACATTCTTGTGGAGGAATGTACCAGCGGAGATAACTTTTTGTATTTAAATCGAGAGAAGCATGATTTAATTTCACTTAAAATGTGCTCTTTTGCCCATTATACCTTGGAGGGGTGTATTCTAACCTTTTAAACATTTAAAAAAAAAGCAAAACAAATCTGTGATTAAGTATAGGTGGAGCACTTAACTTAGTGAAAGTCAGATAATCTCTTACTGATATCCACAATTAGCAGAACTGTTGCAATCAAGATCTAGAAATACAGAAACATTAATATTAAACACAGGCAGCTCAATTATCTAGCAGTCAAGATAGAGAATAATGTTCTTCACTAACACATTTTTTTCTTTTGTTTTTGCATTTTAATGTGTGTAATTTAATAAATACGGATGTATTTAAAACTCAACTCATATCCTCCCTAGTTTATGACAACTGTGTGGCAAGACTTTCCCGTTTAAAGAGATGTTGAGCTGGAGTGGAAAAAAGGTTTTGTGGAGTAAGTGTGAAAGATTAAAAAGGGATAAAAGGGCTTATATTCTTTTCTGCCTGTTTAGCGGTATGAAAGTTCTGGCAATGAAATCCTTCCTGGCTCTGAAGGAACAGGGAAATATGATCTTTTATATCAGGTATTCATGGTATATAGTTACAACATAGAGGAGAGGTCTTACTGGAAAATGCTTTTCTCCTGGCACGGCTCACCTGTGATCTGCTGGGGTGTGAGGCAAGGACAGCTGCAGCTGCAGGTGCAGGTGGCATTGCAGCATCTCCCCTCACGGCTGCAGCGCTGAGGGGCAACAGCTTTCCTAAGCAATCCTGCAAGGTTCCCGATACTTCCCTGTTTCTGCATCAGGACAGAACCACCTGGGCCAAAGAGCTTTTTAGTGAAGCAAAGGTTGGAAGAAAGACACTTCCTAGAATAGCCAATATCCTGACAGAGATGCAATTTTTTATTTTTTATTTTCAGAAGGAAGCTTAATTCTGCACTGAGGTGAAAGTTAGCTGAAACTCATACCTGCTGGCCTTCTTCTGCTTAGCTCTTCCTCAGTTCTTTCTCTCCTCTGACTGAAGAACTGCAAGGCTGACCAAGCCAGCCAACTGAGTGTCTGACCAGCCCTATACTAACTGAGTGTGTCGTTCCCAAATAGGTGTAAATCTCACCCAGAGTAGAAGCCCTTGAGAAAGTCACGAATCATATGCCATTCAGCAAGTCAAATTCTTGACTGTTTTCTTACTACTGTTGATTCAACTGTAAATTACTTTAAAATAGCACTTGAAATGTGTAATTTTCCATACCAGCAAATTCTTGGTACCATAAGAGAAACTTTGTGCTGGGAAGGCACTATAAACAAATGGCAATGCTGGCATATATAGATTTTGTCTTCCTTCAGATGAAGTTATCTTTTCATTTCAAAGGTTAGTGGAAGGATTTTTGGGTATATCATGATCAGGTATACAAGTGTCAACCCTCTGCTACAGCTGCAGCATAAGGACTCAAGTTGTTTAAGCACTAAATTGAAGTTCTACTTTCCATTTAGCTGTCATTTTCCCCTCCCTCTTAATTCTTACGCTTAAAATGACAGTTAAAATATTTTCTTACCTGCGGTAAAAACAGTGGTATGTTTATCCTGTTAGGACAAACTGCTTATCTGAAAGGCAGAAAGCTGAGATGACCAAGAAAACTGTTAGGAGAAGGAGGCCTACAAGGGAGCTGGAGAGATACTTTGGACAAGGACCTGGACTGACCAGGCAAGGGGGAATAGCTTTAAGCTGCAAGATGGGAGATTTAGATTGGATATTGGTAAGAAATTCCTCCCTGTGAGGGTGGGGAGGCCCTGGCACAGGGTGCCCAGAGAAGCTGTGGCTGCCCCATTGCTGGCAGTGCCCAAGGCCAGGTTGGACAGGGCTTGGAGCAGCCTGGGACAGTGGAAGGTGTCCCTGCCCATGGCAGGGGGTGGAATGAGATGGTCTCCCAGGTCTCTTCCAACCCAAACCATTCTGGGGTTCCTGTTTATGTTCTTCAGCTGGCCAAAGCTGAGGAGGGAGAAGAAGAAAGGGAAGCACAAGAGACCATCTCCCTAAGAAGGGTTTGTGAGGGTAAGGAAGACCCTTGCACTGAGGTTCAGAGTGGAGTCCCTTGCTTTCCAACCTCCTTACAAAGCCTAGATTCAGCTAGGTCTAATCTTAGCCTCAGATTTCGACAATGGTTTATGTTTAATGGAATTATCTATACAAAGTTTATCATAGTTAATACTGAACAGCTACATGTTTTTTTTTATTATTAATTCAGCATGCTATCAGTCACTTACTGAGGATCTCTTGCAACTAAGAAAACTCTCTGCCTTGGGCATGGAAGGACCTCTTAATTTCAGGTAAGGGATCTCAGAGCTTGAGTGGTGCCTCAGTTCAAGGGGAGAGTCACTGGTATGCAGTCCAGCTGCCACTCAGGGACTGCTCAAATTTGGCTTCTCCTGACGGTAATATTCATAGAATGAAGTAGCTGACTGCTAGTCAGTAGTACAGAGAAGATAGATGTCTTCGTTTTAGCTCTGTTATCTTCTTCTGTACTTTAGTTATCTTGCACTTTTGGGCTTTGAAACCACCTTTCAAAATGTTTTTCCAAGGCACCTTCACTTCCTCGTACGCAAGCCAAGAGCTTTCCAGCTCACAGGGCCAGCACACGGTGTGAGCATATTTACTTCCCTGTACCTAAGCCAGGAACTTTCCAGCTCGCAGCCACAGGGCGTGGGGCCTGTTGCTCCATAGTCAGCCTGATCCAAAATACAGCTGAGGGTCAAATGTATCTGTGAGAGGCAACACAGCAATATTTATAAAACTGCCTTTGGGCCTCAGTTGCCATCTCTCTGTGTCACTGGTTATGTTCCTATATTTGCAATTTTTTTTCAATGGACAGGAGAGTTTTCTTCTAATTACAAAATTCAGTGTCAGCTCATGACTGGTTGTTACGAATGGAGGCGAGAGCTCAGACAAGTTCTGCCTTTGACTCAGATTTCTGGCAGTAGCTCTGCTTGAGGCAGCCTGCACCCCAAATGTCTCTCGTTTGCAAGTTCTTAAGAATGGCCAATTAGGTCTATCACGAATTATTTATTGAATAGACACAAGATTAACTGACATAAGACTTTAAACAGGCTACTTACTACACAGGATGAAACAAAAAGAACTACTAGTAGATAAAAAGGTACCTATATTACAGCTAGCAAAGAAATAGTATAGATTAGGAGTCAATGTAACTTACCACCGAAATGATGATGGAGTACACATAAGGTCTTATCACTCAATTCCCAGGAAAGTACCCGTGGAATTTGTATCCAGACTCTGGGGAGAAGTCTTACACGTTTCCAAGGTGTGTGTAGGAGACTTCTGCCTCCATGAAAGTTTGTGCAGCTTTTAGAGTTTGTAAAGCGAAGTGTCTGTCAGTCAGAAAGTCCAGCTTACCTCCGCACATCTTGTTCTCAGGATCAGTTGTTTATTGTCAGCTGGGAGTTCCACCCCTGGTGCCACAAAGAGACAGAACTCACTAGCCAGAGACAACTCACTAGTCAGACAAGCCAGCCTGGGTCATCTCATCAATTCATGTGAGGGGGGACACAGAACAGATCAGCTCTTCTGTGCTGAGGGAAGTCCTGCCAGAACAGATCAGCTCTTCTGTGGTGGGGGAGTCCTGCCACACTGGTTTCCAGCAGTGGCTGGAGTTACCAAGCAGATAGGCAGAAGTGACAGCTCTTACCAGCTTTAGGCAAAGGACTTGGGTTCCCACCTGGCTTTTTGGTCCTTTCTTCAGTTATGTAAGACTGTGGTGCATATATGAGCATGTTTTGTTGGATACCCCATCAGAAATGCTGGATGGGTCTGTTCCAGCCGCTGTGGTTGCATTTGGCAAAGCCTTGTCCTCTCACTTTCTCACCACAGGCTTATCAGCAGGAGGCCTGAAGCTGGGTGAAGGGAGCTCCTTTCTTGCCAGCTTGCCCTCCTGCACATCTCCTTTGCTTGCCTTTCAGGCCTTTTTGGCCTCCCTTCCAGCAGCACTGCGTGGCCGTCAGTCACTGCTGAGGGTACCAGGGGCTGTCCTTTGCCCTCTGTCAACACAATCCCTTTTAGATCAGCCTACAGTAACTTGCAAGGGAAAGGGAGGCAACAGAGGCCATGTCTTTGTGGTTTCCTTTTCTTGGAGAGCAAATGGGATCTTGCATGTAATGCCAGGTCTGAGCAGGGTGGTATTGCCCAGGGTTTAAATCAGAAGTGAAAAACCTCTCAATGAAACTGAGGGTAAGCTGGGAGGAGGAAAAGGAGAAGAAATGAGATACTGAGGATGTTTTATAATGGCAGGAAACAAGATGAATGCAATGGCACTATTTGTGCATCCACTCTCTCTGGTAATTATTTCGGCACTATGATCAGACCCAGTCTGGCAGAAGTTAGAAGTCCTGGAGATAATAAATTTCCCACAACTTCATAGCACAGTGGGAACAATCTGGTAGAGGAAACAAGCTCAAGTTAATACTTCTGTCCAGCAAAGGCAACTGCAATAGACTTTTATAGATAACAGAAATTGATAGGAAAGGTATGGTTGTTTTAAACAGAAAATCACCTCTGATGTAGTCACTAGGCACCAAAAGTCTGTCTTTCACACATAAAGCTGTGAGAAACTGGGCTTCACACGTTCCAGGGTGTGTGGTTCCGTTACTGTAAGGTGAACAGGCCCCAGCTCATGGCCTCAGGGCAGCCTCCCTTCCTGTGCCTGCCCAGGGAACGAGTGTTTGGCAGCACTGGTGCTGCTGAGGCTGAATCGTAATAACCCCCAGAGTTCAGACATGTGTGGCCCTGCAGCACCCTTCCAATCCAAACCATCCTGTAATTGCATGATGATTCTGATTCCTGGCCCTCTGCAAGCATCCTTTGCTTGTTTATGTATAACTTACTAGTTATGTGGCGGGATGAACCATCTAACCTTAAGGCAGTCCTCCCAGCACTGCATTTTGCAAACCAAAATGGGGATGAACAGAGGCACAGCTGCCGCGTTGCCCTGGGCACCCCAATTGTGAAAGCAGAGCCACCAGGCTGTGAGGTCAGAGCAGCTGCCTGCACAGCCCTGGGGCACGGGGACGAAACCCAGGCTCGCCGTGTGGCTGTCACCCCGGGCAGACCACGTCCTGCTGGAGCTGAGGTAGAGCTGAGCGCGGAGGGATGGGGAGGAGAAAGGCTCACCAGTCAAGCCATTATGAGTCTTCCAGACCACTGGCAGAGGTGACTGTGGAGCTCAGCAACTGCCCAGTGAGCTGGTATGAAGTGGGCTGCTCCTGCCCAGGGTGTCAGGTTGGAACAGTAGGATGGATGTGGTGTAACAAGGTCAGCGGGGCTGGCGCAGCATGGGGAAGCTGACAGGTTTGCTGGAGACCAGCCCTGTGATGTGTTAAGCCCCCTTTCTCTGGGGATGGGTCCCAGCTGAAGAAGAGAAGAGACTCAAGACAGGCATAACTTTTCTCTGGTTTCTTTTCCGAGGGGTGTTCTTCAGGCTTATTTGGCAACTGGCAGGTGCCCTTGTCTCCCTGGGGAGAAATCTTCTGAGCACATTCCATCCTCATAGAGTACACACTACAAGTTTCTACTGTGGGCAGGGGGGGAATGTCTGAGGGCCAGTGCAAGCAAAGGGGAGAGCAGAGGGTGTTCCCTAACCAGCAGCCTGGAGCTCTCACTTGGACGATGAAGCTTGAGCACTGCTTGTGCTGTGGCCAAACTCAGGCAGAGCCAAGAGCTAAGCCTGTTGGCAGTGTCACTGGCACACCAGAGCCAGAGCCTCCAGCTTTGGCTGCAGAAAGACAAACTGCTTCATAGCCAGGTGCTCAGGGAAGAGCTAAGCATCTGCAGGGGAAGGGTTTTCCCCAGCTCTGGGACCAAAGTCAGGCAAAGCTCCTGTGCTTCCTTGTTGTGAAAGGCTTTGCCTAAAGCTTGGGTAATTGACAGCCCCAGGACTCTCTCTCTTTCAGGCAAAAGATGGTCCTGCTGAAGAAGAGCTTCAAAATCTGCATCTTGTTGCTCTCAGTGGCTCTTGGTGAGTTTTCATGAGCAAACAACTGTCAGTGACAGCCTGGCTGTGCTGGACACCAGCTTTCCTTTGGGGCCATTTGTGTGGAAACTCCTGTGGCCCAAGTGCTTCCTGAGTGTGCCCTTGACTGGGACTGGCTCTTGGACCACCAGTAGGACTCTCAGGTAGTCTCACAGCCATGCTACTGCTCTGGCCACTGGGCTGAATGGCTTGCTGCAAGGTTGAGAGAGAGGGGCGTAGGTATTTCCAGAGCTGAGCTGGGGATGCCCAGAGAGGAGGGGCTGTGCAAGGGGAGGGATGGGGAAGCATCTCTCCTAGCCCACACAGCCTGGTCTTGGTGCTCTCTGAAGCGAGGGGAAACAGGGAGTAGATGTGGGACAACGAGCACGACTGAAGGCCATGCTGCGATGTCCCCTGAAGCCCGGGCTGGTGGCCCTTGGTCAGAGGCACATCCTCTCTCTGCACCCCACATTCCACGCCCCTCAGCTAACCTGCTGCCTGACCCCCAAGGCAGCAGGGAGCAGACAATGGGCCCTCAGGGTTTGCTGCAAACCCCGGTCCAGTAAGTGTCTCGGTGATGTGAATTGCAGCTGTTGTTTCCTGCGGGACTGCCCTGTCAGGATGGTCACCGTGGACGAAGGGACTGATGGAGGTTAGTGAGTGGTGCAGGACAGGTACTTCCTGCAAGGGAGTGTTGCTGATGGTGGCTGGATGGATCTTGGGCTCTTCTGCTTCCCCATGGCATGACCCAAAGAAGAAGCAGATTGTGTAGTCTTCCCTGGGAAGCCATGGTGGCTCTGGCAGATGTTCTAATGGAGAATTTTCTCTTTCAGGGGCTGACAAGTGTATTTCCAGCAGGACTGAAAACCTTCTGGTAAGAGAGATTTCCTGAACTGGAATTGCGTCTGTGCAGAAGTGTCAGCTGACCCTGTGCTACCTGTGCTCAGTTTCTAAAAAGCAAAGGCTCCTGTACTTCCATCCTGCCTTTGCCTTTTGCTCAGCTATGGCTGGAAAAAAGCACTGGCAAAGCAGGGAAAGCACACGTGTGTCTCCTCACTGAGCTTCACAGAAGGAATGGCCTGCTTTGACAAGATCTGCTTTTCTGTTCCTGCAGGAATTCATACACTTTGATTGAAACCCAAAAATTGCAGAATCTGCTGGAAGAGGTCACTCAGCTGAGGGCAGAGATCAGTAGTTTGAAGGTGACCCTGCCATTCTGGGGAAAGAGGCTTGGCTGGGCAGAACCCCCAGTAAATCTCTCCTTGGCATTGTTGGTGGGGTCAGAACGTTGTGGCCGCAGGCGCTGCTCCTCAGTCCCTGTGGCTCCCGTCAGCAGCACAGAGTTTCTCAGCTCTGTGGGCATGGCTTGCCATGCATGGCTGACCCCGAGCTCTGCCTCTGTGGGTGATGGCAGCGTGCTGAACTGTCTGCTGATGTGGTCCTTTCCCATGCTTGCTCATGGCTTTCCCAGGAATTGACCCAGATGGCTTTGGAATCCTGTGTCAAGACAGACTGGGCCCTTAAGAGCTCTGGTAAGGACACAAGCAGCCCGGTCTCCTTGCCTTGTGCTTGTCTGTGTCCTGTCCACAGCCTCCACAAGGATGACTGGGGTTGCCCCCACACGTTCCTGTGGGGATGGTACAGGAAGGACAGACGTTCCTGTGTGGATGGAGGGGCTCTCTTCCTCTCCACTGCATCAGGAGAAGGAATGGCTGGGCTGTCCTTTGCTGCCTCCCAGCACTCTTAGCCCTGTGGGAGAAGCAGTCTCCAGGCACGTGGCTGCTGTCATTGCCCTGTGCCGCTGGGCACCCCCAGGGCAGGGTGATGTGGACAGGACAGGTGGATGTGGAGCTGGCCAGTGGCGTTAGAAGTGGTGTCTGAGCACCAAGCCCTCCCAGTCTGTAGCCTTTTCCAGCCATTTGCTCTCCCTTCCTTACAGGAGCCACCATCGACACACAGAGAACTTCCCAGACCTATGACTGCAAAGAGAGTTGTCTCTGCAGGATTTTACGCTTCTTCTGGACTGCCAGCCCTCCTGATACTATTCTGCAGGTATCTTAGCAGAAATCATCCGTTTTCTTCCCTCCCGTGAATTTGGGAACCATTCTCAGGGGCTCTCCCCTCAGCCCAGTGGTACTGCTCAAGCCCACAGTGTAGACTGGACTCCTGAAACCAAAGGTGGAACACAAGGCTGGGCTTGCTGAGAAGCAGTGGTTCCTCTCCGGAGGGGAGTGGAGCCAAACTGAGCTGTACTGCTGCATTCTGCCCACAGTCCCCGGCCACAGCTGAGTGAAAGGCTTTCCCTCTACGTGGTGAGCCTGTCTCCACTGTTAACACTAAGAACTGCTTCTCAGCGTGGGAGGTGAGAGGAGGGGGAATGCCCCACAGAGTCCCTGGGCAGAGGTGTTTCTGTTTGTCCCTGACTAGGATGGTTTTGTAACCAGTATTCTCTGTTCTGCCATGCTGAGCCCACTTCGGCAGGCAGGGACGTCCTTCTGCTTCCATCCATTTCCTCACATGCCCCTTATTTTCAAGCTGAAATAGAGCCCACAGACATGTCAGCCCCAACACTTCAAGCTCCATGGGCAGTTGTGTTGGGCCACACGTCATTGCTCTTGCGTTCTGTTGCAGCCAAATGTTTTCCCAGGAAACTGCTGGGCTTTCAAAGGGCATCAGGGCCAGGTTGTCATCAGGTTGCCAGCACGAGTCCACCTGACTGCCATCACAGTGCAGCACATCACCAAAGATGCCTCTCCAAGTGGGACCATCATCAGTGCCCCCAGAGACATCGCTGTCTTTGTAAGACTGCTGGGCACTTCTGGTGGGGGTCTGGCCCTGGGGGGAAATGCTTGCTTTTGTGCATCCTCTGAGCTTTGTGTCCTGCACTGTCCTGAGCACTGCCGTGCCCCAGCACAACACTTCAAGGACGCAAGAGCTCCATCCTTCTTAAGACTTTTTCTGTCCAAGCACCTAAGGGTTCTTGACCAAAATGCGAGACAAAGACTGAGTTCTACTCTAACCAACGCCAGACTACTGCCAGAGCCCTGGGAGAGGCTGGGTACATAAGAGGGCTGATCAGTCTGTACATTCCCTCTTTGTCGGGGTGAGCCTGACTTGCTCTCCTTGTGCTTTGTCCCTGAGGGAGTGGATGCAGACCGAGAAGAGGAAACTCTCCTGGGGATGTTCACCTACAATGTGGAAAAAGACCCCATGCAGACCTTCCCTCTGAAGGTATGCTCCACACACGGGGGCCAGATGCCAGGGAGCAAAACAGGTTTGCTTGCAAGTCTGTGGCAGGGAGGGTGCGAATGTTTCCTCCCTGGGCAGAAGGTCCTGGATCACTGCCGAAAGAGACCTGGTGGGGTTGGAGGGCTCAGTAGCACGTGGCTGTGGTAGCCAAAGGACAGGGTCAGGCCCGTGGCAACACAGCTCCTGAGAGATTCCTGGCTGCAGCCACTGCCTTCAGAAAAGCCAGATGCACATGCAGCCACTCCACCCAAACAACAAATGGGCCTCGTGCCATGGAGAAATGGGGACAAGCGGTGGCAAAAGCTGTCAGGCATCACTGTTGCTCCACTCTGTGCCCTGCTGACAAGGTGGACAGTGTCACCCCAGCACAGCATGCCCCTTCTCTCCCGGTGCTCTCAGCCTGCCAGGAGGAAGGCAGGCAGAGGGGATGGCAGGAGTTCAGTGGGGGACACACCAGTGGGGTGACACCAGCCCCATGCACAGGAGCACCTCCCCAGCCCCTCTGTCAGCACAGAGCAAGGGGCAGAGGGAAAGGAGACACAGCTCCAGCTGGGCCAGCATGCAGAGGATGCCAAGTGCCTTCCCTTGTCCCCAGCCTCCCCAGCAGCCCCAGTACCAGCAGTGAGCTTCAGATCTCTATTGCTTCTCCCACCTACTTTTGGGAGCTTGTTCCTGAGCAGAAACAGGGCTGGCAGGGTAAGACATGTTGATTTCACTGTTGCTTTTAATGCCCCTCTTTTCCCTCTTCACAGAACATGCTGCTTCCCAGAGCTTTTTCACATGTCAAACTTCTTGTGAAGAGCAACTGGGGAAACCCGTGGTATACCTGCATTTACCGAGTGAAGGTTCATGGAAAGATGGAAAACCAGAAAGCCTCAATTAGGGGCCAAGATAAATAAAGAAGAAAACGCAAAAGAAGAGGAAAGAGAAGGGGGAAGAAGGGAAATGGGGGGAATGATGTGGCAGCCCAATGTTGATTTTAGAGGATACCTGTGGGACTGTGTCAGGTGAGTTTTAGGTAAAATATTAGGAATCATAGAATCGTTTAATCCCCTCTGTTGAAAGGAACCCATGAGGATCATCAAGTCCAACTCCTGGTCCTGCACAGGACAGCCCCAACAACCACACCATGTGTCTGACAGCTGGCTCAGTGCCGTGACCACTTCTCTGGGAAGCCTGTTCCAGTGCCCAACCACCCTCTGAGTGAAGAACCATTTGGGTAAAGAACCTTTTGGGTGAAAAACTTTCTGGGTGAATCACTGAATCTGCTGAGTTGGAAGGGACCCATGAGGATCATAAAGTCCAAATCCTGCAATTCCTGGCCCTGCACAAGACCACCCCAACAACCACCCCCTCTGTCTGACAGCTGGCTTGGTGCTGTAGCCAGTTTGCTGGGGAACCTCTTCCAGTACCTGACCACATTCTGGGTTCTGGTTCTTCATACAGAAGGTTCTCCACTCAGAAGGAGAAGGTTCTTTACCCAAAGGTTCTTTGCCTGTTTCTTCTGGACAGTTACAGGCTCTTCAGGAGGGGTAGGCAGTGCAGAAGAGGTGTAGGGGTCCCTTCCAAGTCAGAGGTTCCATGGTTCTATGATTCCATGATTCTATGACCAGTTGTTTCCAACCCAACTCCTCTAAACCCCTGACACAGTTGTATATGTGTCCTATCCCAAAGAACAGAGTGGAAGCCACAAGTCCAGGGTTTAAGATGATGGCAGAATGCATGGAAACCTCTACTCCTTGACCATGGTTGTGTAGTGAGAGACTAATTTGTGCCAGAGCCCCACACTATTGACTAAAAGAAATAAAGCCGTTGGCCCCAGGAATTGTACTTCAACCTTTGTTTGATCAGTAGAACTGTAAGGAGGAAATAAGGAAGTATAGGATAGGGACTCCACCACCTCCCTGGGCAGCCCCTTCCAAGGCCCACCCTTTTAGTGAAGAAATTCTTCCTCATGTCCAACCTGAACCTTCTCTGGTGCTGCTTGAGGCCGTTTCCCCTCGTCCTGTCCCTGTTCCCTGGGAGCAGAGCCCGACCCCCCCGGCTGTCCCCTCCTGTCAGGGAGTTGTGCAGAGACAGAAGGTCCCCCCTGAGCCTCCTTTTCTCCAGGCTGAGCCCCTTTCCCAGCTCCCTCAGCTGCTCCTCATCAGACTTACGGCATATGACTTTTAGCTAGGAATTCTCTGCAAACCCCTTTGTAGCAATCTTGTGCTGGTTTATTGTCAGTAAAATATAAAAACTCCTTAACACCAATGTAGCATTAAGAAGCAGGCATTCTTTAATTGGCTGGATGCAAGGGGGGAGAGCTCCTCCCAAAGCCGTGCATGCTGAGTACAGGAAACTTTCTGTTTATATATTGTATTCTGCATATGTATTCATTGATTGTCCCGGACTAAGCATACACATGATAATCATTTCCCCAAAATCATTAACGTATTTCCCCTCCCCTTTACGCAGGCGTTCTTCTGTCCTGGGGGTCTCTCTGGTGGTCCCTGGTGGTCGTGGACCCCAATGTTCCAGGTGACCTGGCTGAGTTGGCAGGACACTGAGGCTGGTGAACTTCCAGTTCTCCTTCTTATGCAATGGGCATTGTGTGGTTTCCTTAGGCAGTTGTTCTGGAGAACAAGCCTTGTGTTAGCTCACCAGGTGTAAGCCATTTATCATCTGGTAACAATTTTATTTATGGCCTTATCTTCATTCTTCTTCTTAACCCAGAGTCTCAGATGAAAAAAGGCAGAACTTTTAGGTGGGGTATTAAGATTTTTAGTGCACCCATGCAAAAAAAAAAAAAAAAATCCACTCAGAGAACAAATATTCTTCCACATGACTAACATATGGAAGTAGCTCACTCTACTCAGTTGGGCTTCAAGTCTAAGATGTTGGGGAAGCCTCTGGCAGCAAAAGCCATAACAAGTGTAACTGTCACTTTCCTTATGAATCAGACAAGTAAAGCAATCCTACATGGAAGCACCAGCGACTAGTAAAGAAGTCAACTTCAGACTATGGCACAGAATGAGCAGCTGAGCAGTGAACCCTGCTGCAACTAAAAGCTATTCAGGTGTCGCATTTCCCCAAAGAATTCCAACTGTTCCTTCAAATAATGTAGGAAAACTATAGTTGGAAATGTGAGGCTCTTTTTTTTTTATTTCCTAAAAGATTTCAAGTTTAAATCTTATGTGGCAGTTGAATCTCAAGTCACAAAGTTGTGCAAAACTTTGTTTAAAAAGTCCAACCTTCTATACAAAGTGGGTCTTGGAAACAAATTCTGGACTATCCAAGGGTAAATAAAATAAAAAAATACATGTTTCACAGTTATTTACAAATGTTACAATACCTGTCGCTCATTTCAGAACCATTTACTCAATTGTAAAGCCAAGCGCTGAAGTTTTACGCTAAAAAACTGTCTCCAGGCGACACTTTCTAAAAGTGCCTTAGTAAAGGAGATCCCTTTCCCAGAAACAATAAAAACTTGCCTAGAATAAACCACAGTCATCGTCGAAACTGCGGGAAAAACTAAAACTCTCCAACAACATTTTTAGTGTTAGAGAATCAAGGCATTGCTTCATTCTGGCCAGGATGTTGTTCTGGCCAGGATGTGCAACAGAAATCATTTCACGCAGACATTGACAGGATTGTGCAGAGAAAATCATTCCATCATACATGCACTTTACTAGATTTTTCACATACTTATACAGTAAAAACCCAAAAATTTCATTGGTTCAATGTTCATTGGTCCCAAGTCACACAGTTCTTGGCATTTGGTTTCCTACTGGTTATTGATCCCTTTGCCTTCGATGTTAATTAGGTTCTCATCCTTCGTTCTCCTATCTCTTTTCCCAGATCAGATGTCTCTGACCATGCCAGGGGTGATGTTTGGAGTCGATGGTTGTTAATCACTGATGGTCATTATCTTTTGTGAATCTTCTGTGCTGCCCCCAATCTGCTGAGATGTTAAGCTCATCAGGCCCAGAGTGGTGAAACAGTCCTTTGAAAAGAAACTTCAATTGCCTTCTGTCTCGGCAAAGGCAAACAAAACCCCCGACTAAAGTTATATAAAAAAATTTAAACTTGGTATCATTTCCAGCAAGAGGACCCCCATTAGCACCTCACTGAGCTACAGGTTGTAGAGGCATGAACTCCTTTCTTCTCTAGAGTTCAGGGCAAAGGTGAAGCCTTTGTACAATTGTGGACGTACAGTCCGAAGAAGGTTTCTCCTTCTCACGAACTCTGTAAGAAAACAAGATAAACTGGGACATTCTTTTCTCTTTCTAATCTCATGTTTTGCTAACTGGAGCTCCAAGGCTTTGACCAATCCCCCTGAGGGGTGGAATGACACTGTCCAATCACTATTATGTAGATATCTCTATATAAAAGTTAGAATCAAAATAAAGACACTTCACTTCTGCTTTCTACAGCCCGGTGTGAGTTTGCTCTTTCTATTGCCCCGCGCAGCGACATACAATTCCCCCCAATTTAGGTGTGATGTCAGTTGGCATAATAATCCATAAAGAAGCCAGTGAAATGATTTCTCCTGCCAGTGTCCTATATGACTGCTAGAGAAGAAAAAAGAAGCTCTTCCATTCAACACCTCAACTCCCTCCCAAAAATACTCTGTTCACCCTCAATCCTTCCTTCTTCAAAGCTGTATGGAAGCAGTATTAGGATGAAAGGCTAAAGAGCTCACTTTGGAGCTAGAGGAGGAAATAAACCATAGAGGACTTGCAAGTCCCCTTTCAAGGATTGAGAAACCTGGTAAGGTGTAGAGGGAATATAATTCCCGCATCCTGAGTTTGTCAGCCAATGTGGTGGTTTAGCCCCAACCAAGCCCCACACAGCTGCTCCCTCACTCCCTTGCCAGAAGGATCAGGGAGAGAATATGAAGGGTAAAATTCATGGAAAATTCATGGGTTGAGATAAAGACAGTCTAATATGGAGAGCAAAAGCCACAGGCACAGACAAAGCAAAACCAGGAATTCACTCCCTGTTTCCCATGGGCAGGCAGGTGTTCAGCCATCCCTCGGAGAGCAGGGTTCCGTGACATGTAACAGCGACTTGGGACAAACACCATCACTTGAAACATCCCTCCTCCTTCTTCCTTCTGCTCCCTGCTTTGTTACTGAGCATGATGTCACATGGTCTGGAACATGCCTTTGGTCACTTTGGGTCACCTGTCCCAGCTGTGTCTCCTCCCAACTTCCCATGCACCCCCAGCCCCCTCGCCAGCCTGGCAGTATGAAAAGCAGAAAAGGCCTTGGCTCTGAGTGACCACTGCTCAGCAATAACAAAAACATCTCCATTATCGTCCCAACATTCAGCACAAATCCAAAACACAGCCCCATGCCAGCCACTGGGAAGGAAATTACCTCAGCCACACCTAGCACAGTCAGCTTTTGCTATTTCTTCATCAGACATACCAATATGGGAGACTCCTGCTACTCTGCTGTGACATATTGTCTTAGGTTTATGTCTTTGGAAACAGTTGCCTATTTTTATTTTTACCTTTCAAGATTTTTCCTTATCCTTATTTTCTTGAGCTTTTTGATGCATATAGTATATGAGAAAGAAAACCGATGTCAAAGGCGGCCATCTCGAGGTAGGGACCAGTCAAGTTAATGTCCAGTGACTGCCATGGCTTGTAATACACAGTCCGTGTAAACAAAAACATAATGAATCGGGTTTCTTTCTATTGTATGTCGTTTATTGTCCAGAAATATTTTACAAGGGACAGTAGGAAGATGAATTAAGAACATAAGGTTGGCTACTCCTTCACCTCCTTCACAGGAGGTTCTATTCAAGGACATTTTTCATGGCCGATTCTTAACTCACTGCCATTCCCAGTAAATTCCTTTTATCTCAACCTGTGATTGGAGAGGGTGAGGGGAGCAGCTTATAGTGTTTTTAATGGGAGTATTAAATTGGGGGATATTATTCCTAAACCATGATGGGGGATGCAGCCAAGACAGCTGACCCTCACTGACCATGGAATATCCCAAACCATATGTAGTGTCATGCTCGAAGTATAAACTTGAAGGAAGAAGAAGAAGGAAGGAGGGGGCCATTTGGAGTGATGATGTCTTCCCGAACCACTGTTAATGTGGTGGAGTTTGGTTTCCTGGAGGTGACTGAACATCTTCCTGCTGATGGGAAGGAGGGTGTTACCTCTTTATTTTGCTTTTTCTTGCATGTGTGGCTTTTGCTTTCCCCATTAATGTCTCTGTATCTCAACCCATAAGTTTTCTAACTTTTACCTTTCCCATCCCACCAGGCTGGGAGAGATTGAACAACTTATCAGACTGCTGGGGTTAAACCATGACACCCACACAAGGGAACTACTGCCTTTGATCCAGGATATTTGGACTAATATCAAACTGAGGATTGCTGGATTGTCTGTGGAAACGTATGCCCTAGCCTTGAAGGACCAGTGAAATAGGTACTGTCACCTTCCAGGAATTTGGTTTGGAGCTTGGCCCACTTCCTCATTGGCTTGTTATTGTAGAGACCGCCCAGACTTCCCAGATACGCTTGCTTAACCAACTGATCCTCCTCCTGGGAGAAGGAATAAAAGGCTGGCATTGCCAGCAGTCCTGGCAGACAGACAGCTCGAGTTGCTTTGACACATCTTGCTGTGGACTGCGTGATGGGAAAGTCAATGCTCTTCCTTGGCTTCCTTCTTGTTTTCCTTGGCCTGGCTCTGCCAGGCACCCAGGGAAAAGTCTTTTCCAGATGTGAGATGGTGAAGATCCTACGTCGGAATGGCTTTGAGGGCTTTGCGGGCACAACTGTTGCTGACTGTGAGTATAATGAGCTGCCATAGCACCCCTGCGCCTGTACCACCTTTCTCCCTCTCAACTTCTTTTTGATCTTCCAGCAGTACTATTCTGTCCCTCCATTTCTTTCACTCCACCTTTTGTCTTCCTTATCCCCTTCCTTTCTCCCTTCTATAGTTCACACAACAAATACCCATCTAGGGCTTTGTCTTTCCAAGCATTTACCTATCAAGGTTATGATATTACCGGTTTAATTCTCCAGCACTTCATTCATCCTCGATCCTTTCATATCTTTCCTCTTATTTACCCTGAGCGTACCTTCATGTTCTCCTCTGGGATCTCTCTTCCTCCTGCAGGGATGTGCCTGGTGAAACATGAGAGTGATTATAACACGAAAGCGTATAATAACAATGGTCCAAGCAGGGACTACGGCATCTTTCAGATCAACAGCAAATACTGGTGCAATGATGGCAGGACCCCTGGATCTGTGAACGGCTGCCGCGTCAGTTGCTCAAGTAAGTGGTAGGACAGAACAAAGAACCTCTCTTTTTTCCTTCCATGAAAGCACCTGCTCTGTCCATGACACTTGCCCAGCAGCTGCTCCAGGCATTTCTATCAGTCCTTCTATTCATCCACCTTCTCAATGTCCCACCTACCCTTCCTTCCTGATGGACACCTTTCCTTCTGCCGATCTGTCCCTGCTCTTCCTCTGCCCTGCTTTCCTCTGTACTGACCTTTTCTCCCTTCTCTACAGAACTGCAAGATGATAACTTGGAAGATGATATTCGGTGTGCCAAGAAGATTGCTCAGCAGGCTCGTGGCCTCAGTCCCTGGTAAGGATATTTGCAGTGGATGCTGGGGAAGAGTGGGCAGAGGAGATCAAAGGCAGTCCTGCTATTGACTGTGGGAGGCAGTGGGATCAATGGATGGGAAGCTGTATTTGGTGGAGTTTAGCACAGTCCTTCTCCTAAAGCTGAAAGGAGAAGATAGGAATCCTGTCTTGCAGGACCTGCTCTAATTCCCTAAATTTCCCTCCTCTACCAGAGCTCTCCTTTTTGTTCTCTTCCCCTTCCCCCAGCTCGCTTACATTGAGCTCATAATAATTTCCATTTATTCGTATCTTTCAGAGGGATCTTTGAGAGTCTTCACCCAAGACTCTCAAAGACTAACCAAGTCTGTTTTTATAACCAATTCAATCATAATCTAACTCCTCAAATTACATAATGTATTTGTTTTTTCAGGTATGGCTGGAAAAACCATTGCCGGGGCAGAAACCTGAGTTCCTATGTCAAGGGTTGCTAAATTGCTCCACAGGTGTTGGTCGTTTCCTCAGGACCACCAGAGCTGGAGAATGACGGTGTTTGGGGAGGAGGGAGGGAAATGGATGGGTGTGGGGAATTAAAAGCAGTATATTAATAGGATAGAGAGGCTACTGGCTAGTCCTAACTCTGGAGGCCTTCCCACTGCTGCAATGCAAACAGAGAATTTACAGTTCGTAGCTTAATAAAAACAAGGCTTAGCAACGGGCCACTGCAGGTGGAGTTTCAGCCTTGATTTACTTGCATAATACTGACTCAAGATTTTGTTGCCCTGACGAACAGGGCTTAGCAACATTTAGGGTTTCTCTCTCTTTTTGTATCATCTTTCTCTGCTCTCCTTCACCAGTCCCTTCCTCCTCTCCTCCCTCCCCTTCATTTTCCCCCCCTTTCTTATTGGAGTGTCTGTAGTAAGAAAATACAAAAATTAATGTGCACTGTGTAAGACCTGCAGAATTGAGTTGCCTTATGACTAGGATAGTCACTGACGGAGGTGGGGAGTACAGCTCACTAACAGAGAGAGAAAACTATGCTGAAACATGACATTGCTCCTTAAATATATCTGGGTATCTGCTCCTGGCTGGTATGAGGCATAGGGCACTGAAACATATGGGCAGCTGGCCTGAGTGAATACAGCTTTTCTTATCATTCTTTGAGGAAGCCAATCAAACACAGCCTAGAATGCAGGCAGCACCTCTGAGAGGAAATTATGGGTTGGAAAGCCTATTGGCAAAGGGAAATGTTTTGCTGTTTAGTTCACAAGTCCTTTTTCCAAATGAAAGTTGAATTCAGAAACAACGCATGAATGAAAGGCAGTAACACAGAAAAACCACGTTTGTTTCTTCATGTGCTTTCTGCTGCTGCTAGGGGAGCAGTGACTTCTTTGGTGCTTATGCAATAAAGCGATGCTTAAACTCATGTCTCGTGTGAATGTATAAACCAGCCGTTAAAGGCATGTTTGTTTAGATGTCTGCATCTTAAAAAAAACCCCAGAAACAAAACTCAAAGTAAGCCTTGCTAGAGGTCCCTCTTCTCCTCTTCCCCAGTGTTGGAGGTTAGGATTTTTCCTTTTTATTTTCTTTCTCTCATGGGATTTTTCTCCCATTTGTTGCCTAAGAGATGGGAGCGACAGATACTTAAGAGAGACAAAAGATGCGGCCAATGTGGCCAGGGAAGGGGGAAGCTGTGCAGTTTCCCACAGTCTCTTAGCTGGGGGGTTTTCTCTTGGGAAGTGCAGAGATATCGAGATATTTTGGCTGGGGGTGAGGGCTCAGCTCTCTCGCGCTCACCCTCTCTTGGGATCAGAGTAGAGACAGGTGGAATTTTGATGCTGGACTGTTGCTGCCCAGAGGATTCGCTGCCACTGCGGAGTTTTTGTCCTGCACGGCTTCTCCTTACCGTAGGTGGGCCTTTGAGCAGCTGTTGAACTGGGACCTTTCCAACACCCGACTTCACTGGGAACGAGACCCCAACCCCATCTTCCTTCCCAGAGGAAATGTCTTCTTGTGGCAGCTTCTTGCAGAAACCCGGCTGCTGCTACCCAGCTCTGCTGTTTTCTGCCGCTGCTGCTCCGGGCTTTTTTGCTACACTTTAATCCAGCACCCCGTGTCCGC